>CM055203.1:1961100-2033600 GCA_029224185.1 Karalla daura | reverse complement strand
ATTTACGTCTCCGACCCCTCTTCCACTCCGTTGCTTTGTTTCCCAAACTGACAAACGTATTAGAGCTGATTGAATGTGACCCGCTGGCAGCTGTCTGAAATAATGAAGCCTCTTTTCCTCACATTTTCTCCCCCAGGACGGGCTCCCTCTTCTGCACTTCGGTCCACATCAAAGTGCCTTATCAGTGAGGAATCTGGGGCTGAAGGAATTATTGATCACACTGAGAGCTCAGGCCTCCACATCCACCGCCTCCGCTCCGAGGGAGAGATGATGCCCGGAGCAGGAGGCTCAGCTCTCACACTCAGGAGACAATGGCAGGACAGTACACGTGCAGACGGCTCTGCTTGGTAAATAATTCTGTCTGTAATCTGGGAGCATGAAAGGGACTCTCAAGTCTCTATGATTGCTTGTAAATGCCTTTGATTATCTGCCTCCAAAATGGCCCCAAACTGATTCATGATTGGCATCCATTTGCAGTCCGTGCATTAGATGAAAGTGAAGCAAATGTCCAAATTTACTTTTAATGTTTTGTGAGGAATCACAGCAGATGGTGTCAGAGCACTAGTAATTTTATTTCTAATCTGAGTCGTGTATTCTCTGAAACTCACTGACAGAAAGATGTGTTTCCACTCAAAGAACACAAGGAATCACAGGAACTAAAGAGCTGCTTCAGCCTCTGAAGTCAAAAGACGTATGAAGAGTGAAATTGACAAAATCTATCAACGATCGAACTATGGTGTCATGGAACATTTCAGCAACTCATCATCAAGTTATTTAACTTGTTGGCACAAGATAAACAATTGTAGAGGTTTTGTCTCCTTTTTGTTGTCTGGAAAATTCACACTTTGCTTCTAAAACATCTTGTTTTTTTAGAGCTGAGCTCGTCACTTTTTTCTGTATGGCCAACATCTGTAATGATCTGTGACAATCTAACCTATAATGCTCTCCACTGCATGGAGAGCTGTGATTCCCCTGCTCCTGGAACCCAGAAGAACAGGTCTGCTCATAAAGAGCCTCGCTATCAGCTGAACTCCTGGGACCAGCTCCTCATTTAACTCTGGATCTGATTTGCAGAGGAGAAGCTCCACCTGGTGTGATGATCGTTCAGTGGACTGGAGTGTGCAGGGATGGGCCGAGGTCGCTCTGCGTTTTCACGCCACTGCCTCGGTCTGCGGCGCTGGATCAGCGCTGTACGAGTGGAGATCGACAGGAGAGCCTCTTGACACCTGGCAGAGAAATGAAAATGTAAATCTACGGATGATTAGAGAAACTGCCGGCTGACATGTCAGACCATAATGAGGTGATGTTAATAGACTGCAGCAGAGCAGGCCCAGCCGTGACTCACCTGCATCTCTCTATGATCCTATTGACGCAAATGTCAAATCACTTCAGTCCATATGTTACGCACAGTAGCAGGTGACTAGAGTGCAGACCTATTGAAAATACCATAGAAGAACTCAGAACTTGAACATTTTAAGAAATATATATTTTTTAAAAGCAGACAAAGATACAGATCGTTTGAAATAAAACCATCCATATTCACATCAGATGGACTGGGTGGGTTGACATACTGTACAGATTCAGCAAAGCTGGAATAACAGAGACACAAGGATTGAGATTTCGATCTCATTTTCCTTGAAACCTAAAACGTTGAAGAGCGTCCGGGCTCTAATGTCTGTAACACAAGTCAGCAGTAGTTGCCGTGTTGCATTGGGGTCCTCCAACCATACCAAGTGACAGGTTGAGCTAAATTATGCAGGTATCACAGGACCTCATATGACAAGTGATGCTGGAGTAGAATTTGCCTGGAGTCATAAATCACAGGTGGTCGCTGAAGCTGCAGCTGATGCTGAAACAATTGACTGAACATAATGAACAGAGCAGTCGGACTCCAGGTCCATCTCACAGGAAACCAAACTGATCAGACCTCATCTAAAGCCCAGAGCAGACACAGAGAGGCACTGTGACTAACATGTGAATCTCCTCTGTATGAAGGGCGGACGCTGTTCAGATCTAGACTCAGTCTTGTTTACTTGTTTGTTTATCCAAGAGGTCACTGATGAAACACAGTGACCTCAAGGATAAATTCCTTCAGCTCATTGAGCACTGATTTATTCCACAAACAGAATTTTTTTTATTTTTTCTTATTTGTAATTATTGTGCTTACCTGCACCATAAGGGATTAATATAAAACCTGAATTAGACTGTAACACACACACACACACACACACACACACACACACACACTCTCCGTCACTCAACTTGGCCAAACTGCGACCTGTCTGTCTGAGCCTCCTCTCTTTCTGTGGACCGAGCATGTATTTGCATTTTAAGATGTGCTTACGCCATAAAAGATTCATGAGTCCAGACTCAGTTCTCACAGGATCCACTTGGACTTGGGCTCCTTCTGACACTCGTGCTCTGGAAGTTGCCGACATTTTGCCCACACGCTCTTGTTTTAATAAGGTAGAAGGTCCGGGTCACAGCCCCACCTCCCTCTCTTTCTACTCTAACATGTGTGTGTGTGTGTGTGTGTGTTTTCTTTATGGCCAGGGAGCAGAAATGAAGTACAACTTCATTCACGATCTGTAAAACGTTCTGTCGTGCAGCAAAAACACTTTTTCTGCCCTCTTTCAAAAAGCCTTTGTCTTGTTTTATTGATTTCCAGGAGGCGAGCGTCAGTCGACAGGCCGCTGGCTGCCGGCATCAGTCACGCCTCTCGTCAGGAGAACACCCCGGTGCTCCGCTCCCGCTCCGGCTGCTCCTCGCTGGGAATGTGAAGGCGGTGGCACGAGGCGAGGGGCACGCAGGCCTGACGGAGGCGCAGTCTGCAAACACAGCAATGAACTTTAAAAGTAATTTATTCAGCAGACAGGAGCTGAGAAAGATTGATGTTCATATTTCATCCATCAATGGTTTTCATAATTCACCAGCCCAGTGGACGGCTGCTAGTCAGAGCTCGTCAAGCAAGCTACGGAGAGTACATTCTCGATTCGGCTTATTGATAATCAAATCTCGACAGCGAGCGTGTCTCAGAGCACAATGTGATCAGAGGGAGAAAAAAAGAGAGACTCGGCGGCTCCTCAACAGCCTGACAAGAAGCCCGGACGCTCAAACACGACAAGTCTCAACGGCCTGGGGAAAAAAAGAGGGGAAATAGTGAAAAATGGCAAATATTAGCTCAGTATCGGAGGAAAATCAATCTGAGGACATGGACACGCATCATCCATGATGCAGCACACAATTCAAGCTAATAATCAACAAAGTTTGAGGAATGTCAACATGGAAGGCTGAAAACAAACTTACGTTTGATTGTTTCAAGACGATTTTTGCCCAAATCTGGTCTTTTCTTCAACATACATTTAGCTGCACAAAAATATCTCTGGCTGTGTTGATATGCTAGTGTTAGCATCCCTCTGTGGCTCACACTGCACTGCAGCAGAGACACATGTTTCTGACGTGTTGATGAGACACAACAAATGTTGAATTGTTTCATCTTTCCCTGAATCTCATCCTGACACCTGAAATGTTTCTGACCAGGCGTTTGTTCTGAATGTCTACTCTATCCAGCTGCTTTTTCAATACAATGCAAATGAGGTAGATCACAACTAAATAACAGGAATTTGAAAGTTTTGTGTAGTTTTAGTGGAAAAAAAGGAAAAGTTTTTTGGATTTCTTTGTTTCTGTGTGTGTTTGTGTTTCTCAGACTGACCGTGTTGATATGCTAAAGATCACATTTCAAGCACAGCATATTCACATTTCCCTGCGGCTTCCTTAAAAACTCCCTGTTTGATGCACATTGCATTGACAGATGCGTGAAACCAACCTCAGTGCTGAAAGTCAAACTTTGTCTAACTCTTGCCTGTGATAAGAAAACAAGAAATCTTACAAAAGATCTGGAGGATAAACGAAGGAAATATGAACCTCGATCGCTTTACAGTCCATATGAATGATTGATTTCGCTCTAACGACTTATTCACTTATTTATGCCTTCAATTACACGTCTGACTAATCAGACAGCACGTCAGTGTCACCTCTGGGCTGTGATTGCTCTGGTTGTGCAGAGGAACAGCTTAGTTCTGTCCCAGAAATCACTAATTTCAGAATAATACGCTGCTCTTATTATTCAGACAGAGTCAAATTGGTTGTTTTCCTGCTTTTTAATTGGCATCAGTCGAAATCGTCTTATTGACATTCTGCAGATGGTCTTAACCTGCCGGCCGTAAATAATTATATAACAAAAACAATAATCAAAATGCAAGGAGGCTCAGGCCTGTCAGTTAATATTTAATGAGCAATATGCAGGAAGGAAAATGGAATTACTGATGGAATTGTTTTCGCCTCCGTCTTAATTTCATAAAGGGCAGGGAACGAGGCGCCCGGCTGGACCGGGTGCTGTAGAGATGGGAAAAGTTTTCAGGGGAAAGTTGGACTTTTCCTGGGCTGTTCTGCCTGGTTCAATTCAGACCAGACACACACACACAAACACACACACACACACACACACACACACACACACACACACACACACACACAAGTGAACTGACACTCATCATCTATTATAATGAAGAACAAATCGAGACATTTCATGTAAATATGTTCATCCATTTGAACATATTCCAGTTAATACCAGTAATATTTCATTACATGTTCTATCTATCTATCTATCTATCTATCTATCTATCTATCTATCTATCTATCTATCTATCTATCTATCTATCTATCTATCTATCTATCTATCTATCTATCTATCTATCTATCTATCTATCTATCTATCTATCTATCTATCTATCTATCTATCTATCTATCTATCCCAGAATGCTTCACATTGTCTTTGTACGTCATTTGTCTTTTCGTTTAGTGCATCCATCCTATTTATTGTCTTTAAAGCTTTTCGTTGATGTTCTTCTATTGTCTTTGCTACTGCAGTAATGCAAATTTCCCTACTGAGAGACAAATAAAGGTTTATCTTACTTTATCTGTGACTGGTCAGAAACGCTCCCCCCTCTCTCTCTCTACCCCCCCCCCCCCTCCCCCCTCCCTGTCAGACAGCTCCTTGTGGACTGTGTGTTTTCCTCCTCTCTCTCAGCTCTGACAGGGAAGGATGTCTCAGGGAGCCACAGAAGACAAATGATGACAAATCCAGAACATTGAATGCGGATTCTTTGGGTCTCCTCCAGAGCGCTTTTATTTACTGGTTGCAGGCTTCGATTCATCTCTTACTCTGAAGATAAACTCTCGCTTGACTTTTGCACGACAGCAGCTTTTAATAATAAATATTGAATAAAAGTGGAGGGAAAAAAATGTCACATACATTACTTTAATGCAAGCACCAGCACAACAATGGAAATGTATTGTTGTGTTGGAACATTAGTCACTAAAGCACAAACTTTTCTTGTTGTTTTGGCGCAGTCAGCTGATCAGAAACAGCTGTGAAAACGTGTGCGTGAATCCCTGCTGTCGAACTGTCTCCACAAGTGACCCCGCTCAGTCTCTAAAATGGCATCAAAAAAAGACAACAGGAGTTAATGGATCGACACGTTAGAGTGGATATTAGGACACAGACGCTGAATGCTGAGAGCTGCTGCACCGTTCAGCTGAGCTGCTTCTCACTCTCTGCCGCTGATTCTCACTGAGACTGTCCAGATATCCTGATGCTGCTTTGTGTTTGTCATTTCCATTTGGTGTTGCTGCGGAAACAAGCAAGCAAACAAACAACAGAAAACACTTTAGAGATGTTTTCTTGTAAATATGAAGCTCGACTGTTGATAATTGCACAGCGACAGGGCGGCAAAAGGTGACAAAACTGTCCAAGTTTGACGCAGTCTGACCTTTAGTGACTTTTCAGCCAGAATTTGTAGCTTGATAATAGGAGGATTGGCTGTGAGTCACTGTCATGTTAACATGCTGAAGGTCATGACGACTCCTGCACACGGGCTGCTGCAGGATGAAAGCTTCTCCTCTCAGCCAACAAAAGCACTTCTCCTCCTCCTGAGGAGGTGCTCGGTGGCTGTTTCCTAGTGGAGAGACGCGTCATGTTCGACCTCAGAGCGATTCAGGCAGATTGTCGGATGCAGTTGATCTGTTCTTAATGCAGCCTTTATAAAAGGTGCATTCAAACTTTGCCAGTGATGCATTTTCTGATGTTTGCATGTGGACATTAACTCATAAATGCACCAATAGCTGTGTTTCCATTACACGTTTCTGCAAAAGAAGATCTGTAGGTGTTTCTATTGAAGGCTGTTGCACATGAGTTGTAACTGTTGTCATAGAGAATATAGAGAACGTGAAATGAAATGAAATGAAATGTTTTTCAAAACGTAGGTGCTGCTCTCTTCAGTTTTTTGCATATTTAGGTTTTACTGATGAAATGAAATGTCAGTGTAGTGGTGGAGGGAGAGCACGTCAACAGAATGATTGGACTTTATCTCGTCCAGTTTTTGCATTTTTATTTCCTCTGGGCGCTTTATTATCATTTTGGGGTTTTTCTTCACTCTATGTATCTCTGTATGTGTCACCGTTTCCTTTGACATTTTTGCAGTTTTTTGGGACTCATGTTGTACTGTCATCACTAAAACGTGCTGTCGCAGCAGAACCATCATATTTGTTTGGTATTTGTCGGAACAAGCTGAAGAAATAGCACCAGATCACGTCTCTGCTCTCACATGTTTATTCCTCATCACGTTTATTCATATTTGACAGAAACAAAGCCTGACGGCTGATGGGAGGACGATCTGGACCTAATAAATCACTTCAGTGTGCAAAACATCCTCGATCTCACGGCTCCAGAACGCGGTTTGTGTCTGACTGCTCCTCTCACGTCTCACCTCCAGTTCTCCCTGCTTAAACCAACGAAGCTCAACCTGTGACCTGCAGCAGCATAATGTAATTACTGCTCCATAATTAAAGTGTAATGTGGTGTGTTTTTCCTCTTTTCTTTTTAAACTGGCGTTAATTTATACACTGACGGACATATTGTGCAGAGAACCATTGTATTAGCCACGCTTATTACGCCCACACACAGCTCATTCATAATTAAGCTGCGTATCTTAATAGCTCCAGTCGAATTGTCTGGATTCATCGTGTGTGTGTGTGTGTGTGTGTGTGTGTGTGTGTGTGTGTGTGTGTGTGTGTGTGTGTGTGTGTGTGTGTGTGTGTGTGTGTGTGTGTGTGTGTGTGTGTGAAGCCAAGCAGAACAGGAGTGGGTCTTCCTTTATGTTTCATCAATATATTGTATGTTTGACGACTTCGCAGCTTGAACGTGGGTGAAAAATTAACAAGACGTCAAGACGAAAATAAAAGACAAAGGCTGCCAGACGAGAAGAGGGACAGAGAGAAAGAAGCGGTTGACGTCAGGACAGGAAGAACAGTCGAGCCGGAGAGAGAGAGAGAGAGAGAGAGAGAGAGAGAGAGAGAGAGAGAGAGAGAGAGAGAGAGAGAGAGAGAGAGAGAGAGAGAGAGAGAGAGAGAGAGAGAGAGATTTAGGAGGCAGCTGTTTGTCCCAAAGTCCCGTCTTTCTGAGCTGAATCTCATCATGTCATTTTACTTTGTTATTATTTATAGCTGAATTCGCTTATAAGGCTGAGAATTTAGTTTTTGCTGTACTTATCAGAATATTATGTGATGTGTCCCCTCCCTGGGGATCATACAGTGAACTGGTGTTTGGAACTGGGACCCATCGACCTGGTCTGGGACTGGTGTGGGATTGATTGGATCGGTACACCCTGTTTCTCTAACTTCAAATTAATATTTTGTTGTCTTACTTCTGTTATTCTTTTGCACTGATTACTTTTTACAACTTTGTCTCGATTTTTTAGCTTTTTTCATTACAAAGTAATGAAAAGTAATGTTTCCTCAATCATCCCTGGTTTTCCACAGCTTCTAACAACATATGTAAGGGAATTTGCTGTTGTATAAAAAGCACTATATAAATTATGTTCAATCGATGGTGTTTTGGTCAGATTCTGTTCCTCAGCGTTCACAGCCTCGTTTCTGTTGGACCTCTGAGTCTCAGAAACAGCTCCCATCACCTTTGTTCAATAAAAGCCAGACTGAATCTTCTCTTCCACCAGCTCTGCCTCACCTGGATGCGTCTGAGCAGCAGCTGCAGGTGATAGTGAGGGTGCGGGGCCGCGGGTGCAGCCTCTGGCTGTCTGTCTGCCTCCTATCAGAGAGACGGGCTCCGCTCTCAGAGCTCTGAGAGGCCGCTGCCGGGGATACAGCCAGCGGCTCGGCTGCGGCTGTCATCCCACGCCCATCACAGCCTGCTTCCTGCAGCCGCGATAAAGATGGATGAGGCTGCCGAGCAGGATCCCAGTCACACGTCAGGCGGCTGATGGAGAGCTCGTCTGAGGAGATGGGAGCGCGCTCGCCTCCTCCCACCTCCTCGCCTCCTCCTCCCTGACCTGACACCGGCCCGGGATTTGCAGCCGCTCTCGGGTGCAGAAGGTCTGAATGTTGAGGATGCTGCACGTCCCACAGGGAGCGGGTGTCATGTGAAGCAGAGTGTTCGCGGTGCATCTCCATTATCTCAGAGCCAGGGATGAAATGTGCCTTGGTCTCTCCAGTCAATCACCAGCTTATAATGATTGTGCCCTGATTCTAAACTTCACAGAGCGAAAACCAACTTTGTTAACTTCAACTTCAGTTTCATTTAAAGTACCAACGTTATCACAGGACTCTTTACATGAACAAAACACCTGGCAGCATTTACAAAGCTGAGCCCACCTAAACTATGAGCACACTGAGGTTAAACTCCCTTCATCATAGACTCCACGTTAGCACCAGAGAATGAGGAGAAACGCTCCATTCAGCCCTTCTAGGGCTCTTTAACACTTATCATTAACACTGATGTTCTCGGTTCCTGCTCCGGCTCAGTTTAACTGCATTAAATGGAATTGCATTTGTGCTGCTCAGTGTTCTGAAAGCTCATACTTCCTTTAGTTCATTTCAGTTTAATCTCATAACTGTTATTTTCAGTAAGTCATTAGAGGCTTTTCAGTGAAACCTTCGATTTTTTTATGGAAAGAAAGATTGATAGATTCAAGACTGTCAGATTGATAAATCTCCTGCTTCAGATGAATATGCTAGATTTATTAGCAAATGTTGGTTTTGCAGCATCTAGCCACATAGGACCCTTCTCATCTAGCTCTGAGAGCATTCGTCTCCCTCTGGTTTTGTTCTCCACCAGCTGCAGAGGGAGAATCAGATTCGTCACCCTCCGACTGTGTCTGTGCAGCTTTCTGAAGTGATTTCCTCTGGAAACAGCCGCAGGCTGAAGCCCATGACTCTCCCTGCTCCCTCTCACACTCGCAGCACTGTGATTTGTTGGTATTATCAAAACAAGGTGGTAACTTCATGTATTCTGTGGGTTGGTTTTCATTTCACAGAATTTATTTAGTAATTTTGACCAAATCTTCTTTTTAATCTGTTGCTGTTTCACTGTGCTTTCTCTGAGGAAGACCGCAGCTTCACAGGAGAAGCTGTTCAGGTTCAGATTAGCTGAGAAACACTCCGAACACTCTTATCACATCCTCTTGTTTCCCTTTAACGCCGTTTGCCATCTTTCATAAAAATAGTGCGGAGCTGGATTACACAACAAAGTCTTAATAACGAGAGAAACACTGCAGCAGGGAGATGAAGTTTGAACCTGACGGACAATAAAAGATCAATTTTAGTACACAGCTTTTATGGCCTCGGAACATTTTCACAGGAGGAAATATATGAAGAGGAAGGAGCAACTGGAAACATGAGATCACAAAACCACAAAATGACTTTTGTTCAGTTCTGAAAACATGTGAGAGCAGCACTCAGAAACATTCAGACCAGTCTAATACGAGCGAGTTAAGGCCCATGCAGTCTGTGTGATGCCACTTAGATTGTTCAAAGCTAATGAGTCACAAATAGTGTAAAAATAATCATTTTACTTGATTTTATATTTTGTAGAAACAAAACATTGTTTCACCTGAAACATTTTCTAAATGTTACTATTGCTTCATACATGTATTAATACCTGAGAAATTATTTCAGTTACACTTTCTTTTCTTTTTCTTTTTTTATGTATTCGTATTTGTTGTATTATGTAGATCCTGGTATCTGAAAACACAGATTTGCATGTGGAATTTGTTAATTTGGTTAAATCGTGATGAGTGGAGCATTAGATTAACATTAAGCTCGTGATTTCTGCCCTTATTATAGCGTGTGAGCAATTATTATTTGTTGTGGCAAAAACAATCATGGCCGCCGGCCGAGCAGCTGTTTTATCTGAAATGAGGAGCAAAGTTTAGTAATTGGATTTACATGATTTATTAAAGCTGTTTTTGTAAATATTGCACAAATGCAAGATAATTGTTTTCTAGAAAATCCAGAGTGATCAACAGTTCTCCAACGAGGCGCTGGCTCGCTCAGATGTGTGTGCATCTGTGTGCCCACGACGCGCCGCTAATGACGAGCAGGCAACAGTGTCGATAAGCTGCTTCCTGTCCACACAACATCTGGCCCGACCTTGTACTGCAGCGCCGCTAAATAAGACTGAATGATAATGATGTTTTCACTGGCCCCGGTGCCCACATTAATCTCTGCGAGCAGGTGCCGGGGCGCTCAGCCGCTGTTTACCCGGCTTTGTTAACATCGTGCTGCTCGTCTAACGGCCGTCTGGGGAGCCTGGTTTGTTCTCCTCCCACGATGCAGCGTGCTCGCCACCGTGGCAGAACTAAACACCAACACTCGAGACAGATGAGAGAAGGTGACAGTGGCGTCTGATGCTTCCTACAACCCTGCATCCAGAGGCAATTATGTGTTTAAGATCTGAAATCAAGTGCACATCCTGGGCCTGGTTTGTTGTCATGTCTGGGCTCATATGGGATATAAGAAAAGAGGTTTCAGGATGGAAATAGTAGGTTCAAGTTGTAGCAGATTTCAGATGAGATCTTATATTTGTTTCTTTGGTCAGTGTTGCTGATTCAGACCAGCTTAACACCTGGTGAGAGGAAAAAAATATTTTT
Organism: Karalla daura; assembly: GCA_029224185.1. NCBI lineage: Eukaryota > Metazoa > Chordata > Actinopteri > Chaetodontiformes > Leiognathidae > Karalla > Karalla daura. Next base: position 2,022,597 of record CM055203.1, on the reverse strand, counting down.
TTCCACTTAAAAGAAAAAAATATATATGCATTTAATGACTATCCATGCTTTGATGTGTTTAATGGATACAGAGTGTAGCTAAAGAGCAGCATCAGCTCTCACGCTCAGGAATGTGCTGAATCTGAAAGGGTGATGAATCCATGTCTGGTCAAGTCTGGAGTTCAAGGCCTGCAGGTAAAACTCACAGGAAGGAATCCTCGGTTCATTCTGGTGTGAAACCTGGTGCTGGAGCAGGACTGGGTCAGGGTTACTCACCTCTCAACTTACTGCATCTACTTGCTACAGCACCTCTTGCTGAGCCACCAGTGGAACTAACCTGGTTAAATACATGCCACAAATAAATAAATAGACAAATAAATAAAGTTTTGCTTCGTTGAGGTCACATTGAAAAAGAAGCATCTTCCATGGAGCCAAAGAAGGAAATGCAAAGATCAGATCTCTGCAGCACAAACACAAGCTTCTCGGTTGAATAAACTTATGTCTGTATCTCTTATGTTCTCGCAAAATTTACATCAAATGTACTCACAATGAATGCTGCACATTCAGAAACTGGGAGAGAAAGTTTCTGAACTTTTTCAGCCGCATCCGGAAACAACTCGCCTGCTTGTGCACGATACCAACATGTAACAATATGTGATGAGTTTGCAGAGCTGACCATCAGCACCTCTGCAGAGGAACATCACGCTGTCCAGATGTTGTCGTTCTGGGTTCCGTTGTCATGGCAACAGCAGAACCATCAACTCCTGCCCAAGGAGACGGAGGGGCGGAGCCACGCTCCTGTCCTGGTTCTGCCAGGAGCCTCATTAATCAACCCTCCGTCCAGTGGACGAGGGGGGAGTCCGGGACAACATGTGACCAAATATAGGAAAACCCTGCCCCAAATATGCAGGAACCCTGCAGCAGCAGCAGGGAGGAGGGTGGCTGCAGCTCATTGTGGACGGTCACATGAAATACAGTTGAGCTGTTTGTGGCTGTTTGAAGGTCGGGGTCGCGCTTCATGATCAGAGATTCAGTGAGACATGATGAGAGTTCCCGTCACCTCACAAACATTGAGAGGATTCTTCAGGACCATCACACCCTGGACTCTAACAGTCTGGATCCATAAAGATGTTTTTAGTTTCTCGTGTTCTGTTTTGTTGAGCTCTGTAGAGATGAGATCGTTATGAACTGGCACTGTGAGTAATGTTGAAGCAGACAGATAAACGCTGCTTAAATGCTGCTGAGTTCTGCACATCATCTTTTTAAACACAGTCTTTGTTTACATGTCAACAACACAGTTGATGTTAACACTGGCCAAAGGCTTTCAGTGCATTTTTAGCCTATTTAATATTGTGTTGAACTGAGAGAACTGCATCTTCATTTTATTTGACAATGTTTTGTTGCTGCAGTGACAGTAAATAGATTTAGACTGCGATTGTTTTGAGGTCTGTGGATCTTTACCTGGGACTGTTTTCTTATTCTCCATCCTCTTTAATTGGTGATGGACAGAGCCCACGTCTCTGCAGGAAGCTGCAGAGCTTCTGCACTCTGGTCCCTGTTTACTGGGCGTTGCTTCCAGACACAGAGCGATCTCGGCTGCTTTGTTCTTTATTCCTGGTGACGGCGGAGGCATTGCAGCAGTGGCAGGGAGAGGGACTGGAGGATTACCCCGTCAGGGTGCAGCAGGGAGGGATTTCTGGCCCCCGCTCCAGTCCACGAGATGTAATTTAGTCACAGCAGATTGAGCACCTCTCCTCCGACCCCACGGGCGGCCGGCTCGCTGTTAGTTATGGTGACACAGAGTGCGGCCATTTGTCAGCCGGGCCGATTTCTTAAATGAGGACATATTGGCAGCGTGAGACGGGTGGAGCACCCGCCGTCGCTGAGCGCAGGCCAAAGAGAAGTCATCCTCTTCCTCTTCCTCTTCCTCTTCCTCTTCCTCTTCCTCTTCCTCTTCCTCTTCCTCTTCCTCTTCCTCTTCCTCTTCCTCTTCCTCTGGTTTCAGTGTAAAAACAGTTTTGGGATCAGTAAACATGTGTTTACGCTGCCACACCGCTGCATTTTAATGCGCCTGAAAGAACAAACTGTGTGGAAAGACAAACACAAATGTAGCGATGCTTCATCTGCTGTCTGTTCAGATGTGATAACAAGACGTTTTTTCCTGCCTAAATCAATAAAGTCGCCCTGCTCTCAATTATCATTCTTTTTGCTAAGGATGCAGAATGGCTGCAGTCAGAGACGAGTGCCGAGGCCACATAATGAGAGATGGGACAAGGCGTCTGATTAATTTACAACAAAGCAGTCGACAAAAGGAAGAGCATTGTACATCACCTGGAGCAGACAAGATAAGTGTGGGGTCTAAATTATATTTGTTGAGATACAAACACAGATGGATTACCTCTGCTCCACAACAGTAAATTAAAATGCAGCATATTCACCTCAGCAGGTGCCTCCTCACACTTTCCCTTCTTTTAATTTACTTGCTTATTTGTTTATTTATTTATTTCGGAGGAGCAGGCAGCAGGGCGGAATAATAAATGGTCCTCTTTGGTGGTTGGTTAAGACTCATTAAAAATCTCTACAAGGCTTCGGAGACAACTGAGACTGTGTTCTGTGCGAATAGCCTGCAAAATAAATATTGTGCCTGGGCCATATTTTCTTCCAGGGATTTACATTAATAAGATAGTGGGTGTGCAGTAATCAGCTAATGGCACGCCTGGCCTAATAGCAGCGAGGTTGCGTAACAATCAGCTGGTGATTGCAGGCGGTGGCTGAGGCGTCGGGACTCTTCAGAGGAGGATGGAGAGTTTTGCTTTATGAGAAAGCATCAGTCAGAGTGTTGTGGTTCGTGCTGAACGCCTCCCTCTCTGTGTGAGAGCGCTGCTGAGAGCGTCTCAGGTTTCTGTCCACTGTGGCAACGACTGAACACAGTTTTAATCACTGTTTGTTTTCTGTCAGAAACTAATGAACATCAGCATCATCACAAAGGCCTCAGAGTCCGTCCTGTGGGAATAGTAATCTGTTTCTGCAAGGATCTGATGCACTTTCATGCTTATCTGGCAACCGCACATAGGCCTCATTTACTTGCATACCTTCACAGTGGTGGGTTTAAGCAACCTGTCGTTGAGGTGGGGCTTGGTATGGTTTTCATTCTCCTTTTTCAGCTGAATTTCAAAATCTGAATGTAAAATATGAATGATGTCCAGGAATAGATGTTGTTAAACAAAGCCGGCCTAACAGTGGTTTTCCATCCTGGGTCTCCTTTAACTCGGCGGTGAAACAAAGCCTGTGAGCAGAGGACGTGACCTCTATTCTAAAGGACGGCGTCTCAGCCCCAGCAGCAGAAATAGCAGCCTGCCGGGTTATTTTTAAGTCCTCCTAACTCATCTCACGTTGCTGCTTTTTCCCAGCTTTTCTGCACACGCCGCCTCAGCTCTGCACACTCACAAAGTAGTTTGACTCGAGACATTTAGTCCAAACTACAACAGCAGTGAAGCCCCGGCTGGAAAAAACAAGAAAAAAAAAAACTACCTGAAGGGCAGCACAGGTGTCACAGCACCTGTGCCTCGTCCCAGTGTCAGCCACTAACAGATGTCACAACACTACGAGACTTTAACAGACACACTTCAGTGAGTTTAACACCAAACTTAATTTCCGGAATTGCTGAAAGCTAAAAAAAAAACAGCCTGTGAATTAAAGACTCTGAGCCTGAAAGCGAGTGAAAGAAGAAAGAAAAGATGTTTTTGAGGTGAGTTTCTTCCTCTTTGTTAAGCAGGGAGCAGAGGGAGGAGCCCTCAGACCTTCTGGACCTGACCTCCGAGGACCCCGCATTAATGCTGAGCATGAAGACGGCTTCACAGGCCTCTTCAGGTACGTGGTCACGCTTTCGATTTAGCCATTAATACAACGAGAGCACAGGAGCGTGTCTTAATGACAATCCAGGCCTGCAGAGTTATAGATTATACAAATTTATAACCTGGCCGTCGGCGTCTCTTTGGCTCCGACTCGTGATCTTTATTCCCCGCAGTAATTGAGGGCAAGACAAAGTCATCCGCCACCGGACCCGGGCTCACCAGAGAGGAGGCTGCAGCCGAAGGAGACCTATTAGCTGTGCATACAGGAGTGATTGAACGGTTAAGTTCTGATCCTCTATGTTTGCTTCACGTTCAGTTGTTTTGATGTTTTCTCAGTTTGGTTGGAAACGATCTCATGAGGTCTGGAGAACCTCCACAGCCTGGTTCTGCTCTGTCGTTATGATCTCTCCACTATGTTTCCAGAGGTGGAGGAGGAGACCCCCCCCCCCCCCCCCCACGTACCACATTAAAAGCCAGTGAGATGTTGCCGTTCCTCCCCCAGCTCCTTTACGGTGGATTAATGATTTATTGCTCTAGCTTCTCTCTCTCTTCTCATCTGACTTGGGTGGGGGGGTTGGGGGGGTTTAACAAGCACGCTCTTCTTCTCCTCCGGCCTTCAGATCCCCCCCACCCCCACCTCCACCACCTCCACCACCACCTCCACCACCCTGTCACACAGAAATGTGCCATGGTGCCACAGAGCAGCACAGCTGTGACCCAGTTCAGAGACTTTTTCACCAGAGCCTCCTCACTGGGGGGGAGGCGGGGGGGTGGGGGGTGGGGTAGCTTATTAGTATTGACTCAATAGCATCAAACAAGTTTTAGATGAGTCACTTGAGGAAATGCATAGTAACTTTATAACATTTTTTTATCTGATTAAAGCTGATTGTTCTAATTAATTGTAACCCAGTTAAGCAGCATATAGTCAAGTCATTTGTTCAAAATCTATTAGATCGAGTCAATAATCAGTAGCTGAGTATCTTTACATGACACTGTTGTGTGGAACCACCTTAAATAATCCTGAGGACCTGCCCTTGAATGGTCTGTAAAGCTTCACTTGAACATATTCATTTGCGAGTGGCTTCATGGTATTTTGGGCATCAAGCAGGTCTGAATCCTCTTCAAAGCAGTCACTTTAAACTCTGAAACCGATCATTTTTCACATGTCTGAGTTATGGTGGTGGCTGATGTAAAGAAGGAAGCCTCCTGGCAGGAGGAGGAGGAGGAGGAGGAGGAGGAGGAGGCAGCAGCTGACCAGCTCTGAGCGTTGTGGATGACCCCGTCGTGTGCTTGTGCAGGTGGTCACAGAGGTGATGGAGCGACGCTTCGAGCTGCTCAGGCTCTCCCTGCTGGGTTCTTGGACATTCAGAGGCCTTTTATTCTCTCATCTCATCCTTCGCATCTTATTCGAATGACTTTTTCTTTTCAAAACAGCTCACACTGCTTTCTCATGCATATGTATGAAGGGTTCAAGCCCCGCTCATAAAGTTATTATATCCACTATAGGTGAAAACTCTGATCCATTCCTAAAGCTTCTAAATATTCCTGCTAGCAAACCAAAACATGTAGAGGATTTTGATGAGCTCTAGCGCTCTCTCTGCCTCCCTCACCTACTGTATATATATTTACATGATATTTACTCTTAACTTTATTTTTGATGTTCACCACTTGGGAGAGAACTTCTCAGAGGGCGCTCAGACTTCAGCAGCCATTGTATTAAAGCTGCAATAACCTTCAGGATGTTTCTGGCTGATTATGGGTGCTTTGGTGCTGCACCCGCATCATAGCCATAATCCCAGGCAAGAACAGCCTCCTGGGTATTTTTGCTAAAGGGAATAACAAACTTATAATCAATACAGCTCGAGTTAACACCACTTATTTGCCTGTCAGGCGCTGACAGAAGCAGAAAAGTGTTTGCATCTGCTTCCAGATACGACGGCTGTACGTCTGCGTCTCGCACCCACTGTGGATTTTAGCCATATTTATGTGCATTGATATAACACTATTACCTGTGACGTGTGTTTGTAAAAATGTGTTTTATTATATTAACGGCTGTTTATATGAGCTTTCCTTTTCTATTTGAGAGTAAAATCATTCAGTGAGTACAACTCATTTAACATTTACCACAGATTCTAAAGGTGGATTTTATGATAGAGCCCAGATCTAAATCTTAATCTTTCACTATCATGAGATCTGAATCAATTAGTTCTATGGGAGGTGCAGTTTATTCCTACTCCCAAGCACCAAGTCGTTCTAATCCTCTGGATGTTTCACTCTTTCCGTTCCTCGGATGGTTTTCCCTCTGCTAATTTATGCTCTGCAGTGAAATGGCTGTGAAATGGCTTTTTATGAAGTGGTTTTATTCACAGCCCTGTCTCATCAACCTGCTTGATAACCTTCAGCTGCCACTGAGTAAAAGATCCACGAAGCAGCAGCAGCAGCTACACAGCCTGCAAGTCGCAGCTCAGGGCTCGCCCTGCGAGCCGCAGCGTCCTGCGTCTTTGAGATGCAGACTCATCATCGCAGGTGGAACACGAGGCCAAAGTTTCTCCTCTGAGTTTCTCCTTTCCATTTGCAGAGTGTTAAGAGGTCGCTGCTTTTACAGGATCCAAAACAAAAACTGGGGTAAAGGTCTGAAAGAGGCTCAGAGAAGATTCGCCTCCTCTCCTCTTCCTGTTAATCACCCTGCGACCTCTCCGGCTGCCGTGATACCGACAGTGTTTCAGTTCATCTGGGCCGAGGAAACGCTGCCTCTTTGCTAACGAACCAAGCCTCCTCTGGCGTGTTCCTGCATCCTCACTGGAGGATTTTGTCCCTGAATAACAAGGAAAGGAGAGAAAAACAGGAAATCTGCCTGTTAACATGTAGACAGCTGCTGTATGGACACTTTCTGACTCATTTTTGTTCGAAGGAGAAACTGCAAAAAAAAAAATGCAGAGGACCTCTCTGAACCCAGGGCTGCTGTGCATTTGTTGCCATGGTTACCAAATGGATTAGCATGTATATGCACATACATGCATTATGGAGGTCACTCATGAGATCTTCTTGAGGAGATGGATCTAATAGAGATTCTGCTTCGCTACAACCATCTTCACTTTAACAGCTCCCCCAAAAACAAACAGTTTACTTTTATTTATCTGATTTATCAATGCTTATCAACCTCAGGCTGGGACTCAACCTGTAACACATCTGTTTGTGTGTTGATTCGTTGGTTGGCACCAAAAAAACACGTCAACTTCTGTATGACAGACGCATCTCCATGGAAACGCAGGACGACAGCGAAACAGGATGCAGCAGCAGGATGCAGCAGCAGGATGCAGCAGCAGCAGCAGCAGCAGCAGCAGCAGGATGCAGCAGCAGCAGCAGGATGCAGCAGCAGGATGCAGCAGCAGGATGCAGCGGGGTGACAGAGTAGGTGTTGGTCAGTGTGTTGAGGTCCAGACTGAACCAGGAGGTAGATCTGAAGCGGCTGAGCTGCTGAAGCTCTGGCGGTGACGCGTCTGTGAGGCCGGCCCCCCACCGCCCGGGCCCTCCTGCAGCCCATGGCCCGTGCCTCCGGGGGGCGCTGCCCCCACCGCCCGGACCCTCCTGCAGCCCATGGCCCGTGCCTCCGGGGGGCGCTGCCCCTGCCGCCCGGGCCCTCCTGCAGCCCGCGGCCTTGCCTCCGGGGGGCGCTGCCCCCACCGCCCGGGCCCTCCTGCAGCCCGCGGCCCATGTTCTCACCCGGCGCCGCCCGCAGCGTGTTGATTGGATGTTTCCTGCTTTCACACAGAACTGTCAGGCCGTAATGGCCCGGCTCATGTGACAGTGATGTATATGCAGGTAATTACAAGTGGCTATGATGGATAGCGCTGTCCGATTTACCGTGATCATCCTGAGATTAAACATGTTTCAGAAATTCCAAATGTCAGAAACTATTACAAGGTCACAGGAGGAGTTGGTTTCGCGGCTTCTTCACACCCTGATTGATCTGAGCCGATGTGACTGCGGCAGCAAAGCGTGAGAGCATGAAGCTAATGCAGAGTCTGGGTCACGTGAGTACACTTCATGAAGCAGGCGTGCCGTGTTTGTGATGACTCTATCTCCTATCGCAGCCACACACTCGCTCCGTGTTTAGTCAGGATGCTGAAGCTGGCCGGCCGAAGCTGCCAGAGCTGGGAGGTGTGCAGAGGCCGAGCCAGCCGCTGCGTTTAATGGACACCTGGAAGGAAAGCACATTTGCGCCTTGGCTTTGTGGAATAACAGCAGGTGCTAAAGCATTATCACGTCATGTCATTCATGAATGAATATTGACTTTTCTAATGCAGCTAAAAAACAGGCGGCCAGAAACAGAATGACGTCAAATATGAGCCCAACACAAACCGCCTCCAGCTCCAGAACACTGAGTGTGAAACAGACTCCATTCAGGTGGGTGAGGACACGATGGCAGGACTGACAGTCTGCAGCAGCTTGGTTTTCAGTTTCTGGTGAAATGTCAGTGTCTCTGCTCCTGGCTCTTCCTACAGTTCTGGTTCCTCCTCAGGTTCTTCCTCAGTCTCTGGTTCCTCCTCAGGTTCCTCCTCAGTCTCTGGTTCTTCCTCAGACTCTGGTTCCTCCTCTGGTTCCTCCTCAGTCTCTGGTTCCTCCTCTGGTTCCTCCTCAGCCTCTGGTTCTTCCTCTGGTTCTTCCACAGCCTCTGGTTCCTCCTCTCATTCTGGCTCCAACATATCAGGCTGGATGTGGATGCATCGCTGTGGTAGTAAATCAAATCCGAGGCCTGTTCCAGCTTCTATGTTAACACCAGCAGACGAGGATAAATGCTCCATTCAGCCACTCCAGGTCTCTTTAACTGCCTTCTTGGCTTGTGCTTCACTCTCCTCTGTTTTAACCCTGCCACGCTGTCATCACGGACATCAATTTGTTCTTAATTGACCTTCACTGTCAAATTAAGGCGATGTGGGAAATGAGAATAAAGATTTAAAGACGCTCAAGGTTGTTGTGTGAGCGCTGTGTGCGGGGCTCTGCCAGACGGGAGGAGCAGCTCTAATTGGTCGGATCACAGCGACTCTGACGCCAGTTCTCCTGATTAGCTGGAGTGATGGAGGTGATGAAGGTGACGCTGGACCATTAAGTGGCAAGGGTTCAGTCTGTGCTGGGATTGGACAGCAGCCGAAAGTTTCTTCATGCCAGTTCCTGGTGTCAAACTTCTCTACCCATCTGGTTGTGCTGCTCAGCAGTTCTGCATAGCTTTGATCCCATGGAAGGAAACAACCTTGCTGTAGTGCATACACTGATAGCAGATGCAGGTCTATCAAAATATGCTACCCCTGAAAAATGCTCCATCAAAGCTTGCTCCCCTTATTCTAGTGTTGTGGACTTTGGGTATTTCTCCCCGGAGCAGCGGCTCGGACCGTCACCTGCAGAGAGCTGCAGAGACGCTGCAGCGCTGCTGCTTCCAGAGCTGCTCCTGTCCCACGTTTAATCACCTCATTCTTTTTCATTCTTCTGTGTTTTTTGCTGCCGGACCCTTTTTTTTTCTTTTCCTCCTGCTGCAATATGCACAACTCAATATCTGTGCCCACTGTGTGGTGTGTGTATAATAATGTGATTAGATTTCCATCCTCCTTCAGAGTCACAGCGATGAGTTAAAATTCGGTTTAAAAACAATAACTGGGGGAAGGAGAGCGCAAACACACTGCAGGGCCTGTGTGTAACCAGGTTTACAAACCACAGGAAACAGCAGAGTTTCTCCCAGCAGCTGTGGTGACGTCCTCAGCTCTGACAGATGTGGCCCAACGTGGTCGAAGCCACTCACCGGACGTCTCTGAGAGACGGAGATGTGGAAGAACGACTGTTCACACATGGATCTGTGAGCCTGAGGCACCAGACACCAGGAGGAATCAGGTCGTTTGCACAGGGCAAGAAACTGAAGGCCTGGAAAATAAAGAATGAATAAGGAATAAGGAATATTATAACCACAGAAGAAACTCGATGCTAATCCTCAGATATTGTGAAACCACATGTATCAGAGAGAGATGGCCCATCCTTCCCACTGGTAGCTCATCTGGTGAATCAGCACTGATGTAATTAGTGTGTATTGCTGCCACAGTCTGTTGGTACCTCTAGTGATTTATCTTTATTGAATGTTTTCTTCATTAATAAGTGCTTAAGTTAACAATGTTGTGTGCAACGTTGCTCAGTCTTCCATGAGCTTTTTTTTCATGATGTTGTAGGATTCAAGTCATTAAGAAAAAGTATTGTTTGTCACATTTAATTGGTGATGCTATCTTACATTTTTATGAATGAATTGCATGAGTGTGCATGGGATTTTATTTTTGTTCAGCATTACTTTTGTTAGATTGACTGGAGACTGCAACACAGTTAACTTACAAAGCATGTAAGATGAGGATGGATTACCTTTACTAGAACCATATCAATGTTACTGTTTTCCTTTTGCCTGCTCCTTCTGTGTAAGGGGTTAACGGAGTAATGTAATTCTGACCACACTGAGACAAGCTGCAGCGCTCAGATTCCTGCAGGACGGACTGAGGACCGGAGATCACATGCAGCACATCTGTCCCACTCACACATGTGTGCCAAACACGATGTGATGTTTCCTGACTGAGCTCTGATCCCAAGGAGAGAGAGAGGGGGAGAGAGAGAGAGAGGGAGAGAGAGAGAGCGAGAGAGAGAGGGAAGGAGAGAGGGAGGGAGAGGGAGAAAGAGCTCAGCACACAGCCTGACTCACCCGGAGCCCAGAGGCATCGTGGGCTGGATGCAGGGTCAATAACAGCAGCAGTACACGCTGGGAGTGATGGTGATTAATACATGGAGCTGATACTGTGAGAGGCTGCTGGGACCGTCACAGTCTGCTCAGGTTCTCGTCCTGGTTTTACACCTGAGCTTTGACTCTCTGTGCAGAGCTAAAACCTTCAGCTCCTTGTCACATTGTCAGGATTTGCTCTAATGAGATATTTGAGTTTTCTTCACTATTATCACAACATTGTGCCATTTTGTTGTAAAGCTGTTCTTTTGTGGTTTCTTGACGGAACTTGATCCGGCCTGATTCAAGCATGAAAATATCGGAGCTCCCCGGACACCCGCTCTTTTACATGAAAACAGGACTGAGCTGTCGCCACTCCTTCATCTAACAGCGTTGTTGCTCATGTTGGGACTTTAAGTCGACCAAATATGGTGAACCTAGATTATTAGCTTTATTATTATTTATGAATTTCGGGGCACCACCCTGCGAACAGGGACCAATAATCTGGTTCGTCAAGTTGCCTAGTAAATCAGTCTAAATCTTAAATTACCTCTAGTCTCTCTGAAGGAGGTGAGATCCGAGCACTGACCTGGATTTAGCAACGGTTGTGCAGGTTCAATAATTACACACTTCTTAGTACAACGATCACACTTTAATGACACATCAATTTTACAATTAGTGCATTAAGGTTATCATTGACTATTTATTATTCTAACAAGAAACATGCATTCCTGACTAGACAGACTGAACAGACAATAAACAAACAATAAACAAACAATCAACCAAGCATTCCTCTGTGTGTGTGTGTGTGTGTGTGTGTGTGTGTGTGTGTGTGTGTGTGTGTGTGTGCGTATGTCTGGGTGTGTACGTATGTGCGCACGGGTGTGTGCGCGTACGCGGGTGAGTGCGCGTGCATGTGATCACGTGGTCCGCTCGGACGCACGAGAACAAAGGGGAGGAAGTAATAGGAGCCGGTCAGAGATGGATTCACTCAGCCGTGCGTCCTACACTGTCATACATTAACCTAAAGTTCATGTAGGCTCCAATACTTAAGAGGTGCTACTGCGTCACAGTCTCTGCCCGAATCGAGCCCTTACGTGTCCCACGTGTTGCGGTCCCGATTCTGTCCTGTGGTCCAGCTCAGTGTAGCTCCTTGGTGCTGCGCGTCCCTGTGACGGCGCAGACTTGGCCCTCTCGCTGCCTCTGCTGCAGCGTGGGTTTCGGAGTTGGGGGAGGGTGAGGCGCTCAGACCCTGGGTGCTCTTCTTGCACGGGCGTGCCTCACCTCTCCGGGTACGGATCGGTTGGTGCAGTGAGGTTGCGAGTCTCAGCCCCTTGGTGCTCTCTTGGCACGGGCGTTTCGACTCTTTTATCCTCTCAGGATCTGTGATCCTGTTGGCAGACTCCCCGCGGAGTTGGCTGCCGTCTGCTCGCGATCCGGGTGGATCGGGTTTGATCACCGGGTGGTGAATCAAACTCAGGAATCAACTCTTTTAGTCCTGAAAAGGACTGTGGTGCAGCGCTCGAAGCGGCTGTGGCACCGGTGGCTGCCGTGGAGAGCGGTCGGACTGCGGCGGCTCCTGTGCGTCTTGGCGCAGCGGCGGCGATGTCCGGCGGCTGGAGCTCCGGGCGGTCAGCTGACGAGTTGTAGCGATGAAGATGAGTGGAAGCAGAGTTGCGGCGGCAGAGAGTGAGGAGCTGGTTTCTGGGGCTTTTATCCCCAGAGGACTCCTTACCCCCCTTTGTTTATGACACCCGTGTCACCAGGTTAGGTGTGGGTGATTGGTGCGCTGGTTTCACACCAGCGGCCGATAGGTTCCCGGGCAGGTTTGAAACCTAACGTCGGGGGAGCAGACCCACCGGGGGTCGTCTGGCAGGCGCCTCTGGTTGCTTGATCCCCAGGGCGGCTGCAGCAGGAATTTATGACCTGGGCTGTTGTTTGTAAAATCACATGCATTGTTGTTTCTGCACCATATGAGTGTAGCAGTCCCAACATCCCCCCTTTGGTCCGGAGGATGGGGTGATCCCTGTCCTTCGGGGCAACTCCAGGCTGCTACGGTCCAAGTGTTCTCGACCTGTGTTGTTGAGACTTGGAGACTGGACAGGTGAGAAACATGGAGAACAATGCATGGTCGACAGTAAAGGCATCGATTGGGCAGAGTTAACGCAGTTTTGATCTATCTGAAAGTCGTTACGAATAGAACTGAGAAGATAAGAAAGAGATAAGGTACGGGGTTTTGTATTGAATTATGTGCGTTAGTGTTAGATGGTTGTATGTTATGGATGAGTTATGATTAGTGATTAGCTGCTTTGACTATGGTGGACCCTCTTGGTCACTAGTCAAGCGAGACTGCTCCAGTGAAGCTGAGTGCCTTGAGGGGCTTCATCTGGTTTGTTGGGAGCCATTTGTCAGGAGGTTTCCTGGGCTTGTGGGCTCTGTACGCCACTTGTAGGAGCCTGTCCTTATCTTCTCCAGAAGGTCCGGGGACTGATTCAGTTGAATCTGCCAGGGGGCTTGGTCGGATGAGGATGCCCCCCCTTGGCTGTGGCAGTGTTTGGCTCTTGTCAGGATCGGGGAAGGTGAGGGAGAGTTGAGAGGAGGTCTGTTTCTGTTGGTACACCTTGTTGCAAGGGCTCTGATCGGTGGCTGTCTCATCAGGCTGGAGTGCAACAGAGGTGTCTGGGTTAGTTGAGCCACTCGGCTGTACGTCTCTGACCACGTGAGGGCAGTACGTCGAGTGCTCAGGCAACGAACCAGGTGGTGGCTTGGGAGTCTGGAGTTGATTCACGGGAGCAGGTTCTGGTCCTGGTTCCCGTGATCCTTCTTCTGCAGCTCCTCGGCCTAGTCATGCTTGTGTTGGCTCCTCTCCCCCCTTTCCTTCCTTTTGCTGCCATTCCAGGAATCTCCGGTATTCTGCGTCGTGTTCTTTTGGAGGGGGACTTTGCCCGTCAGCATGTCTTCGTTGCTTCTGGTAATGCCTGGGCTGCTCTTTGTGGCCTTGGTGCAAGTGTTTTCTTTGCTTGTCTTGCTGCCAGGCATGTCGTGCATCCCCCCTCCAATGGCTGTCTTTGTCCATCTGGGGCTTGTACCCTTGCCGAGAGTTGTATGGTGACGTGGCTGCCCCAAAGATTCTCGAATGGGATGTCTCTGCATCTTCAAGGGCCAGGTGGTGTGCCTCTGGAGCTTGTGATGCTAACGCTCCTGGTTCTTCTTCTTGTCTCCTGTATCCCTGCAGCTTTGTTTCCCAGAACATCTGAGCATATTTCTTCATGTCACGGGTGTTGGGTTTATTAATCCGACAGTGCATTGTAACCTCTGTGCGGATTGACTCGTGCAGGTTGTGGAGGAACAGCGACTGGAAGTTTTTGTCCTCCTCTTGGCCTGGAGTGTTTCTTCCCTGGAAGAAGGCAGTCTTTAGGCGCTTGAGGTAATCTTTGGGAGGTTCACTCTTCTTCTGGAGTACTGATAGGGCAGCAGTCATGGCAGTCGCTGGGTCGGAGTAAGGTGAATACTCCTCCCGTAGGGCTGTGCATAGCCGGGCGTAGTCATCTCTGATCGACAGCTGCTGTGATTCGATGAAACTGCGCACTTCTCTGCTTGTCGTCTTCCAGATGAGCTTCACCTTTTCTCTCTCTGTGGGATCTGGTAAGTCTCTCAAGCAGTACTCCAGCTCTCGGATGTAGTCATCCACAGTAGTCTCTTTGTCCGCAGGATCGAAGCGCTCGACATCTTTGGCCATGGCCTCCAACTGTTTTAGGCGCAAGCCGCGTTCGAGAGGGCGAGGTTCTGTCACAGCTTCTGAGAGCGTGTGAAGAACCGGATTCTTCTTTTTCTGTGGGGTCGGGGCAGGAGTGTCTCGGTACGAGGTGTCGCTGTCGCTCGTGGGGTCGTAGGAGTCATCAAACAGGCTCTCACAGTCTGTTTTCACGCCTTTGTCCACTGGTCGCGAGACCTGTTTTTGCCGTGGGAGTAATCTGTCTCGTGCTCCATCAGCTGTGGTTTTCTCCCTCTCCCGTTTGGGCTCAGGTTTGGGTAATTCCACCTCAATCTCTTGGGCGTCCTTTCGTTGCCGTAACTCTGTTTGGGTAATCCTGTGTGGTTCCTCCATGTCACGGCGGAGTTGCGCAACATCCCTCTGCAGGGAGGAATTCTCCTCCTTCTGCTCCGCGACCTCTGCTCGGAGGTCGGAAATGACTCCCTGTTGATCATGGAGCTCCTCTCTCAGGCGGGAACAAGAATCCTTTTGGGTCTGGAGTTCACTCTCCAGGTGGGAAGTCCTCTCCATTTGCTCTTGGATTTGCCTGTCCAAGCGAGCAATTCTTTTTAGCTGATCCCGGTTGAGACCTTCTGGAATCTGGGACCCTTGTCGCAGGTCCTCAGATTTGCGGTGGTAAAGGAGGGTCAGCTGGCCCAGCACACGGAGGGTTGAGAGCCTTTCTGTCGGGGCTGTAGCACGTCTCAGCCATTCCTGGATTTTGTTCTCACAGTCTTCAGCTGTGTAGTTGTCGATGTCGCCAACGTCCTCTTTGGACAGCTGCGCGATCCTCAGGACCAGGGTTTGTAGCTGGCGCTCTTCTACTGCTGCAGGTGTTTCGGAGGCTGCTGGTCCTCCTGCCTGCTCCTCCGTGCTCATTCTGCCTGTGTCACTCATGGTGTTGTGGCAGTGCCTGGGTACTCAAGAAGAGACGCTTCACCAGTTCTCAGAGGGTCCCTAGCCTAATTTTAGCTAGGTTACTTAGGCAGTTGGTTAGTTATTTGCATGCAGTAACACAGTTAGTCTGCAGGGTGAGAGCTTTGCTGTTTTGTTAGTGGTAGTTAGTAAAAATTGTGATTTTTGGGGTTTTACTCCCTAGAATCAAAATTTCCACAAAGTTGAATAATTATTGAACTCTGCACAATTGCTATGTTCCAGGCCTCACACGGGGCACCATTTGTTGGGACTTTAAGTCGACCAAATATGGTGAACCTAGATTATTAGCTTTATTATTATTTATGAATTTCGGGGCACCACCCTGCGAACAGGGACCAATAATCTGGTTCGTCAAGTTGCCTAGTAAATCAGTCTAAATCTTAAATTACCTCTAGTCTCTCTGAAGGAGGTGAGATCCGAGCACTGACCTGGATTTAGCAACGGTTGTGCAGGTTCAATAATTACACACTTCTTGGTACAACGATCACACTTTAATGACACATCAATTTTACAATTAGTGCATTAAGGTTATCATTGACTATTTATTATTCTAACAAGAAACATGCATTCCTGACTAGACAGACTGAACAGACAATAAACAAACAATAAACAAACAATCAACCAAGCATTCCTCTGTGTGTGTGTGTGTGTGTGTGTGTGTGTGTGTGTGTGTGTGTGTGTGTGTGTGTGTGCGTATGTCTGGGTGTGTACGTATGTGCGCACGGGTGTGTGCGCGTACGCGGGTGAGTGCGCGTGCATGTGATCACGTGGTCCGCTCGGACGCACGAGAACAAAGGGGAGGAAGTAATAGGAGCCGGTCAGAGATGGATTCACTCAGCCGTGCGTCCTACACTGTCATACATTAACCTAAAGTTCATGTAGGCTCCAATACTTAAGAGGTGCTACTGCGTCACAGTCTCTGCCCGAATCGAGCCCTTACGTGTCCCACGTGTTGCGGTCCCGATTCTGTCCTGTGGTCCAGCTCAGTGTAGCTCCTTGGTGCTGCGCGTCCCTGTGACGGCGCAGACTTGGCCCTCTCGCTGCCTCTGCTGCAGCGTGGGTTTCGGAGTTGGGGGAGGGTGAGGCGCTCAGACCCTGGGTGCTCTTCTTGCACGGGCGTGCCTCACCTCTCCGGGTACGGATCGGTTGGTGCAGTGAGGTTGCGAGTCTCAGCCCCTTGGTGCTCTCTTGGCACGGGCGTTTCGACTCTTTTATCCTCTCAGGATCTGTGATCCTGTTGGCAGACTCCCCGCGGAGTTGGCTGCCGTCTGCTCGCGATCCGGGTGGATCGGGTTTGATCACCGGGTGGTGAATCAAACTCAGGAATCAACTCTTTTAGTCCTGAAAAGGACTGTGGTGCAGCGCTCGAAGCGGCTGTGGCACCGGTGGCTGCCGTGGAGAGCGGTCGGACTGCGGCGGCTCCTGTGCGTCTTGGCGCAGCGGCGGCGATGTCCGGCGGCTGGAGCTCCGGGCGGTCAGCTGACGAGTTGTAGCGATGAAGATGAGTGGAAGCAGAGTTGCGGCGGCAGAGAGTGAGGAGCTGGTTTCTGGGGCTTTTATCCCCAGAGGACTCCTTACCCCCCTTTGTTTATGACACCCGTGTCACCAGGTTAGGTGTGGGTGATTGGTGCGCTGGTTTCACACCAGCGGCCGATAGGTTCCCGGGCAGGTTTGAAACCTAACGTCGGGGGAGCAGACCCACCGGGGGTCGTCTGGCAGGCGCCTCTGGTTGCTTGATCCCCAGGGCGGCTGCAGCAGGAATTTATGACCTGGGCTGTTGTTTGTAAAATCACATGCATTGTTGTTTCTGCACCATATGAGTGTAGCAGTCCCAACACTCAGATGCAGCGTGCTGTAGGAGACACAGCTTAAAGTACCACACAGCTCCTCTCTAAACGCCCTGCATCAGCGTAAACACTGTGAAAGGCTGTGTGTCGGGGTGGCACGGCTCCGCTGTGATCTCTGAGTGACTCGGAGCTTGTTTCAGTTCCTCACGAACCGTGCGAGTAGGACGACGGCTTAAGAGATTCCCCCTCTCATAATACACGTCGAGGCCTTGTTGCCTCTGGGTTATTAAAAGTAAATGTTATATTGACATTTCAATCACTCGGCCTTATTGCTTTCTGCTTCCAGACGGCGGCTGCTCAGATGGCAGGACGCCTCCTCTGGACTCCTCTGGCTGTAGCCGCATGTAAAGCCAGAGCAAAGATCACATGGTGTGTGTGGATGTTTCTGCTCTGCGTGATCAGGTTTAATGACAACTTATTGAACCGCAGGGACATCCAGCATCCAACAACCGCAGAGACATCCAGCATCCAACAACCACAGAGACATCCAACATCCAGCATCGCTGCGGCATTCCTCCATTTTCTGTGTTTCTGCCTCTGCAGAAGATGACGGTGAGGAGAAGATGATGCTTTAATTGGAAACATCTACAAGTGAGTGTGTGTGTGTGTGTGTGTGTGTGTGTGTGTGTGTGTGTGTGTGTGTGTGTGTGAGGAGGTTTCTGAGACTCTCAGCATCTACTGGAGCCTTAATAAACCAGCGGTTCCTCTCAGTCTTTGCCCAGTGACAGTTTCCAAAGCGGTGACATTTATATCCAAATGGTAATTGATTCAGAGGAAGCTGTTAGTATGCAGCTACAATTCAACAACTCTCCTCCTGGGGAAGGAGGTGGAGGAGGAAGAGGAGGAGGAGGAGGGGGAAGAGGAGGAGGAGGAGGAGGAGGAGGAGGAGAAGGGACAGAGTCCTGTGAGGAAGAGACAGGTTTCCTCTGCTTGTTGTTTTTTTCAGTGTTTTACCCCCCACATCCTTAGATGGGAGAGAAGATGGACAAAGAAGAGTGGGCTTGTTCTCCATGTTTTGCCTCACACACACACACACACACACACACACACACACACACACACACACACACACACACACACACACACACACACACGCAGGCAGTGCTGAGGCTGCTATTGATTGGATGCCACTGACAGAATGGACTCTGTCACAGGCGGCCGTCCCCGCTCCGGCTGCAGCCTGTGTGTACTGGTGCGTCTCACCTGCGAAGGCGAAGCTCCCAACAACACACAGCACAACAACAACAACAACCACAACAACAACAACAAGCATGCGGGAGCTGCAGTAATCCTCCCCAGACACTGTCAGCCCGGCTGAACACAAATAATGGCACAGCGTCCACCGACAAATTGCCAGAGTTGTCACTCACGATTACGCCAGTGAGCGCGGGAAACGGAGCGCTGCCATTATGACGCGGCGGAGGAAGAGGAGCGAGTGAGGAGATGATTGGCTGAGGAGTCTGACCTCTGTCCATCATCCTGTGGTGTCCTTTGGTGTTTGTTTCACACAGCTGCAGGCACAGATGAAGGTAATCGCTTATCACGGGGGGTGTTATTGAGGGAGAGCTGGAGCGAAAAAACACTTTGTTGAATAATCAAAGATCCTCGTCACATCCTCATTCATATGTAAGTTCCAGATATTGAAATGGCAGCTAAAAAGCAGCAATGCTGAACAGAGAAGGAACATGATGTGAAATATGATGTGAAATAGCTTTTGCGTACCTGCCTCCATTCAGGTACATGAAGAAATGATAAGATAAGATAAACTTTATTCAAGATCACAGAAGGAAGAAACTTTCACATTGTAGCAGTAACTGTACATGAAAGACAACAAGCCAAGTGTATAAATGAAGTAGAAACAGACTCTACATTATGTGCAAAACGACGTGACGTGGTGAATCCTGATGGCCGATGGAACAAAGGCTCCATGGAAGTGTTCTCGTCGGCTGCTGCAGAAGGTGAGAGGGCTTGTCCATGATGGATGTTCTCCTCTCACACACACACACCTCCTCCACAGAGTCTAGGGGACAGTCCACCACAGAGCTGGATCTCTTCACCAGTGTATTCAGAGAGGAAAAGCTGATGTGACCACTGTGTCGTAAAATGTCTTTATCAGTCTAAAAGTCAAGGACACAAACAAAGGACTGAGAGTCTGCAGCAGTTTGGCTTTCAGTTTGTGGTGAAATATCAGCGTCTCTGCTCCTGGTTCTTCCTCAGTCTCTGGTTCCTCCACAGGTTCTTGCTCAGTCTCTGGTTCCTCCTCGAGTCGAGTTCCTCTTCTGATTCTGTCTCCAACATATCAGGCTGGATGTGGATCCATTGCTCCAAGCTGAGGATCTATGCTGAGGTGACAGGTGACAGGTGAGACAAAGCATATATGCGATTGCCACATAAACATGAAAGGAGCCAGACCTGAGCAGAAATGGAGTTTTTTAATGTAGGATTGTAAAAAGAGTCTGTAAAATAATGAAGCCTTCCTGATGAACCCAGTGTTCCATAGTTTCTATGCTGGCACCCTGGAACAAGGATAAAATACTCCATTCAACCATCTGAAGCCCCTTTAAAGAAAAGAACTAAAAAACAAGCCCAGAGGTTCCCACTGCTTGTTAGAGCAGAGCAGAGCTTGTTGGTCGGGCGCGGTTGGAGCGGAGCGGAGCTGAAATGAGTTTAGCTGCTCGGTCTCCACTAAACAAGACGGATGCAGCGTGTTGTGCAGCTCACGCCCACTAATCTCATCCCACCTCCGTCGTTAGAGCCACACAGTGATGAAGAGGAAATCAAGGCACTCCTCTCCCTCTGCCCTGTCTCCTCACACTCCTGCATGACGGACACAGGGTCACGCCAAATGCAATAACACTTTAATAAGTTTATTTTTTATTGTATCCGTTTGCTTCTTTCTCATCCTGAAAACTGTTTTTCTGATTTGTTGCCTGTTCAGTTGTGGTACCTTGCAGCTCTGCACGGGTCTCCCGGGTTCCCACAGCCTCAGACGCCACACACTGATAGGGGATAGTGGTCTATGGAAATGTGGCATCCCAGAATTTTGATTGATTTCGTGTCAAAATGTGCTCCCCTCCGATATGACTACATATATATCTGCAGCAGTGCCTCAGTGCAGGTTACTGAAGCATTTTTAGACAAAGCAGTGAAATTAGTCTGAACAGTGTCCAGATGTCTTCACATAAACCTGTCTGTCCATGCCACAACACCTGCGATACACACACACACACACACACACACACACACACACACACTGTTCCTCTGCTCCTCCTCTCTGTTGTGATATTTACTCAGCAACCACTCGGCTCCTCCGAGGATGTCTGTGCAGTTTGCTCTCTTCTTTTCTCCGTTCACATCCAGGGAAACACACGTGAAGCAAAACAAAGACGCTAAAAAGTTTTAATTTCCCTCGACCCACCCGCGCATCCTCTCGTAATCCATTAGCTATTCTTTTACGCAGCGACTCATCCAGTCGCTCAGGTCCAAATTAGAAGTTGTAGCTATAATCCTCTGCATCAAAGAGCAGCGAGGTGTGTCGAATAGAGGCAGAGCCACGCAGCAGCTTTACCTTGGCTGCTGAAACATCCCAGGATCCTCCATCAGTCCAGCGCTGAGCTCCAGCTCCGTTAATCCAGTTTGTCCACACTCGGAGCATTCACACCAGCAGCAGTCTGGTTCCCAGACCTAATTTTGAGTTTCACACCAAATATATATATATCTTTTGAGAAGTTGAGACATTTTTTGCTGCCACTTTGCTGTTGTGTTTTCTCCTTCCTGTTTTTGTTTTGGTGGAACTTCTACAAAGGTCAAGGAGACAAACCTGCACATAGAAATGAAGTCACACAGTGTGACAAAAAGAGCTGGAGGGAAAAGTTTAAGTTTGTTTCTGACCAATCGATGTGTGTGGCAGGACATTTGGGGGACATTTTACCACCATCATGTCTTAGAAGAGTGTGTGTGTGTTTGTGTGTTTAGCTCTTACTGTTGTGTCCTTCCTTCCAAGTGAAGGACAAGGTCCTTGTATATTTTTCAGTAATTAAAGTGTGACCTTCCTATTAATCACATTAATACCAGTTGCAGTATTTTCAAAGCTAACGTAGTGGTTTATTGATCTCATGAAAACTTAACTTTGTTGCTCTGGGTTCGGTTTCCTCCGCCTGACGTATTCCCAGCGGGTGAGAGGAGCGGCAAAGACTTTCATCATTTCCATAATATTTAGTAAATAATTCATCAGATTATTGGGGAATAAAAGCGTGGGTGACAGGTGGGTTGGCGGAGTAGAACAGGCTCAGTCAGAGAGCACTGGCTCGCTGTCATCGCTAAAACATTATCTGTAAACCGTGCTGTTTTGTTCTGCCTCACCAGAGTCGCCTAATTAATAAATAACATTTTGCAAGTGAAATTGTCAGTCAAAACTGCTTCTTTTCTCCCTCCACAGAGGAAAAAAACAAAACCTCTGTTCTGTTCTCCTTTCTTTTTACTGAACCCCAAAGTCAGAAAGTGTCGTGAAATAACACTCACAGCATCATCTGAATAGTGACTCATCATCATAAACATGCTTATTACTCTGTTAGTCTCTTTTGTTACAGTTGTTACGCTTGCTAACAAACACTAGTCTACATCCCATTGAATGTCTTCAACAGGACAGTTTGTCCACAGTTTCATCACCAGACACAGAGGAAGAGCCAGTGGCATGGAAGATGATGTTTCACCAAACTGCTGCAAACTCACAGTCGTGCACCTGAACAGGCACATTCTCCCTCATTATTTTGCAGATGGTTTGTAATACTACACATATTTTATGTCCCATTCTGTCTCTGCTTCCTGACATTTCAATATCCAACATTGATATCTATACTACCTGTGGAGGTGATGGTCAGGAATAGACTGTCGTTACTGAACAAGGCCGAGGTAAAAATACAACTTCTCTCCCCGGCTCCTCTTTAAGATTCACCATGCGTCGAGTGCAGACGCTGCCTGGCTCATTAACGGAGGCGGCGGAGCAGATCCAGGATCAGGCTCTGGTGTCGGAGCACACTGAGTCTCCTCTGCTGCAGAACTGGGCCACCACGCACTTCTCGCTTGCTGCTCTGAGCCA
The DNA here is from genome assembly GCA_029224185.1 of Karalla daura. Lineage (NCBI taxonomy): Eukaryota > Metazoa > Chordata > Actinopteri > Chaetodontiformes > Leiognathidae > Karalla > Karalla daura. Next base: position 2,000,387 of record CM055203.1, on the reverse strand, counting down.
AAGTGAAGCAGGACCCACATAAAAATCCCTGATTGAAAGACAAAATATAGATGCCACGGAGGCAGAATGTGGGGCAAGTTGGCTAACCACCGCCACAATCACAAGGCGAAGGCTTTGGAGAGCGCCTTCTCCTGCCTGCGTGGAGACGGCGTGGAGACGGCGTGGAGATGGCATGGAGGCGGCGTGGAGGCGGCGTGGAGGCGGCGAGGAGACGCCACCTCTCGGCTCCAGATCTCCTCGGTGTCATTCATTATCTCTTTCTTCTGTGCAGATATGCTCTCATTATTCTTCAGCCAGTGTCGACCCTGCCGTTACCTGTCACTGCGTTTTGCTGAGGCCAGCTTTGTGCGCTCGCAGCTCTTTAACGCTAATGGACAATTCCTCTTCCCTCGGCGCTCGACGCTCCGTCTGAGGTGCCACTGTGACTGACAGAGGGATGGAGGGCCAATTTGCAAGCGCTGACTTCCGGAGCATCCACTGTGGGAAGACATTCATCAAACGCTCCGTGCCCTTTTTCTTGTCTGCTCGTCATATTATCTGTTCGCCGCTGTCACGGTGCCGCACCACTTTATTCCCGAGGCCGCCGCACATGACCGAGTCCACTTCATCTGGTGTCTGCGGTGAAATTAACAGAGGGAGAGGAAGTGTGACGAAGTCAAGGAACAAAGAACTCAAAGGATGGACCAACCCACAGTTGATACCGAGATGGGTTTCAGATCCATTTGCACACACTCGTAATAACGTGTTTCAGTGAGCTATGATTATATGAGTCAGGCTGCAGATGCAGAGGTTTAATATTTCTATGATCTGTAGATGATCGCCCTTGCCCCTTGTCTATTGCTGAGTGTCAGATTTAAGGTACTTTGCTACTTTTCTTTGTTTATGAGAGAAACTGGTCGATTTCTCTGGGGAACCAGTTTGTAGCAGAATTAACAGAATATTTACAAAGTGACAATGTCTGCAAACTGTTTTTATCTCCTTCCACATCTTTGCCTTCCTTCAGTCATCTTCACATCTCAGACTGATGATGGTACATTTGACAAGGGAGAACCAATTGTTTTGGTGGAGAGTCACATTTACATTTAGTTATAAAGCAATTTAAATAGGAGAACATTTAGACCATGTAACAAATGACCAGACCAACAATGAATACTACACTATACACTCTAACAATGCATGAGAGCACAGTAATGAAAGTACTAGTACTGAGTACTAGATAAGAGGAGAAAGCAGTAGGAGAAGGTTAAAGAGAATGAGCGCAGGGCCAGACAGAGGAACAGACCACAGGTGAGCTGAGAGCAAGCAGGCAGGTGAGCCTCACAGGCACAAAAGAAATCCAGAAACAGTGAGAAACAAAGCTATTATCTCCAGAAAGCTGCGTTAGAAATGCTAATGAGCGTCTTGTCTCGTGTTAGGAAGAAGCCTCTGATGAAGGTGCTGCAGCGTGGTCATTCAGAAGCTGTGTGAGAAGTGGATGTAATGAAGTGGACCCGCTGAGGGGACATGGAGGTGATACAGCAGCCCTGCTGGTCAAACACAGCTCACCTTGATCAAACAGCTCTGAGACAAATAAACCCGGCCGAGGCTGCAGCCTGAGCTCCGTCACGCAGGGTAATAACTGAGAGAGCGAGGACGCCGCAGTCCAGCCAGAGTATTTGAAAGTCAATGTGATATGATTTCCTCTCGCTGTCACGTCACCTGTCGGAGCTGTTTTAATGTGGCCATTTCCACCATCTGCTGCCGCCCCATTTTACCAGACTGAAACACATCTGTGGCCGCCATTAAATCCTCCTCCGCCCAGGTTTTCTCCTTGTGCTGCCTTTGTGGGGAGTGGGACGGTTGCATTGTAGCTTCGACTCGATCTGTAAACGAACTGGATGGGGGTTCAGTGTGATGTCTTTTCTGGAGGAACCATGAGGACGTGTTTAATGTGAAGTCATGGGAGCTTGACTTTTATCATCAGGCTGAAAATGAACCGCGGATTTGGTCTGAGGAGAACGTTTTAATGAGAATTTTTCATTTTTAGATAAAAGTTTCTACAATTGGGATAATCCTGACCGAATGTTCTGAATATTTGCACTTTTCAGAGTTCAAGTTTTGCTGATCTCATAATAGACTTACATAAAATTCGCTGTATACTTTACTCATTGTTTTTCATATTTGTGGACTGAACTCAGTTCTTTTACTTTTCTTCGCTTTTGTAGTTGGCAGTAAACAATATTGTGATTCTGGGTGAAGTCACTATTGAATATCAACTCAACTTCAAAATAAAGGTCAAACCTCGGAGGTGTTGAGACAGTGTCAATCAATGAATTCATAATATATTAAAGGGAAATTTCAAGCTAAAGGGTCTAAATATCAAAGTCAGGATAAGGTCATGATTCTGTGTGAAGAAAGTCAGGATAAGGTCATGATTCTGTGTGAAGAAAGCCTGGAAACAATTAATTCAGACTAATGAAGTGTGTGTATGTGTGTGTGTGTGTATGTGTGTATATGTGTGTGTATGTGTGTGTGTGTATGTGTGTATATGTGTGTGTATGTGTGTGTGTGTGTATGTGTGTGTATGCGTGTGTGTGTGTGTGTGTGTGTGTGTCTGTGTGTGTGTGTGTGTGTATGTGCATGCGGGGTCATTCCAGACAAAATGTACAGAGAATTCTGGTTGAAATTATTCAAAGCTTCTTTAAATCTGTACAATGGATCAAATAGTGCTTTTATTTTGAAAGTCACTACAGAGACACACGAAACACACACATACACTGCAACAGAGAGCGTGATTGGTGACCTGAGTGGATTCAGTTTGTGATGAATACACACAGTTTTATGCCACTTCCAGTCATAAGTATACTTCCGAGACTGTGTGAGTGTGTGTGTGTGAGTGTGTGTGTGTGAGTGTGTGTTTGTGTGTGTGTGTGTGTGTGTGTGTGTGTGTGTGTGTGTGTGTGTGTGTGAGAGAGAGAGAGAGAGAGAGAGAGAGAGAAAGCAATTTCAGGGCTGGTTTTCAGTCGGTTTATTACGTTTCCATAAACACTTGGGCTAATTTGGAAACGAGCATAGTGGATTACAGGTCTGTACGTTAACGTCAAGCCAACATGGTCATCACGTCATCACGTCATCACGTCAGTGTCTGTTAGTAAGTGCTCCGCGGGCAGCGTCCAGGAGTCCATGATGTGGGCTCCTCTTTAGGCACCTGTTGCAGCTTTTTCAGCTGCTGTGAATAAGGATCGAAACAGTCAATAACCCCGCCCCCCGCCATCTGACCCCGCCCCTCGGCATCTGACCCCGCCCCCCGGCCTCTAACAGAACCACACCCTCCGCGTCTGACGTCAGCGGTTTTTCCTCCTGGACTATCGAAGAATTGGTGTGATTCTGGAACTGTTTTCTCAGCACTAAGAAGCATTTATTGACAATAGAAACATAGAAAACGGTTCCAAGTGAAGCACTAGCCCGGAACCAACCAGAAAAGAGGCGAGCGTGTATGTTTGTTTGTGTGTGTGTGTGTGTGTGGGGGGGGGGGGGGGGGGGGGATTAATTAACTGAGCTACCTGAATGGTGACGCGGTTGAAGAGAGAGAGAGGGAAAGGAGGAGTGAGAAGGAGGAGGGAAGAGGAGGGAGGAGTCCTGAGAGCAGAGCAGAGCTGAGCAGAGCAGGGACGCTCTCCTCCTGTCTCACTGAGGCTTTGACTCGGTGGCAGAGGCTGAGAGGAGCCGTCCCCGGCCACCGCACACACGGTGAGTCCCCTCCTCCGTCCTCCCTCTCCTCTCCATCCTCCTCCTCTCATTCCAACACAAATTTTCACTTTTCTCTTCGCCTAAAACCGCAGCTTCACTCCGACGAAACTTTGTGCGTAAAAGCAATTAAACCTCCGAACGAGTCGGACAGTTTTTATGAGATCTTTCTGTCGAATCGGTGAGTTTTGGTGGAGTGAAACAGCAGCTGAATGGAGACTGTGCCCAGGTCCAGGTGGATCCTCTGACCCGTCCTGTCTGCTCCTCTCCACAGCGCAGCTCCGAGCTCCGTCCCGCCCACCAGGAGGACACCAGCAGGACAGGTGTGTGTGAGTGTGTGAGTGAGTGAGTGAGTGTGTGTGTGTGTGTGTGTGTGTGTGTGTGTGTGTGTGTGGGTGGGTGGGTGGGTGGACAGGTGTGTTTGGAGCAGGTCTGCGCGCAGCGCGTCTTTACGCATCAGAAGATGCGCTGCATCCTGCGCGTCTCTGAGCGCCTGGAGCTCTGCAGGAGGAGGACGTGAGGGAGAAGACTGAAGCTCAGACACGATGGGGACACGGCACCTCCTGCTCCTCCTCATCTACCTGGACCCTCTGAACGTCCTTTGCGCCTCCTCATCCTCTGCCTCGTCTTCCTCCGGTTCCTCCTCCGGCTCCTCCAGGAGGAGCAGACCTCCTCCCCGCAGGGGCTCCACCAAAGCCAAGGAGGTGAACGGCAGCAGCACGGCGGTGCCCCCGCTGCAGGCCCGGGTCACCCAGGTGCAGGCTCCGGCCCTGCAGCACGACACCTGCCTGGGCTACTACGACGTGAGCGGCCAGTTCGACAAAGAGTTTTCATGCAACAACACGGACCACAGGTTCTGCTGCGGCAGCTGCTTCCTGCGCTTCTGCTGCGCGGACCGAGGGAAGCGGCTGGAGCAGAAGACCTGCACCAACTACAACACCCCGGACTGGATCAAAACCCAGCCCCCGTCCCCTGCGCCCACCGGAGACACCTACGACCCCGAGCTGGACCAGACCAACACCACCGTGTACATCAGCTGCGGGGTGGTGGCTCTCATCATCGCCATAGGGATTTCTGCAAAAGTTGCCTACGACAAAGCCACCAAACCTCCTCAGGAAATGAATGTGCACAGGTAAGAGAGTCCTGCAGAAAAAGCGCATATGTGTGAGCGCTGCAACATCTAAGTGACTGATAAGATCATCTATCTATCTATCTATCTATCTATCTATCTATCTATCTATCTATCTATCTATCTATCTATCTATCTATCTATCTATCTATCTATCTATCTATCTATCTATCTATCTATCTATCTATTTTTTAGATGTTATGTCATATTAGGGTTTGGAATAAACTGCAGTGCAAACTGAATCAGACCAATTACCATCTGTGGATGAAAACTTCCATATGTCGATGAGTGCAAATAAAACTGGATAAACTGGATAGATAGATAGATAGATAGATAGATAGATAGATAGATAGATAGATAGATAGATAGATAGATAGATAGATAGATAGACAGATAGATAGATAGATAGATAGATAGATAGATAGATAGATAGATAGATAGTCATTGCAGCAGTGCCCTCACCCTAGGTGTGCTGGACCTAGGCTGGAGACTGGCTCCAGCAGACCCTGCGACACTGTTGGATATTCAGCGTTCGATAGTGATGGATGGAAGTTAGTAGCACATTCTCACATCATTAACTGATCTGTTCTCTTTAGTCCTCTGTGACTACGAGCCGAGGGTCTTTGAGGTGTGGTCTTCATCTTGGCCACACGTCAAGATTTCTTTTGTTTTAACAACTGGTCAGTTAATCAGGATGAGTCATTGACTGATTAATTGATGATTCAAAGAAGTGGTTTGTTGCAGCTCTAGTCGTTTCCTGGCCGCGCTCCATGTTCAGCTGTTCCATCATTTAAGATGAGAGAAGATAAATCTTTATTTGTCTCACTGTGGGGAAAATGCATCACTGCAGTGTAAGAGGACAGCATATGAAGACATCCAGGCACAACATTTTGATAGAAACTATTTTGAGATGATTTTGAATGACAAATGTGATCTGAATTGTGTTGACCATTGCTGCAGAGAAATGTAAATAAAGTGACTTTGTGATTGCTCTGTAAAGACACGTATGCTCGGGGATATTTGGTGTCAGATCAGGTGTGTATGGTTGAGTCTTTTTCATCTCCATGATAAAAATGTTCTGAATCTGCAGAGAAGACCTAAGAGCATCACACGGGCTGATGACTGTGTGTTGCTTCACATCGTGATGCTTTCTATTCTCCTGACATTTTCCCTGTGATGGTGAGAATGTGAGAATGTGGCGACTCAGCTGCTTCAGAGCAGCTCCTGTAGCTCTGACTCCTGGGTGGAGTCCAGCCCCGTCCTCTCAGTCAGGCCATTACCCCGTCCCCCGAGCCGGGCTGTCACGCAGCAGGTCCGCAGCCCGCTCCGTGGCCCCCCGGGAGGCCGCGGCTGCTGGTTTGTGTCCGTGCGGCCCCTGGGGAGGTAAAGTAAATGCCACTGAAAGCCATTATGGGTGATCACAATCTCCCCTGCCATGACAATATGTCGGAGTCCTCCAGGCGTCCGCGGTGGTCCCCGAATTGCTCGACGAGCGTGAAGGCAAACGTAAGAATCACTTCCTGTGGCCATTTCAGGTCCCGGCTCAGCAAACCGCCCTGACATTAAGAAGCCATCTCTGGATGTTTGCCGTGGCTGCTCCCATCGAGATGAGCTCTAATCTGTGCACGTGTTGACACAAACCAGTAGCACGTTCAAGCTGCACCTTCCAGAAACACCTCGGCTGGAGCGCAGCTTTGGCTGCAGGTGGTGAAGTGAAGTTCAGGTCTGGAGCTCAACTCAGTGGTGTTCAATATATATTATATGATCCAAGCTGCAAAAATAAAATGTCTTGAAATGTGCTGACGGCGTCTTGAGAGCTGCGTATTGACAGAAACCTGGCGACTGCAAAATGTCAGGATTTCGGATGCACATGGTGCCGCATTCTGATTGGTGCACAAACGCATGCATGTGCCATCACGCTTCTCCCCACCGAGCTCCGCCCAGCTCCGCCCGGCAAGCGAAGCACGGAGAAGCACACAGGTGTGTGACGTGAGGGACTGGAAGCTTCGCAGGTCCACTCCCTGTCAGCCTCGGCCCTGCTGCGGCAGCGCCTTCTGTCTCCTGACGTGCTCCGTGAAATCGTTCTGTTTTCTGCTTCAAACAAACTGTGACAGAAAACTGCAACAGATAATAAAAGCAGAAACTCAAAGCTCCGGCGGCTGTTTCTTCTGTGGACGTCACCGCTTTGTGTTCAGGAGGAAGAACGTCAGATAAATCTTTGTGTTGCACGCTTTTCTCTCGCACGTGAGCTGAATGAGAGGCCTGCAGGAGCCAGGAGAGGAGAGCTGCACAATAATTGATTAGCTGCCTTTTATCGACCAAGAATCAAATATTTCTGTTTGGCCTGAGATATGTGAGGATGTGATGAAGCACGCTGAATGTTGTTGGGAGGTTTTGACCCATGGGAAGCGTCTCAGAGGAGAGAGTTGCAGGATTTCTACGGTTTTCTCAGATGTTTGTGATTCTATGATTAATTTAGAAAATCAAAATGTGATTTAGACCTGTGGCGTGGAAGAGCCTGAGGCATGATGTGATGCTATCTGCTTTTAAATATCTGGGATGAGTCAGTGGTCAAAGACACGGCGTGTGGGTGAGGCAGGAGCCTGATATCGACCGACTGGAAATCTGTCCCAGAGCGTCCTCTCAGCGCACGCTGGGACGGCTCCACCATGCTGACGCAGGTGTTGGGAGTGCTGGTTTTTGGTTGCGGTCAGGCTGAAATCACCTGCTCTGATCCCATCTGATACCCAGCCGACAGGACGCCGCCTCAAACTGATTTAGAGATACAAAGCGAACTGAATGCTTTAGTAATTGAAGTCCGCTGCTTTCAAAATGTCACCTGGGGTTTGTGAGACCTGCAATGATGAGGTGGTGGACAGAAAAAAACAAAGACACAGATGGAATGATTCCTTTTCCACAGTTGGCACCCTCAGCTTTTAATATCGATATGCACTCCCAGGAAGTCAGGATTTCACAAAAGCTAAAAGCCACAATTGCAGCACTTGTCCGTCTGTGCACGGAGAGCCGAGCAGATGACGTTGATGTCTCTGTGCGGCTCGGCCCTCTCGGCCACAGGGCGACTGTTCAATGCTTCTGCTTAACGCCAGCACTTCAATACGAGCAGCAGCCGCGGGAGTTTGGAGAGAGGTCGATTAAATGGGGGACTCGCATCTTGCCGGCTGCTCGATAGTGGATTTTTCTTTTTTATGATTTGTTTATTTCCACCGATAGTTTGGCTCACAGAGCTGTCGTAATGATGTCTGCTGGAATAGACCTGGCAGGCTGGCTGCAGACGTTCCCTCTGACAGCCGTGACCAAAAAGAAGTAGTGGAACATGGGATTAGCTTTATGTTTGGCAGCGGTCTGCTCACTCTCTCTAAAAAAGTGTGAGCTTTTCTGTTAATTTCCGGTGCTTCTTTAATGGAATCCGGTCTCCTACCTCTGTGTCTGAGCAGAATACTGAGCTGCTGGCAGACCTTAGCTGTTTGCTCTGTGACCTTCACTGAAACACAAGAAATGAGTGAGAGTGAGAGTTGAGCCAGTGAAGTGAACAGGCTGTATTGATCACCTTCTGCAGAGCAAAACCAAGATGCAGCTCATGCCAGTGAGGTGGTGAGACTGATGCTTTCTTGCTCAGCTGCCCGGACGAGAAGCCGAGCTAAAAGGTGTGACGGCTGCGAACGGAATCACAGCAGAACAGCTCCGAGTTTGATGTGAAGGAAGCAGCAAATGTTTGTACAAGTATCAGAGTCATTTCCAGCAGGTGTGTTCAGCCTCAAAGCCTCAGATGCTATTAGTCGTTACAAGAGCTCTGACAGCAGATTCAGTTTTGATCTTTCTGTTCTCTCAAACCATCCAGAAAATTGTTTTAATCCTGAGGGAAGTCTGTTCTACTGCTTTATTGGTGCCTACAAGTGAGTAGAGAACAAAGTCAACCATGTCTCAACACTTTCCCTACCTCTGCAGCACATAGTTTTTAATGTACTGTTCCTTTTCTTTTTTGTTTATTTTTTTTCAAAAGTAAGTTGAAATAGGTTGGTACCATCTGTGGCAGCTGTGTGTGTGTGTGTGTGTGTGTGTGTGTGTGTGTGTGTGTGTGTGTGTGTGTGTGTGTGTGTGTGTGTGTGTGTGCGTGTGTGCGTGTGTGTGGCGGTGTCACACTGTTATATGATGATATAGAATATTATTTCACCTTCATGACTCCTGCTCTGCTGCTCAGCAGTTTATAGGAGGCGCTCCCCAGGGGTCTGTTCCTGGCCCCGTTTGGTTTTCACTATCGAGATAGATAGATAGATAGATAGATAGATAGATAGATAGATAGATAGATAGATAGATAGATAGATAGATAGATAGATCCCAGCTTGACAGCAGATCATATTACATATATGTAATCATTCTAATACTGATTTCATTATATGTTGATAAAGCATCAGCATTTCTAACTGTCCGCACATAGACAATTAATTTCATTAATTAATCTCCTCATGTCACATATATTTTTAGTCCTTATTAGTTCTTAATGTCACTGCAACAGGTGATGCTATCAAAGACACAGATGTGATATTAAATACTGTGTATTATAAATAGCCACCTCTAACAAATACCTCTGCAGCAAGCCCTTGTCTCCAAGGCCAGATGATATTTTGTCCCATAAAAACATGATAAAGTTGTGCCTGTTCCTGCAAACTGTGCTTGCTGCTGCTGCACTCCACTCATCAGCCAAATGGGACAATGCAAAATCAGGTCGCCTCTGTCTGCGCAAAAGAAACTGCGAAAGTGTGCTCATCCTGGAAGGGAAATGCTATTAATACTCCCGAAGCCTCTCCCAAAGTCACAGAGTGTGTGTGTGTGTGGGGGGGGGGGGGGGTGGACTGGGGTCGCTCCGGGTTGACATTGACACAGTTGAACTTTGGTTTCTTTGAGGGAAGCTCAGACCTGGACCTCCACCACCGTGGATCCGTGTTGGTGAAATTCTGCTTTTATTCCGTGGCTTCAAAGCGGCGACAGCAGCGCCTCTCCTCATAAATGTGCCTCGAGCTTGAGTCCAGCACACACAATAGGACTTGTCTGCACCTTGTGTACTGCGCTATTGAAACTGCAGAACTCCCCTGTGACTCAGGGTGTAATTAGGATTTCCTCTCTGCCTTGCTTCAAACCTCTGTGTTTGAAATTGAAGCGGTGGCTAAATAAATTAGGAAGACCTTTGGGGGGGGGGGGGGGGGGCAAATAGAGGCAGGTGAAAGAAAAGAAAGGGGAAAATACTGGTAATTGGGAAAGAGAAACATTTCAGTCTAATTCGTTTTTTTCCTTCACTTGTGTGCTCTCCCCTCAGAGCGCTGGCGGACATTCTGAGGCAGCAGGGGCCGGTTCCAATATCTCAGTACGAGCATGAAAACATTGCAGCGATTGATGGGTCGCCCAAAGACGAGACGCCGGTCAGGACCTCCAAGAACCACTACACACCTGTCCACACCAAGGCATCCAACCACGGTGAGTGCTTTCCAAACAGGCTAGCGCATCCAGATGTGACGTGTATGAAGGTCAAACATCTGGACGGGGACGAGAGACATCGAGTGGACTATTGATTCTTGTTCTATGGAAGAAATGCTGCTGAAACTCATAGTCGCGCGCCCTCATTATTCACAGGTTACTGTATGTGTGTCAGGGCTGGACGTACTTCTATCCCTGTTCAGATTTTCCTCTTTTTAAGCTGCATTTCAAAGTTTATGAGTGAATGAGGAAGTGATGTTTTTAGCCTTGCTGTACATTTGTATCTCACAATAGGCTGTGGTTATCCAACAGAGCCAAGGTAAAAATGTTTTCTTCCTTTCTCCTTTACAGAAAGTGTCCTTTAAGAAAGCCTTGAGTGTTTGATTGACGTCCACTGAAATAGATGGACAGGCTGTTAATCTTAAGCTTCTCCACTCAATCTTCCTTAAAAAGGAAACCTATGAGGAAACATATAGGAAATTAAATGCATGGCCCTCGTTGGCTCTCGCCTCCGTCCCATAAGCCTCCTCAGCATCGAATACAAATTGAGATGCAAATTATCATCTTCTGTGGCAGACGCGAGCTTTCTGTCCAGAGATAATTCTTGTTGTGCAACGCCTCTCCCTCCCACTTTCATCCAGCCGGTCTCCAGATCCCTGCTCCAGGGATCAGCTCGTTTGCTAAGTGCTCTAGTATGGTGTCCCAGATTTATGTCACCCAGCCTCCACCCTCTCTGCACCACCACCACCACAGAGGAGAGCCGACGCTGGCCGATCAGCTTCTCTTTTATATTTGCTGCAGGTTTTCAAACTGAGTTCTTGTTCTACCACAACAAAGTAGATTAAAGTACATGTAGTTGTCAATCTGTGTCTGAAGAACATGGAGCAAAGATTATATGACTCACAGGTTTTTTATTTTGCCTGTCCTGTGAAAACCCACAGAAAAGATGTCTTCTTTGTCTCAACCTGTGTCATATCCACCTCCCATTGTTTGATGTGTGAATGGGAAGGATGGACAGATGTCTGGATAGAGAGGAGACGCTCCAGGGAACACATGACTCACGTTAAATGACAACAGTGACGTGAATTTCACAGGACAAACAACCAGAAAATCATTGTTTTCATACTTTGCGTCATAGGTCAGGCTGCTGTTGGCGTCAGCTCTGTTTGTACTGAAGATGAAAAATGCAGTTAATGAAAGTTTCAGCATGAAGCTGACGTCTGTGTTTTTATGAATTCAGCTGAAGAGATATTTGACCTTAGAAAGTTTATTTTCAGTCTTTTCCCTCAACCTGTTTTCTCTTTATTCACGTCAGGCTTCATTTGAAGACCTGAACTGAATAGACAAGTGCTCCGTGCTGTGGACAATGTTGATGGTTTCCTCTCATTTAAAATGTAATACCTCCACTGCCCTTGGCATCTTAAAAAATAGAGGTTTACATGAGAATAAGACATGCCTCCAAGTTACACTGCCTGTTCACATCTTACAAATTCTCCTTTGTGCGTTTTTTTTTTTTTTGACCTCAGTGTTTCCCATTGCAGTCAAGGACGAGTAGACAGGGAGATAAAACGCTCCACTTCAGGTTCGTATGGCTGTAGCACCTCTTTGGGCTGAAAGCATCTCCCGGGTCAGATCTGAAGTCGCAGAGATGAGCAGATTTTATGGGACATAAATGAAGCAACATTAAAAAGTAGGAATCTGCTTCAAGGGATGGAAACTGCACTTAATGAAAACATGAAGATGATGTTGATCAGGATCATTGGATTCCTTCGAGAGGACACGAGTGCTCTGCAGTGAACAGTGACACGTCGGTGTCCCAGAGTTTTTCTCTCATTTTGAAAATGGCCGACAGACGACTTGGACGCTTTGCAGACAGACTGGAATCAACTCTGAAAGACTCTCACAGCAACTGGCTTCATTTCAACTTTCCAAAGTTCACTGTGAAGTGGAATGCCTGCACCTCGAGGTGGTGTCCTTCAAAGCCGCCACCTAGCTGATAAGTGTGGAAGTCAGATGAGCTACTAGAAGCTGCCTAAACTGAAAGCTACACATGCTGGTCCGTTTTATCTCGACATCTTGGCGACCATGAAGCTGTTGAAAAACTTGAAAGCATTAATCTGCTGCTGTGACCGCCTCCACTCCTGTGCAAAAACTTCCCAGCAGATTTTGAACTGCAGGGATTTTTCCCTCAATTCAGCCACAAGCGCGTCCGTGCAGGCCGAGCCTGATGCTGCAGATGAGGTCTGGCTCAGGGGGAGCTACGTCAGCTCTGGACCGCTGCTCCAGGCTGGAGCTCAGGCTCATTCACTGCCGGCCGCAAACTGTGGGGATGAAATCTTATTCCATATGATGCTGTAGGATTAGGGGAATTTTGACATTTGCTTCCATGCCAGAGGAAGAACAAGACTGATGAAGAGAATAATGTGAATGGATGATGAGGAGAGGTGTATTTAGTGGACCTTGAGTCAACAGCTGCACTGATTTAAGTTAGAACCATCTTCTGAATAGATTAAGTGACCCCCTCTGTTTGACCTCCACCTCCACACTGAAACCCCGCTGTGCAGATATGCATACGACTGAGCCACTAATGCAACCACTGTTTACTCTTCCCTGAAGGTCACTTCAAATATTACTCTGTAAATTTCACATTTATTAGTTTGTTCGACTTTTTTTCCCCCTCAGGAATAAAGGTGTCTGGTCGTCACTCATGAATGTGTGATGAAAGCATTAAATATTGTGGTGGTGGTAAAAGAAAGGTTAGATCTTGTTTCATTATGCAGCGAAAATGAGGCAATTTTGAGGAACATTTGCAGAGATAATAAGGGCGGCTATAGGTTTGCACTGCCACACGGGAGCAATTTATATCACAGTCAGCATCTGCAGCTTCCTGGTTTCATCTGCACGCCGGCGTCCTTGGAGCATGTGGAGGTTATGAATCATCAGCATTTCGCCCGGGAGACGACACACACATACACTTCCCTGCATCTTCTCCCATAGATACAGCGCTTTGAAATGACTTGCTGTGAATTAATGTTCTGTAGGTCCTCACTCAGGCCTGCCGGTAGTGCCTCAGTCATCAGTTTATCCTGGCGTGAAGAAACAAACGAGTTTCTTAAAGTTTCTGTGTTGTGATGAAGAGCAGCTCTCATTGTCCCAGGTGTTTCCGCTCATTATGATAATTTGAAATGGTTTTCGATCGCAGCTTCCCGAGGCCCACAGGTCGCACTGATGTTATTGACTTTGAAGTGGATCCTTGGAGAAAGATGCGTTTAAGCTGTTCGCCAGTGCCAGACAGAGGCCGAGCAGGGAGGAGAGCACACTTGATGAACCGACTCTACGGATTTCATGCTCTTTTTTTTGTTCCTTTTCCCTGTTTTGCCTCTAGTATGTTCTTTTCTTTCTTTGTGCGACTGGCCTGTGACTGGCAGGACAATTGAATGTTGTCAGGGTGTTAGCGAGGCTCCTGGTGGCGCTCCTTTGTGCTCAGCCAGCGCTGCTGATTGCAGCTTTGGTTCAGGGTGCTGTTAACAGATTGCACCACGCACTGATGTCTTAAGACAGTGGAGTCCAGGAGGGTTCACGCTCAGGGTGCACTGGCACTGGAAGTGAAGACTTTCAGAGACTGCCTGCACTGCCTTCACTTCACTATCTGTGGAGGAAAAGAAAGAGGAGTCTATTCGCAGCCCAAGATCAATGGCAGTTCCTCCTCTGGTTCCTCCTCAGTCTTTGGTTCCTCCTCTGGTTCCTCCTCTGGTTCCTCCTCAGTCTTTGGTTCCTCCTCTGGTTCCTCCTCTGGTTCCTCCTCAGTCTTTGGTTCTTCCTGAGGTTCCTCCTCAGTCTCTGGTTCCTCCTCTGGTTCCTCCTCAGGTTCCTCCTCAGTCTCTGGTTCCTCCTCAGGTTCTTCCTCAGTCTCTGGTTCCTCCTTAGGTTCCTCCTCAGTCTCTGCTGGAGTCTCTGCTCGTGCTGGATGTGGAGTAGTGCTCCATAGCTGCAGCAGAGCTCCAGTTATCAGGCCTATGTGAGGTTACCAGATAAGCATGAAAGGGTATCAAATTTGTGGAGAAAGAGAGTGTAATATTCCCACACAGAAGAGCCTCAACTATTCTTGCTCATCTTCACTTTCAGATTGCATGATGCTATGTCAACTATGCTGTAGAAAAGAGGCATCAGACAGTGGGGGTTTGTACAGTTTAACACACCCACAGCACAGATGCCTCCATCCGTCTGTCTCATGATAGAACAATGCTAACGTGCGTGTGCTTTGTGTGCCTTCAGACACATTTTATTTTCTGTCTAACACTTGAAACCGCTGGTCTGAACGGGATATTTTTATAGGCTTGACAGAGGGAACAAACCCCCACTGGCTCCAACCGTATCAAGCTGCGATCTTCCGCTCCGAGGAGCCAAAAGCATTTTCCAATTAAATCTTAAGTCTGAGGACGAGGAGCGGCGCTTGATAAGCAGCTGATATGAAAGGCCTGCGGCCTGCAGGTTGTATCTGCGGCATCCTGAAGCGATACCTATTGACAGGCTGATCCCGGCCCACTGTCAGCCCTGTCAGTTCTGCCATTTGGCCCTGTTTGGTATTCTTATCATCTGTGGCTCCTCCTTTATGAAAGACAGCCACTGACTGAGGAATTGAGCAGATGCTCCTCGGCATGGACGTCCACTCAGACCTGCATTTTAAAACGATGAGGTAGCAGTGCATTAATCTGAGTTGAACTTCGAGCTTCACTGTTGAAGCCAGAAGAACAGAACGGGAATAGATTCAGATGGAGACATGGTTGAGTTTGGAAGCAGAAGAGTTGAATTCATCCAAAAAATCATTCAGAATTTAAAGCAAATTAACTTGAACATAATGCACCTCAGCAGTAACATCTAACCTGTCCTACAGGTGTTTTCATGAATATAGATTGGGATTTGTTTATGTTCATGGTCACCTGAACACAACTTCACATATACTGTATGTTCCCTTTGTCAGTGTAAGTGAGCTGAAAGAAAATGTGTGGGATGCAGCATGAATATGTGTAACAAGCTGCATTAACGTGACTTTCCCTGTCTGTGATCAGTGAATCGTCCAGCTCGCCAGCTTCTACTTTTCTGTTTTTCAGGGACGCAGATTCTTTGTCTGCTGTGCAGCGAGGACACAGAGCTCTGATGTCTTCCCTTCTCTTTCTCGTCCCTACAGGCCACTATGGCAAAGACACCCTGCGCAGCGGCGGCCAGGACATGCACAACTTCATCTCCTCGGGCTTCGTCACACTTGGACGAGGACACCTGAAAGGTAACACCCCGGAACCTGATCACACTCTGACACTGTGCGTGGGACTTTTGTCACATCTCGGAGGAAGTTGGACACTAGAACACGTCACTTCAAGCCATTATGTGCTGTCATCTCCACACACACACACACACACACACACACACACACACACACACACACACACACGCATGTTTAAGTGTGATTATAGCCACACTTCCAGGGACAAAGTGACACTTCCGCTCTTGGTTTGCAGCCAGTGTGAGTGTCGCTCTGCACTGTTGAATATCTCCCTGCTTTTGTCTTCCTTTGGCCTGAGCTGCAGCCGTAAACATGTCGTTGTTGTTGTTGTTGTTCCTACAGCGCAGCACTCCTTCGATGAGTCGGGCCAGATGTCCTGGCAGGGCGATCTGGACATCCCCATCTCCTACGGTACGTCCTCCCAATTTTCTGCTTTGTGCCGGAGAGAAAGCCACACAACCTGCTTTCTGCTCACACCTGATAAGAGAAAACACACACACACACACACACGCACAGGCAGGGAGGGAGGGAGGGCGGTCGAGTGCCCTTGGTTGATAATCACAGTGCAGCCGTTTGGTGCAGAGTGCCACAGATGTATTATGATTTATTTTGTTCAGTGTGAGGTCTGCGAGTGTGACAGCAGCCTGGATGAGTGTGACGGTCAAACACTCCAGGTGTGTGTGTGTGTGTGTGTGTGTGCGTGTGTGTGTGTGGCTCAGGTATCAGGTCTGACATGCTTCTGGAAGATGTGTGTAAGGTAAGTCAATGCTTAAAGGAACAGAGTTTCAGATTTAATGTTCTAATCCATGTTTGTTGTTTTAGTGATGAACTTTGCTTCTTTCCATCGTCCTTCTTGATGATTTTCGACCATTTGAGCTTCTTCTTCATCTGAACTCTTGTAGTGTTGCTCCTTACTGGGGTTGAAAGCCTTTTCTTTCATATTGGCTGAAGTTTTGACACAGGAGCTGATGCAACGATCCGACCACGTCAGATTTATCGTTGCCAGCCCCAGAAACACAACCTCTTGTTCCATTTGAAAAGAAAAATCACGCGGCACTTTAATCCCGCTCTCTGTTCTTAAATGAATGTCAGGTTTGTGAAGCTCTCTGCACTTCTACCTCAGGTCCGGTCCATTATTTCAGCCCCGTGAGAGAGAAGTCTGCTGCACACAGTTACCATCCTGCCGTAGGCGACATAAATAACCAGAGAAAGCTGAGCCAAAGGAAATCGTTGTGGCGGGAGTTGTATTTTATTGAGTCGATGATTGTGACCTGACAGCTTTATTTTACAGTGATATAACGATCGCTGAGGAGTTTCACAGTGGAAATGGCTT
Organism: Karalla daura; assembly: GCA_029224185.1. Classification (NCBI taxonomy): domain Eukaryota; kingdom Metazoa; phylum Chordata; class Actinopteri; order Chaetodontiformes; family Leiognathidae; genus Karalla; species Karalla daura. Next base: position 1,983,428 of record CM055203.1, on the reverse strand, counting down.
TGATGGATCGCAAAATAAGTCTGCAGTTACTGAAAGGGAAAAGATTTCTTCAACTTGCTCCATTTTGTCTGAGCTATCAATGATCTCTGGCAGCACAACTTTATTTAGAACTGACTGAAGTGAAGACGAGCAGCCGGAAAACACTGTGAAAATGCCCCTTTATCCCCAATCATTATGAAGCAAGAAAACCATTACACTCTGAACCAAACCTTCAACGCATGCAATACATAAAAGACAAGAATGTGACAACGTGCTTATGTTTCCATACCCTGTCTTGCTCACACTTCAGATACTGTGTGATGCAGCTGTGATGCAGCTGTGAAGCAGCGTTTAGCTGGAGCCATGGGACAGCTAAGTGAGTTCTGAATGAAAGCAGCCCTGCTGGAGGAGGGGTCATGGAGAGACTAGAGGAACTAGAACATAGTGGCTTGACCATAATGTACAATAATATGCTTCCTTTCTCATCAGTGGACAGGAACTCAATGAAAGAATCAAAAACACCGTTAATGCAACCATCAGAGATGATAACATTTTCAATCATATTCTTCCCATAATCCTCTAAAAGTCGTCCACTGATTCTGTCCACTTATTAGTTGATTCATGGATTAGTAGGAGCAGCTCTAATTTAAACTTCAGTATTAATCAAACATAATTAAAGTAGAAAACTAGACAAACCTTCAGTAGGTGCAGTGGGACACCACATCCCTTTGACAGGGGTGGAGCATCTTCACATTTAATCACTGACGTAACCCCCCCACACACACACACACACTCAACGCTGCCCCCCCCCCCCGCCCACCGCTGCCCCCCCCGCCCACCGCTGCCCCCTTCAGGTGACAGGCCTGAGGGCGTCGCTGTCACTTCTGTCAGATTCTGCCACACACGGCGCAGGGTACCAGCTGGTACCAGTACCCCCCCCCCCCCCCCCCCCCCCCCCCCCCCCCCGACACACACACACACACACACACACACCCAGCCCCCCTCCTCCTCCCCCTCGTACAACCAACAGACCTCCTGTCAGGAGGACGCAGACTGACAGATGTGCAGCTGCTGACAACTTCCTGCCCCTGCTGCTCTACACACACACACACACACACACACACACACACACACACACACACACCTCATGTCTGGCATCTGTGGGGGAATGCGTCTGTACACTGCTCACCTTCCTCACCTGCCTCCTGGTGAGTGTGAGGAGAAGGGCCTTCACTCAGCGATGCCGCAGCTGAAGTGCTTTGACTGTATTTCCATACTGAGGGAGTATTCTTTAGTTTCCTCGCTTTCTTTCCTCTCCAACTTGCATGGTTCATCTTTTTGTGTTATCAGTCCTTCTTCCCTCTCAACCCTTCTTTAACACTTCTATCTACTCTCATGTACTTCTTGCTCTCTCTCTCTTGTCGACTTGTTCCAGGCTGTTCTGTCTTCCATCTATCCATCCCTCTCCCCATCCCCCTAGCTTCATTTCTTCTCTCTCTCTTCTCTCTTCTCTTCCTCCCTCTCTCTCCTCTCTCTCTCTCCACCTATATTGTCTTCTTCACGCTCTCAGAAACGAGCAAACCGACGGTGACACCCGGCTGACAGCCTGAGTAATCAGCACTTTCATGTTTGGAACGGCAGAACTGTTGACTGTTGATGTTTGTTGATTAAATGTTTGAATTCATGACGTGAATTTAGAAAAGAGCGTTTCTCTCCGCGCTGCGTTGACTCGCTCGCCCGCTCGCTCTGCGGCTATTTGCATTTCAAACGTTGGACGCTGAGCACAAACAAAACGTTTACTATAATTCCTTCAGAATCCATCGCTCTCGAAGACAACTCACATCCGAGCCTGAACTCCTCTGTGTGTGTGTGTGTGTGTGTGTGTGTGTGTGTGTGTGTGTGTGTGTGTGTGTGTGTGTGTGTGTGTGTGTGTGTGTGTAGCTCTCACTGTTTGCGTGGGTGCGTCGTAGTGGAGGGAACAGCACACAGTGCAGATCTGAATGTACGTCAGGGCGAACAAGCCGCTAAACAATGCTCCCAGTGATGTCGTCATTAATATTCATGCATTTGTGATGGAACACGATGCTGTGAGCTTTCAGCACACACACACACACACACACACACACAGTCTACCTGCTGGAGTGTTTGACTCATGTGGTAAAGTGGTGGTGAGAGGCTGAGAGATGCTTCCAGAGTGAGCGTGGTGCGTTCACTGCCCGGCTCGGCTGGATGGATGGGGTGTGTTGGCAGCCTGGGATCAGTTGCAGGCCGTGCCTCTTTATTCTGGTACTTGTTGACACCGAGTACGAGAACTTAATGACACCAGTATGCTTCTGCAAAGCTCAGCACACACACTTAACCTTGGATTGAGTTTCAAAGCAGTCATACTGAGTTGTGTGTGTGTGTGTGTGTGTGTGTGTGTGTGTGATTTTACATGGTCTGTTTCTTTAATAAAAAGTCTGAATGAGAGGTTGTTTTGCTGCTGGCTATATGAAACAGAAGCATGGTATCCAAAGTACAACTTTGATTTCTTATTATTTTGTCTTTGCTCATCTCCAAATGTCCTGTTCTCCTGTGTTATATATCAGCCCTGATAGGAATGGTAGATTTCCATTCATTACACAATATACATCTCATTGCACTTTAACAATCTCATCAGTCTGATTTGCAATGGTATGCAGAGATCTCCAACATCATCCCACACCTCAGTAAATAATTGGAATGAGAGAGGCTCTGTGCTCTGTCTGAGCAGCTCGAGGGTCAGAGAAAACACCTGAAGATCACTCCATGCTTCTTGTAGACCCACGGACAAGACGCTGTTAATTCACCAAATCCCATGCCTGGTTTGAAGAGTCTGATGAATCTTCATCTCATGTTCTCACAGAGACACTTGGATCAAGCATCATCAGAGCAGAACTGAGAGCTGTTGAGCAGTAAAACTGTAGAGCGTATAAACTTCACACGTGTTGGAGGTGAAGCGAGGAAGGAGCCTGCCCAGCATCCTCCGGCCTCCACCCCCTCCCTGCTGGAGCCTCCTCCGCCTGTGCCATCCACTGATGTGCATCCTGCTTAATTACTTTTTCATGAGTTGCTCCCTGTTTTCATCCCGAGGGAGTTCGCCCACCCCCCACAACACCCCCCCCCCCCACACACACACCCCCACACTCTTCATCCCAATCCACTTAAGGTGACCTTGTGTTATTGGGACGCGCTGCAGCTCTAATCCCCCGGGCCCTGGGCGTCTGTGCTCGCTGCACATGGCGGAGCAGTGGCGTGCCAGGCGGGGGTCGCTCGCCCGCTCCGCCTCCATCACGCCTGCGTCCCCAGGCCCCAGCCCACGGCGGCTGGGGGCCCGAGCGGCTCAGTAACCGGAGACCCGGGAGCCCAGACTCTGAGATCAATAAATCATGTGCTGTGACATCATCAGCTGGCTGATTGTTTACCAGCCTCGCCATGATGCTCCGCATCGATCGGCAGGGGTCGGAGCTCGCCGCCGTCTCTCTGGCTGCAGTCAGATCTGCTCTGCAGTTTCGCTGCGTGGTCACAAACATGTCTCGGCTGCGGGGGATTGAACACTTCTCATAGCGAGGCTGCAAGTCTTTGATTCGAGCTGTGATTTGTTTCACGGCCACTCGCTGCTTTCATCTCTCTCACATTTTTACGAGTTGGTGTCAGTGACACTAATCTGCATAAAAAGCTCAACTGTGGACTGAGATGTGTCAGAGCTCACATCAGATTTTAAACATTATGTGCATCTTGGAAATGTACCATTAGTGGCCAGCTAAACGATGCCCAGGCAGGTGGACTGGAAGTGTGAAGTGGTGTCCCGCTTCGTGTCCTACAGAGGTCACACAGGCTTTGCTCCTCTCAGTTTCTGTGCTTCCCCACTGTGTGAGGTTGAACAGAAAGCGTGTGGAGGTGGAAGGTAAGCACGTGGAGGTGTGACTGCACCTCAGCTAGAGGCTGGCCCGTTTATCAGACCGCTGCATGGTCTGGCTGGCCAGTATCGGAGCCTGTACATCTTCTGGTCCATTTGGTGGTCGATCATTATCGTATGTTTATTCTGTTATTCTGTTATTCTTTCCTCTCCGCACCTCGCTGTAGACCTATAATCTATCCATCTGTGTCTTATCAGGCTCTGCCTCTCTGAGGTTAACACAGATGAAGCAGAAACAATGGTCAAAGAAGACACCACTGTCTTCACTCCTCAACATTTTCAGCAAAACTGGAACTTATTTTCTGGAGAAAAGCCTTCAGAGGCTGTTAAAAGCAGGTTTCACACACACACACACACACACACACACACACAACTGCAGGTGGTCCAACTGCAGGGCCATGTTCAGACACAGTTGCTCAGAACAATCCTAGAGAGAATTAATGGAAAAAACATCTGACTAAACATCAGACTGAAAAAAGTGGCATCATATTGGCCTTTTTTTCTAAAACATCAGCCGTCTGAACCCAAGCTGCCCAGTATCTCAGCTTTAGTTCATAACTCTTAACTCAGACCTGAGAGCTGATGGAGGATAGAAGACAGGGAATGAGGGGAGGAAGGTATCGAGGAAGAATTGTCCTCCTGCTCTCTCTTCTAGTCACTGTAGCTCTAGGTTGTTCAGACGACATTCAGGTAGAACAGATAGAACAGTTTATCATCTGTACCAAGAGAAACACTGTCTCTGTGAACCAGTTTCAGCTGTGAACTGAAAGGAAACCCTAGAAACAGTCAGAGACTTTGTAAATACCTCAGTTGACACTGTCATGTCGAGCTCTGGTGATGCTTCACATACGTTAAGATTAACAGTCGATCTCGGCAGCACAGAGAACAGAGGCGATGTCAGGCGAAACTGAGACGATCAACGTTTGCAGAGGAGTCCGAGAAAAGGCGTCAGGTGGAGCTTCACCCCTGCAGCCTCCTGCCACCGAGCTGTGAACTTTCCATCCCGCTGATTTATGTGACAGAGGAGCCCGGTCGCAGCCACGTCTGGCCAGAGGCGCCCACAGCTTCTTTAACCGAACTGACAAAACTTCTCAGATGTATCTGTAGAAAATTCTTTGCTTTTTTTTCTGCTGAGTCTGAAACATGAGGGGGAGAGAGACTGAAATATTTATCAAGATGTTGAAGTTGTGCAGCAGCAGAGCAGGAGTTTCGTGCAGCAGGTAACAACGAGGCTAAATGAGACACTCTCTGCATGGATGTATGTTTATTCCAGAAAGTAATTGGTTGATTTGCATGAAGCTGAAAATCCAGTTTTAAGGAAAAAAAAAAAGAGAAAACATTTGGCTGGCAGCAGAGCTTTGCAGCAATAGCCGCACTCTGTTGAAATATCGCCAGAAACGAGTTGAAACAGCGGATTACGAGTCGGCCAACAAACATAACACTTCATGAATAAATGCATCCGTTTGCTGCATTTAAGTGAACCAGGAATCAGGGGTTGAATGTGGGTCGAGGAGATCTTAAAGCCACAGAGAGTCAGGCTGAAAACCAAATTACAGTGTGTTTGAATATTGATATTACAATATGCAAATGTAGCAGATAAAAAGAAAGCTGCGTAGTGGTTGCTTTGAGAGGCTGCTCTCACCTGCACAGGTGCCAGAGGTGCAGCCAGGAAAGCCTCGGTGGTAAAGGTTAATGTGAAGTTAATCTGTTCAAACAGAACGACACACAGGTTCAAATGCAACCAGCAGGAACCAGTGAAGGCGTCATTCTCTGACCACTGCTGCTCTAGGGTCTGGAGAGCCTGAACATGCTCGTTCCACTCAGGAGACCTGGCCTGAAAGAAGCTTTTCCTGCAGCTGTGAGTAGTCTGGACCGTCGCTCCAGCATCTCCTCCCTGACCAGTTCCTCCACCAGTGTTATTCAGGTGTGAACACACCATCAGAGGCACAGATCCTGTCTTTTTTTAATGGATGCACGATAAACCGGCATTCAGCACGGCTGGGAGTCAGAACTGACGTCACCAGCGTGCTGGTGTGTGTGGTGCTGCTCTGCACCGGGCCGGGCCGGCGTCTGGCCGTCTCCGCCTCCCGCTCAATGGGAGTGATTGGCAGCAGCGGGGAGACGGCGCTCTCGCAGATCTGCGGCGGCCAAAAGCACAAAGAGAACTGATTCCTCTCCTCATCTCGCCTGTCCGACACATCCAGGATAATGAGTCTGATTAGGCTGCTTCCATGAATCCCGCAGAGCGAATACTGAGATTCACACACACACACACACACACACACACACACACGCGCAGGCTTTTCACGCCTCGTGCGATGCAGCCTCTCTCTCTTCATGCATTATGTAGCGCATGTTTGTACACTGAGATCACATCTGAGGAGCCAGCCGGACGCCAGCTCAGGCGCCACTCACCTTCTCCAACTGCCTTTATCTCAAATTGGAAATAAATATCGTCTCTCTTCCATTTCTCATATCAGGGCTCTCGTGTATCCGAGGTATCTGTCATTCTGTGCATCAGGCCGGCCACGTGTCCGCCTGCATATGTTTGTGTCCTCGGGTTTTCCGAGGCTGAGCATCTGACGCTCACTGTTTGCACTGGCTGACTATGATTTGAAGCGGATGGAGTGAATGTGAGACGCTGCACTTTTCACTCGACAGATGATTGGGGAGTCGGGCTCATACAGTCTTGGTCGTCACTTTTTTGGAAGCTGTAATTTTTTTTTCACTCTTCACTGAACCCGCGTCTCTCCCTCTCTCTCTCCCTCTCTCTCCCCTTCTCTCTCCCCCTCTCTCTCTCTCTCTCTGACACTGAGTTTATAGCTAATACAGAGCGGGAGCAGCCAGGGCCATTTATTCAAACTGCGTTCACTCACTGGGAAATTTCAAAGTGCTTCACATGCATTTAAAGAAACTGCAGCTGCACATATTGCAAATATATGGTCATGCCATTACTCCATATCTTCAATTTGTTTCTTTAAATTTCTCTAAATCATTAATTACGTGTTACACTAGTAATGCAAGCTGAGTTGCATGAACATTTCTGATTATGATGTTTACATTGCGACCGATCTATAACAGCAAAACTTGAAAAAAGATGCAAATCATTTAAGGAAATCCTCACGTTGCTGCTCGCTTATTACCAGTGATGTTTCTTCCCTCATTGATCGTATAGTCAGGCTGTTTTTAAATGGCTGTAACACTAGTCTCAAACAGAGTAGCATGGTTGTTAAAGACCTGAGAGAGGGATGTAGAGGGATGAGAGAGGTACAAACAGAGAGCAGATGACTGCTCCTTCAACACAGAGCCGTCAGGGGTCATCTGCACCTGTGCCGGCCCAGAGACGAGCTGGCAGTGGCTGAAGGGCAGGCCATACACCAGGGAGGGAGCAGGTGCACAGGTGTGTGTGTGTGTGTGTGTGTGTGTGTGTGTGTGTGTGTGTGTGTGTGTGTGTGTGTGTGTGTGTGTGTGTGGACAGGTGGAGAAACGGTCGCTCTGATGTGGGCAGAGGACTCAGAAACCAGTCATCGTAATCTTCTGTTACTTTTGTTTCATCGTAATACTTCAGACAAAATGAACTCAAATCATAGAAGAAAAACATATAATTCACTTGAGATATTAAAAATATTGTTATAATTGAAAATTTCCAGTTTTTTATCATACTTAAAAAAAAACAAAATTATTAACACGCCCCAGACTTACTAGCAGTGACAAGAAAGATGAGACTGACCCGTGAATCCCGTCAGGCTGCAGCTCAGTGCTGTGACCTGTCGGCTGTCGTAGTGGGAGGACGAGGACGGGTCGCAGGTGAAAACGCTCCGAACATGAGTCTCATCGGTCCAATCAGAGGGAGAGGCCGAGCCCAGGGAGGGACTTCACACAGGAATGATGGAATCATCAAAGAGAGAGAGAGGCGGAGGACCAAGGATGCAGACCAAGGCCTCAGTGCTAATGGCTGCAGCCAAGGACAAAGTCCTCATCTGTAACCGATAAAATGCACTACAGTGACACACACGCACGCACACACACACACACACACACACACACACACACACACACAGAACCTGTACTCAGTTACTTTCTATCTAAGCTCATTAATCTGGGAAAGAATACGTTTAAAGGGCAAATATGTTGTTTTGTTATGAATGCATTTTGCTAAAACGAGTGAAACATGTTCTTTCGCTTTGTTCTCGTCAGGTGATGTAAATCACATTGACGACTGATAGGGATGTCAGACGTTCGTCAGATGGGTGATAAATCCCTCGGTCAGTGCTGTTCACCATGCAGAGGGAGTTCCTGTCATCAGGGGCTGTTGTGACGTGTTGCAACTCCTTCGCCCTCTTTCTCTCTCTCCTCCTTTCGTCGAGCGGCATTTCAATGCTTTACGATGATGAAATAACATTTATCTCCATCACGCTGTCAGACGCTGAGTAAAAAGAGTCTGAGTGGTTGAAATGCAGCAATTACATAAAATGCATAAATTCTTAAATGGCTCGGCTGATATATGCAGTAAATCCTCAGGCACATTTTTCTGAGACGTCGTTACTTTAACACCAGTCGACCAGTTAGAGTTTGCACTTCAGTTTTACCGTTCATCAGTAGATCAGATCAATGAGGATTTACTAGAACTGATCAAAAGTGTAAGAGACAGATTGAATGGCTGTATTTACTGTATAATGTGGTCCTAGAGCAATTCAGGGACATCTCATGTTGGGATTTTTCACTGGCTGATCCCTCTGGGAGGTTCCCAGAATTCCCAGGTTTGGGAAATTCAAGGTTCAAGTTCCAGTATCCTGAAACTGGGCAAACTGGGAGCAGTGTCAGTGCATTTGGAAGAGTTCATGCTTCCTTCTTGCGTTTGATACATGACAAGATGTGTGTGGATTGTAGTGTGTGTTCACCTGCTCTGCTCACATATCTCCTATCCACACATGCACACACACACACACACATACACACACACACATACACACACACACACACACACTCGAGCTCTTTGGTCACAATGAGCTCATCACAGAGGCGGGAAAGTGCAGTGCAAACGAATCCATGCTCAGCTGGGTGGAGATGTGATTTTTGTCTTCCACATCAAACCTCCCATTCCTCTATACACACACAGACACACACACACACACACACACTCACAGACACACAGCTCTCGGGCTGATAATTGAAGGTAAGCAGCCTCAGTTTTCTCTGCAGGTGCGTCATCAGTTTGTGTTTCTGTGAATGGGGGAAGCCGAGCCGAGCCTGGCGCTCCCCTGCTGCCTGCCGCCCACACGCTTCCTGTGACCCCTCTGGCAAACCTGCAGCGCTGCAGCCCACACACACACACACACACACACACACACACACAGTCACACACACACGCCGTCACACACCGGGCTCCATTCACAAATCCAGCTCTTTAAAATGCAGATGAGGAGGAGGCGTCGCCTGCCAGGATGAAGACTCCAGCCTGCGTTCAGGGAGGCAGGATTACATCAGATTCCTTGGATTAGAGGGGAGAGCAGGGGCAGCCAGACCAGACTGGTGCTAGCAGCTTCCTGTGTGAGCCGTTCCTGCTCTGGCAGAAAGGATGAGGACCAGAGAGGAGGCAGGAGAAGATTCGGTTTAGAGGCTTTCTGATTTCCTTTCAGGGCCTTTCCCCCCTGTAATGTGGAACATCTGTCAGAGATGTTTCGGCAAGCTGTGTGGCCACTTTCCTTCAGCGCTCATTAAGAGTGGACTCTAGCTGAGCGCCTGCAGACTCGGAGCACCATGGTGCATTAGGACGCTCACACCCTCTGCTCTCTGCTGCACAGTGTTGGCAGGTGTTACTGGATAACCAGGTGTCTCCAGGCAGGTGATTTCACCCTGTTACAGCTGGTTACTGCGATCTTTTACCCAGTAAAAGGCGTTATTACCAGGAGGTGATCACATCCTTTAGTCTGTTTCCATCACCTCTAGAAATGTGCAAAACCATTATATCACAATATCAAAAGGCTGGGAATGGAAACACCTAGGTTTTATCAGTACATTTCTATACACCTACTGCATGAGGAAGTCTTTCAGGCATGTTGACATAAAAGTTTATTGCAAAACGTTAATGGAAACACTTTCACATTTACATGTCACCAAATGTAACCAGTTCACTTCAGATCAGACGGTCCAGACTGAACTGTTCCTAAATCTGTTTAAAAGAATCTAATAACACCACAGAAAAATAAAATGACATTTAGATGTCTTCTTCCTCAATGTTCTCTTCACAGCAGTCGTGGCTCATGGAAACACGCACATGGCATGTTGTGTCAGCACATCTGGAGGTGGTCTGTCTATGTCCAGATGTTAACATGCTGCATTCTTCTACTGCTGCCACACCAAGAGACACAAAATGCTAACTAAGGAAGGAAGAAAGTTGTTCCTGGCTTCCACTTTAAATTCCTCTCACACAGCTTTAATCTACTGACAGTAGCAGGTGTAAACACAAAGGTGAAATCAGATCAGAACCATGCTGGATAATGAAGCTCAGGCCTGCACTGGGGCGAGCCAGTATAAATGGATGGATGGCTGCACACTGCAGAAGTTTTGAGATCATATCTACATTTTTTTCCCCAGCCCTCAGTAAAGTAAAGGTTTGCAGAGCAGAAGTGGAACCAGGTCACCCTTGAAACAAAGTCTCGAGTGGCAGTGAACAAGGTCAACATTTATATCAGGGAAATCTTTTCTCGTTTCATATTTCTGTAGAATCTGGGCCTGGAAGCGCTGGGATGATTGGGTCTGGATGGGTCACGCAGGTCGCTCCGGTCTCTGTGCTGGGGCTCAGAACTGGCAGCAGACTAACAAGAGTTCACACAAGTCCACAGGATTCGTTATATCTCAGTCTCAACCTGCACGTCTGTGGAGACTCGTTGGTTCAGGTCGTCGTAATCTGAGCAGCTGCAGCAGTCTGGTCCAGGTGTGCGAGGGGGTCTGAGAGAGTGAGACGCTTAACTTCTCTCTCTCTCTGGTGACTCTTTAAAACTTCTGTAGCAGCAAAACAACCTGGGGCTCAGAAAAAGTCTCAGAAAGGTCTTTTGACAAAAGTCAGACGATAACGTCGGTCCCTCGCTTTCCATTTTGTCTCAGTTATCTTCAGCGCTGAGAGCTCTGTTCTGCCCGTCAATGAGGGACATCTGAGGAGCCGTTCGCTGCTTGTGACCCATCAGTTTCCAAAGTAATCGGCTTTTAACCGGCCGAGGTTCAGTGGCAGAGCATTCTCAATCAGCGTTTCGCGGCAGCTAATCAGCGTTGGCAGTGAATTGGGATGAAAACAAGATCCAAGGCGAGCTCCTGGTTTCACTCGGCTGAGGAATTTGGACAATTTCTAAATCGCTTTCTGTGGTTTGAAGGTGGTCGTCCTCCAAGAAATCATTATTTGGACTTCTCGTGATAGTTTCTGAGTGGTCTGAAGTTATTAATCTGTGCTGCCTGTGGGTGCGTAGATGCTCAGGTGTTCAGATGCTGGTCACCAGCCTCGTCCTCCTCTGCAGAGCTGTTTCTGTGTTTCTCCAGATGATCTGGAGGCCAGAGGCCCAGGCTCTCCATGACAGTGCTGCTAAGCTGTGTCCTTTCTCTCTCTGTGACCAGTCTCTATCAGTCTCTTCCAGCAGGGTGGCGTCGCTCTGGTACTGAGTGCATCCGTCCGTGAGGCCGAGGCATGGAGGCGTTTTGGGTGTTTTTGGTGGAGCTGCTCCTCTGATTTGTGCTTGAAAGTATTTGAAATGCTCATATCACAAGTCTCAGGCTCGGACCCAGTGGGTCGGAAAGCCAATGTCCAAGGAATCTGCTCAGCACTGAACTCTGCTGAGTTTGACTTCAGGTCATGTCAGGTTGCTAAGTCTCTCTGTGTTGTTTATCTAGTCGGGCTCCAGTCGCTGCGATTGATCCGCAGTGTGTCCATTAAGCGGACTCTGTAACGAGCCGCAGCTCAGATATCGCTTTCAGATTTTCTGTCGACTGAGATGGAAACGCGACATCTTCATGGGGTGGTAATGATGCATCCTCTCTCTCTTATCGCCCCGATGCTCCGAGCTCTAATGTGCTGCCATCACATCATATGTGGCTCCGGGCGAGCAGAGCCTCCATGGGTGGAGCGGATGGAGGCTGAGGAAGAGGAGGAGGAGGAGGAGGAGGGGAGTGGGGGGTGGTGGGGGTGCATCATATTCTTCCCATTTCTGTCCAGTTCCAGACAACAGGCCCTGGCGAAATGACTGTGGGCTCCTCCAACTGTGAAATTAATTGAACTTGTGATCCGAGGGGGAGAGACCAGCATCCGCCCGCGGAGCCGCGTGTTCATCCACGCTGACAGGAGGAACAGCCCCCGGGGTCGCTGCCTCCACGCCACGGCTCCGGACACCCAGCCTCTCTGGACTTGACTCGCATGACATTGCAGCAGTGTGTGTGTGTGTGTGTGTGTGTGTGTGAGAGAGAGAGAGAGAGAGAGAGAGAGAGAGAGAGAGGCGAGCTGCTTTTATGCAGAGAAGTCGGATTTGTTCACCGATCTATCGAATGGAGCTGAGCAGCATCAGACAATCATAAACAGTGGATCTACTTTCTTATATACAGTAGACCCAGTGGGATTTTACACTCATAATTTAATGTCCCTTTATTGATTTATTTAAATACGTCTTGAAACTTATGTGTGGAATGTCACAGTAATGGTTGACAACTTCATCATTCCTGATCTGGTGCTCTGGAAGCTTCTCTGGATTCAGTCTGATGGGTTTTAATCTTTTCAGGTCATAGCTCTTATTAATCACAGAGGTGGGACGTACCACACATTAGTGATGGACTGACTACACAACAACACTCTTCATCACTGGAATATTCTACTAACAGAAATATTGCAGCTTGGTCTTTGTTTGTGGACAGAGTCAGATCATCTCCCAGATTGAGATGTCAGAGATGCAAAGCTGCAACTTCAACAGAAGCACATAGTAAACAAATGGTTCTGGTGGTAAGAGAGAGCGGGCTGTTGTCAGTGTTCAGCACAGTTTAAGAGGATAACAACACTGGTCTCCTGCTGCTGCAGACAGCGAGGGTGAAACCAGCTCAGTTTATCTTTGATCTCAGAGATTCTCCAGGTTAAGTCCTTAACTCCAGATGAAATCCATCTGCCGGTGCACTCGATGATGTGAATTATTTGCAGTATTTGGATGAAGACTTGGAGAATCCTCCCTCGCTACCTGACTCTGACAGAAGGTCTTTCAGACACTCGAGGAGATGAAGCAGAAATAATTCCACCGCTCGTTTGCGCTCCGTGTTCACGCTTTGCAGTGGTTATTATTATTTGAGGGTTTGTTGCTGTGTTATTATTTTCCCTCTGACTCCTCTTAACGAAGAGCTTATTCTGTGATTTACCACAGTTCGTCTCTGCAGCCTCGGGCTCAGAGTCGTGTTCCTGCTCTGAAAACCAACACAGAGGGAGGAAATTAATCTGGTTTAACTGCCTGTGAGGATCCCAGAGCCCCCGATGCAACACACAAATATATGTATGTGTGAAACCTCCACTTAGATTACTGATAAAAGCTACTCATGAGTCAGGATTTACTGCTGAAGCCTGTACATTTCACTCTGCATCGTAATATTTACCAAAGGGGGCAAAGTAAATCAGTGCAAACACAAGGAATGTGCAACATATACCTCAGTGCTGATGACATTCAATCAGCAGGGAGTCAAAGAATCAATTAGGTTTGTCTCATTTTCCTCCTGGCCTGCGACCGGCGGTGGAGCAGAGCAGGCTGGAGGCTGTCCGGGTGGAGAGCGGAGTGGAGCAGAGCGCGTCCTCCTCTGCTTTAAGCGCTTCGTGTCCCTGAAGTTTCCCCGGCCCCGTGGATACGACGCAGGCTGCGCTGCCCCACATTAGCCGAGCAGCATCCTCCAGCTCAGATCCAGGTCACGCTGCGCCGCAGAGCAGCTCGGCTCCAGGACCCGCAGGTGGAGGAGACGCCGTGACAAAAGAGCCTGTCGGTCAAAGTGTTCCAGGTCAGGAATCAAGCGGAGGCTGCAAATGGATCAAAACCAAAAAAACCCTCCTCACACACTGAGTCTGGAAGGAGATCAGCACTGACTCCTGATTCCTGCAGAAATATTGTCAGACTTTCTCTTCTCTTACACAAAACTGTAACTTTACAAACCAACAAACAATTGATTAATAGACTGCAAAAAAGTTTGCCACAGCCTAATCTAGTGGCAGCCAGTGGTCCGCTATGTGATTAGTAAGTTGTTTGGCGTCCACAAGAAAATGACCTGAAACGCTCCGTACGTCTCCATCTGACCGGTCACAGAGCTGAGATATCGCTGACGTCCCCTGACGTGTCTCAGAGTGAACACATTTAACACTAAAGTCATTCTGTTTCCATACGTATAGAGCTGAACTTCCCACTTGATGTTTGTTTTCTTTTAAACTCACACCTTCACTTCTGTGATTCATCTCAGACATCGACATGCAGGTGACATTTTTCATTGTTACAGTTGTGAAATATAACGACTGAATGCACCTCACAAAGGTTTTGGGATGGAAAGTCACAAATCTTCTATAGTTTGTGCCCAGATCCTGCTTTAAAATGCAAATAAAGCAGCTGCATTGATTTGCAGAGCAACATGCAGCCCTTTGCTTTTCAGGCATGAACTCCAGCCTGACATTCATTTCTTTCTAAGAGTCAGAGTATAGTGGTATTTAATTAGAGCTCTTTGAATATGTGGTGCAAATATCACAACCTTTAAGAAAACAGCTTCCTTTGTCAGGGGTGGTGCGGCCGCCGGTGCCCCTAATCAATTAGGAGCGTAAGCTTTTAAGCTCATTCCTCTTGATATCTGTGATATGCATAATAATGACCTCATTACTGGAGGCGCTGCCATTGTGTTTGGGAGACTGGACGCAAAACACACTTTTTTTATCATTTGTAATTTATCCGTCCAGGGAGGAGGAGGAGGAGCAGGAGGAGCAGGAGGAGGAGGAGGTGGTAGAGTTTGTGAGGCTCTGACGCAGAAATCAGACACTTTGCAAAACTGAAACCAGCCTCACTGCAGAGTCCCTGCAGGCACACACACACACACACACACACACACACACGCGCACACACACACACACACAGTCATATCATGTCATCATCTCTCAAACCTGGAGTCAAAGGAAAGCACGGTCTGTGTTTGCTCATTTTGAAGAGCATCAGACTGCTCATGCAGTTACAGGGACGAGCTCCAACAACTCATTGATTTTAATCAGCTAATAAAGTAGTTACTAATTAGCTGATTTGAATAGTGTTTCCAAAGGATTTTAAAGAGATGAAGCCGGATGTCAGCTTCTCAAACAGCTTCTTTCTTTCTTCAAACAATTGAAGCTGGGGAAACAGAAACATCAGTGCAGACCTACCTAGGACCTCTTTTCCAAACAGGTTTTTACCATCTGTATTGTTTTTTATAAACCTTATCGATTAATCGAAAAAACAAATGGCAGATGAATCAACCATGAGAATGATCATTTGTTGCAGCTTTATAGCAGGATTTAAGTCCATGTTTAGTCAACAGTTTGGCATTAAATACACAATCCCACGTTGCCCAGTGTGTACATGCTCAGCTGCAGATTGAGCTGTGTTGTGTCGAGTCCTGTGAACACTGGCTCACCTTGGTCACGTCCCTGCTTCTCTGCGTGCTAGTAAACACGATTCTGAGGAAAAAAGGAAAAACAAAATCCAGCTTTTCCCTGGAAGGATCAGGCCAGGGTGTGGCCGTCGCCTTCCCTTCACCTGCATCGTCTGCTGCCTCTGCTCTCTGCTCTCAGGGTTTATCTGCCAGTCCATTATTGCTTTGATAATTGGACGCCTGCGGCCTGGGCTGAGCCTTGAACACGGGAAAACGTCCAGGTTTGTAGCACAATAAGGCAGAGAAGGAAGGGAATTATTTGGAGCTGAATGAAGCGTGTGTGTCGTACAGTAATTGCTTGTTGTGAATTCTGTCGAGGACGCTTTGCATTTGGAGGCATTTTGCAGTTAACTAATTCATGTTTCTAACTCAGAGAGCTGAATGTCAGGCAGGGGTGGACGTGAAAAGCTGAGAACAGCTGAGGCCCCATCACGCTATGTGGACTTAGCGACCCCAACTTTCAAAAGAAAGCCACACACCAGGCATTAGGAGTTTACATGTGCACGTGCCAAAGCACTGGAACTTAAGGAGGGCAGTTTTAATTTAGATGAATGCTCTCACATGACAGATCTGCAGAGGATGTCAGTCGATTTTCCTGCACAGTCTTCTCCTGAAAACGAATCATTTCACGTTTAGATGCTGTGCTGTTGCAGTAGATGGTCATGTGTAAGGTTCATAGCAGATTCATAGGGAAGGATTTGACAGCTTTGTCCTGCTTTCTGTGTGATACAGTCCAGTTCTCAGAGATGCCTCCGGGGCATGTGCAGCTCCTCTCAATCTCCAGGATGCCACAGGTTTTTAAGATTAATCTCATTCAGGTTCCAAGTTCAAGTTAATTTATATGATGGAGAGCTGCAGGACAAGCAGCCCAGAGCAGAGCAGAGATTCCAGTGGTACAGAAACAAGAACTGAATTTATGAATCTCTGCAGAGCAAAAGAAGCCTCGTACAAGACATAAATGTGGAATATTTATCATTTTGTATTCAGACCTCGAGGTGAAGTCCACGAACAGGTTGTCCAGACTAAACTGATGAAAGAGGTCTAAGAGAGTCTGAAATAGGATTATTTTTTCTCCTCCTTTTATGTATATCTATAGAGTGACACCGACTGATTGACAGTGACAATCCTGGGTTGTTCCAGGGACAGACTGAGGTTCTTCCTCAGAATGTGAATGCCTGCCTGCTCTGGACCGTGTGGACCTCAACCCTCTGATTGTTGTCCTAACAGCGTTAGCGTCTCCCCTGCTCTCTCTCCTCCAGCCTTTTATTAACCTCGGCGATTATTTTCTCCTCAGTCAGGAGGGAGAGGAGCGCCGGGCTGATGAGGGCCAGCGCGCCGGTTAATGAGCGTTTTCAGAAAGAGAAGCTGGAGGTGATTCGTGGCGAGCTGCGATGATGGAGCTGGGGGAGAGAGGACCTCAGTGACGAGATAAAGTTCAGACTCGCTGGGTCTTATCTGAGAACAGCCGCTGCACAATGAAATCTGCCTTGTTAAGCACGCAGGTTTGTGAACCCTTAGAACAGTTTGAATTTGCACAAATTAAGGTTAATATGTCTAAGATGTGTTGAACATCTCCTGAAACCAGGTGTCTTTTAGGGAGAGAGATTGATAGGAACGTTATTGATCCCCGGGGAGGCTCCAGTTGCACCATGTTGGAAGGGGGAGTGACAGTCAGGACAGACAGTACACACTCTAAGCTCCTCTAATACAACGGCTGGAGGATTTCTGTACCATTTAACAGTAGTGGAAAGGCTTGTTTCATTTTGTTTGTTTTCCCTGAGACAATGTTCACATTTAAAGATTTCAAAGGTTAAAAGACTGATATTAATGAGTTAAACAGTGGCCTCGAGCCTGTTTCCTCACTGTTCATCACCAATTAGCTTACGCTCATCAGTGTTTAGAGGCTCGACACAGATGAAAGAATCAGGATCCTGGAGACGTCTGATACAGAAGATACCATGTGCACAGAACACACACACAGAGTGAGAGGAGCACTAATGCAGTAGGTGATGTGACTGCAGAAGCTGCCCAGCATCACCCAGCCTCTCGCTCAGGTGTGTGAGCTGTGCTGGAGCATCCTCATCAGATCTGTCTGAGTGGATGTTTGGTCTGTTAGTGCGCTGCTGCGAGTGTAGCGACTCATCACTGTGTTTGCTCATTTCACGTTCGCTCTCAAGGCTAATGACAGGAAACTCCTCTCAACACTCACTACTGTGTGTGTGTGTGTGTGTGTGTGTGTGTGTGTGTGTGTGTGTGTGTGTGTGTGTGAATGGATTTAACAGTATCTGTTGGTGATGTATCACTGTGCCTCCTCTCCGGTTGCCGGGGGCGACAAAGAAAGCGACCAATCGGACGAGGACTAACTTAATGTTCCAGAGGTTAATTCACACAAATTCATCTTGTCAACGTTTGGAGAGAGGAGCCGACTTCATTTCCTTTGGATTTGTGGCGAAGGTCAAATTAAAATTCCATGAAATCCCTCAACGTGATTTGACCCTTGAGTTAGTTTTCGCCCTCAGAGCCACGTTAACCCCGTAGAGTCACGTTAATGGTTTTGTGGGATGTAAATGAATTCACCTCTTGGTATTTTTTAATTCTCACATCTTCATTTAGGTGCTTAAATCAAGGCTCCAAGGCCATCAAATAACAGTTATAAGCAGGAGAACTACTCAAGAAGAATGGAGAGTGTTTCTCTGCCTCAGATGATGTTTCGCAGCCCTTTAACAACCCTGTTTTTAGCTTTGGGAATAACACAGCTCTGACTCCTTTCATGCTCATCTGGCAACCACAAGTAGGCTTCACTCTGATTGGCTGTCTCATCTGTCACTCACAGGAACGACTTCATGTGACTCTATGTAACTCAACATGAGGATTAAAGTAGAGTAAAATATTCCATTATCCACCTCATTATGAGGAACAGCTTCTCCATCCCTTTCCCGTTCTCCTTCTCTTCACCTTCGTGTTAATGATTCACAGTTTGGCCAAAGTCTGAGTCACGGCCGAGGCTTTTCCTGCATCTGCTGGGTGGAAGTGTGGAAGTGTGCAAGTGTGCAAGTGTGGAAGTGTGCAAGTGTGGAAGTGTGCAAGTGTGCAAGTGTGGAAGTGTGCAAGTGTGGAAGTGCAGCTTTTCAGTTCTGTGGGAGACGCAATTAGCCAGGCAGTCAGCGGGGGAGCGGCAGGGAAAAGTCACAGTTGTGATGAATTTGTTGGCAGTGGTGGAGGAGTCCCCTCACACACACACACACACACACACACACTCACACACACACACACACACACACACACACACACACACACACACTCACACTCACATCGAACATGCAGCTCAACAAAACAGAACCAGTGTGGAGCCATTAAAGCAGAATTGAGAAGGGATTAGAGGTCAACAGATGCTCTGCTGACACCACGTTGTCCTCTCGTTCTGTTTCTGCTCAAATGTCACGTCCGCAGTTTGTTTGCAGACGACTTTGATCTGTTTTGGGTTTTTTTGCTTCCACGTCAAGATTCAAATGAGTGACGCTGATCTGTCGCCGGCGGTTTCACTCAGCAGCAATTAAAATGTCAGAGCGCGAGAGGAGCGAGGAGATCAGAGAGGAAATGAGATTCAGCGTGAACGGCGGCATATTTAACACTTGACCCCATTACGAGGAGGCTCAGAGGTGTGTCTCTGCTTTATTGGCCTCTGCACCCTCTGTGCTTATTTCAGAAAATGACACAATCTTTGGTTGAGATTCGTGGCCTAGTTTCTGCTGTGATCTGCTCCCTGTCAAGATCAGAGGCTGAATTAATAACTGGAATACTTATTATTATTATTGTTATTATTTCATTATTATACGGCTGCTCTCCGCCTCTCCGCCTTCTTTGATATTAAAACCTTTTCTTTTTTCCAGCCTGCCTTTTTTTCCAAATGAAGCCTTGACTCCAGGGCCTTGTTCATTTACAGATGACCTGAGAATAACATCGAGTTCTGTTCTTTGAAAAGATAAAATCATGAACAATATCATCCCTTCTTCCTTCTCTAGCGCTGCTCAGCTTCTGAGGAGTTTCCACAAATCAAAGAATCAAAGAAGCCGAAGTGAGGACTGAAGTGAGGACATTGTTAAGCTGTAAATATTAATAGCTTAGTGTGATGTTGCAGTTCTGATCGATCGAACGATTCATTGACTGAAACCCAACAATATGCACGGAATCCTTCCACATCCCGTTTCTCTCATTGAAACAGTCTGTTTATGTCAGTTTCACCATCACCATCCAGCACGGCCGAGTCGCTCTTTTCCATCGATACACGGTGAGGGATTATTTCTGTGCACAAACAGGACTGAGCATGACCAAAACAAGCTCGGATCACCATTAACATAAAGGGTTGAAAAACATCAGCTGCAGTTTCTTTACACTCCACTGGAAGGGGCCTGGGCTGTATGTGGTAACCATGGCAACACGCCTGCTGTAGATGGAGCTGCCTGCAGTGTGTAGGACCAGAGGGAGGCTAGATATGATGCGCACACACACACACACACACACACACACACACACACACACACACACACACACACACTCCTTTACACTCAGCGTGATGTGGACATTGGTCTCGGCCTGTGTGTGTGTGTGTGTGTGTGTGTGTGTGTGTGTGTGTGTGTGTGTGTGTGTTAATGAGATGCCGGGCTGTCCCAGTGCGTTTGCCTGTCGACCAATCAGGCGCGGCGGTTCTTCTGGAGCTGACAGGTGTGGGAGGGAGGTGGAGAGGGTTCCTCAGAGGAGACGAGCAGCTGGCGGTCGGGCCGCTGGAGGTTGTCTGGCTGGCTTCGCCTCCAGTCCGCTGAGGAAAGCGAAGCTGCAGAAATAGCTGAGCAAACGATAACTGAAAGTGATTCAACCTGTGAGAAAATATTCCCATAACCTGCAGGTTAAAGAGGCATTAAATGATCTGTGTTCTATGTGTAGACTGAGTGTGTGGATCCCACCTGGGTCCAGAGCTGCAGCAGCCTCCTCCACCCAGACACAAGCACGTAGGACAGGGTGGTGTCAGGATGCAGCCAGGCACCGCTCTGCTTGTAGTTTGTTAACTGAGGGACATTTTATGAATTCCAGACCAAGCAAAGAAACATCCATCCATGTTCTGATGGACCTTCCACAATCATCATCATCATCACCCCTTCAGCACCTCCTGCAGCCACAGTTCCTGTTATTGTTTGGTCTTATTTCAGAAAACTGCAACGATAGAAGTTTGAAACCTGATTCTGATGTTTGCAGAAAGAGCATTCTGCCTCTGATGGCTTCAGAGTGGATAGGTCCTCTGTGACCTCCACCCCCCTCCACCCACAGAGGCACTGAATCAGTCCATCAGATAATGACGGCCTCACGTGGAGGCTCCGGAGCTGCGGAGGAACACCGAATGTTTTCTAATTTGAAAAGAATTAGGAGAGGAGAATCTGAACAGAAAATCAGGAGTTAGTTGGAGTCAATTAGAGATGGAGCGAACAGACGGAACGCGACTGTGTGTTTTCCGACTCGGCGGCTTTTGGCAACGATTCAGCTTCTGGGCAAGAACAATTCCATTAAAAGTCTCCAATTAGTTGAATTGATTCCAGGTTGAGCTCAGTCACCAGAGACGGGCGGTGGCGCAAATAGAAAAGGAGGTGATTTCGTCTTTTCATATTTGGGTCGAGTCGGCTCCGGAGTGAAGCTCGGCTCGGCTCCAGCAGCTTCCAGTGTGTGTGCAGGCGAGCAGGAAGCTGCTGCAGACCATTACCTGGGCCTCAGCCTCACAGACCGCCATGACTCACCTTAGATTAGACCGGGCTTCTTTCAGGGTTCCCCGGGGCCACATAAATCTCGTGGCAGTCACCAAATATTGACTGTAATGGTGACAAATGCGGTGTGCACAGGACAACACTTTAGCGCTGATATTGTGCTCTCCTGTATACGGCCCGGTTCATTACTGGAATTCATTATACGAGCAGGACAGACTGTGGAGTAATGCTGGGAGAATTGAAAGGCACCAATTTACTTTTAACAATATGCAGGGCTCGCCCTAATCCCCGGCTGCAGAGCTCATCAGTGGAACGGATGGCTGCGAGTGTGCAGCCCATGAATCTTTAAGCGCCGCCCGGCTCCGCTCGCCTCTTTTAAAGCACCTCGCTTCGTACAAGTTGCTTCGCTGGCAGAGTTGGAGCTGGGAGGCGAGGCCGGGCGGTTAATCCTCCTCCTCCTCCTCCTGCTCCTCCTCCTGCTCCTCCGCCCGGCGGGGGGCAGGGTGTCCGCAGCGTCCCGGGCGGCCCGAGCCGGCGTGTCCCCCTCCGACGTGGACAGGTCCTCCATGCAGCGTGCTACCCCGAGCCGCCCGCGCTGCCCTAGTTAAGGCGGTATTTTAAGAGTTCCCTCTCGGGTTCATTTGCCCTCGTCTCCTTCTGAAGTTCAGCCGTTTTTCTCTTTTTTCTTTCTCGCTTCTGGAGGATCCTTCTGTGTCAGGCCGCAGAGAGGAGCCCAATTACTATGTTACACCATCCGCTTGTTACAGCGCATCCTGAGACGTGTCCACAGGATGTTTGCAGGAAACAACAAATAGGTCTGTTAGCTGCTCTCTGAATGACCCACATGAGTGTTTCCCTCAGTTTTGTTCATTTGTTTTGGAGGTTTTTTTTTACAAAACTGGATCCGGAGGCTGAGGTTGAGACTGAGTTGGAGGGAGATTCTTCGGCTTCTTTACATGTGAAGGAGTGTGAAAAAATGTTCAACATCCTTCGTGATT
>CM055203.1:1914988-1961000 GCA_029224185.1 Karalla daura | reverse complement strand
GATGTAAATCTCCTCTTCCTCCCCCTCCTCTTCCTCCAATTATTTGAAGAGCTTCGATCATGATGATTTGACAATTGAATCTCTTTAAAGTTAATCTATGACCTTTATTGACCTCTGCGGAGCTAATTACAACATTTCAGACAGAGCCGGCCACTATAAATATTTCAGCGCTCCAGCGGGCTCGTAGTGCAGCTGGGAGGAGAACAGACGCGTGGAAACAGTTTCTGTGGCTCGTGTGGCGCAGGCTGCTTGCAGCATCGTTGCTCATCTTTTCACATATTTTACTCATCAAACGTGACGCCACGTTCACGACTCCAGGCCGAGGAGCGAGCGAAGCTGCAGGAG
Organism: Karalla daura; assembly: GCA_029224185.1. Lineage (NCBI taxonomy): Eukaryota > Metazoa > Chordata > Actinopteri > Chaetodontiformes > Leiognathidae > Karalla > Karalla daura. The sequence continues at coordinate 1,960,655 of CM055203.1, read as the reverse complement.
CTGATTCTGTTCTGTGGAATGTGCCGGAGCTCAGACATGAAGCTCATCCCGGCCGCTGCAGTGAAACGTCAGCAGCTCCGTAATGAGATTTGTGAAGCGCCCTCGTGGACGTGATGCAAGACGCTGCTGCCTGAGAGCTGCTTCCACTGCTGAGTCCTGATGGCAGCGAGAGGAGAGCCGACCTCTCTGTCCCTGCCTGACACCAGCCGGTGACTGGATTATTATTGTTATTACTATTATTATTATTACTATTACTATTATTATGAATCACTAGCATCCACCTCAGTCTGGATCTTCCTCTCACTAAGTGTCGCTGCTATGAACACAACCTCATCCCCTGGAAGAACAATATTCTGCATCCAGGCGTTTGTTTTCAGCTCAAATTAAATATTGATTATCAAATATAAATTGCAGTTCAGCTGAGAATGAGATGCAACGAATGTGTTATTCAACACAACTGTGAGAATGGGGGGCGTGATGAGACCCTACGTTTGATCATAGCAAAAATCAAGAAATGTTGTTTTATCCTTTGTTTCTAAAAATGTTTTTGCATGACTTCAATGATGTTGCAACACCATCTGTTAGAAATGGGACAAACAAATACACAGTATCTTAACATATTTAATGATAAGAAGGGTGTCATAACACATCATAACCATAGATTGGGATCATGATGTATGTTACATGGTCCCGCTGCTGGAGTTCCACACCAGTCATGTTCAATCTAATGTTGCAAAGAAGAGATGAACGCGTTGGAGCCGAGGAGTCCCACATTACTCAGTGTCTGTTCTGAACCATTATCATGATGCATCTCAGACGACCTCTCAACTATGTATGAATATCTAGTGGTAATTTATGTTATCCAGGGGAATTAGTCATTAGCCCCTGAATGCACACACACACACACACACACACACATGGAAATGAATAAATAAAGGAGCATGTTGATCCTCAGTGAAAAAGGCAGACGAGGAGGAGTTTGTGTGTTATGCTTTCTGAATAAACAAGAAGAAGCAAATGAAGAGGTGTGAGGGAACAAGGGGCTGGAGCTGGCAGACCTGAGTGTCAGCGACATTCACCCACCAGGCGTGAACACAGAATTTGTTTCTTACCAGACACAGATCAAATTTTAACTCTGGATTGTGCCGTTGTGGCAGCAGCCCGGCCTCAGTGTGCGGCTCTGAGCTGCTTTATGGTCTGTGTCAGCGGCGGCGTGAGGCAGCGAGGGGCTCGCTCTCAGCGCCGCTCTCCATCACGGCTGAAGCTCAACACGTTGATAGAGATTCATCAGTATCAGATGCATGTTTTTATGGCCTCTGCAGCGCCTTGGCACCTTCCTCTTGTCCAATTTAAAAGCTGCAGCTCGTCTCTCGTCTTCAGCCATGCCCCCCCCCCCCCCACACACACACACACACACACACACACACACCCCAACCCCTCCCCACCCTCGACTTCCAACACACAAATCACTGCTCGGATCCCAGTCAGGCGATGCCCACCAGGATTTCATCTCCAAGCAGTCACAGCTCCGGCAAACCGGCAGACGGATGCGTCTGGCACCCGGAATGAGCAGAAACAGCGAGGGGTGGAAAAACGAGGCGCTCTGCAGGCTTGTTAGTGCTCCGCTCTGTCTTGTGAGAGCAGCCTGGATGTTGTTTGTTCCCACCGTCACAGAGGTGTGTTTTCAGCTCCCCTGCTCCCCAGGTCCTCCGGCCTTTTCATCTCTCACTGTTTTGCCAGGCTCCGCTTTTTATTTCATTTTCATCTATCAGGCTGCAGGATTGCAGCCTGCTATTTTATGTTCTTTTATCTTAATGTGTGTAAAGTGCAGGCCCGTGTGATTGTCTGTGGAATAGCCACCAGCCTCCTGAAGACACACCGACTGCTCCAGCCCCGGTTAATTCGTTCTCCTTTTCTCAGGTTTAATAGTGTTTTAAGTGTCAAGTAAAGTAAAGTAAGCCCTCAGAAGAGAAGTGAAGCAGCCTCTCCCTGTGTCTAATTAAAAAAAGTGAGAGATGTTTGGTTGGAGGCAGGAGAAGGGAGTGAGCGACATGAAAGCAAAGATCAAAATGTGTCTGTTGGAGGCTCACAGTCAGCAGGAGGCCTCAGATGGAAGACAAGAGGTAGCAGCAACTTCATTTACTCCACTGTGAGACACTCGCAGGCTCCCAGCAAATCAATCCCTCAAACTGTTGTTTGATTTCTCTTCTTCGTCTCCAACAGTAAATGAACACCCTGAGGTCCTCGCACATGCATCCTGCACGTACAGAGGAATGCAAATCACAGCGAGCCCTGTCTTTCTCTGCTCCTCTTTCTTCTCGTTTGTGGCTTTTGTTAAAATTTGAAGGCGTCGGAGCAGCTGAGAGACCAGGATTCTTAGTGCTTCATGAGGCTGAGGCTAATATTGACGGGCTGTGTTCGGCGTATGGAGATGGGGAGAGGAGTGGAGGGAGCAGACCTCACTAATGGCATTACAAATGTCATTACAGCGGGAGGCTCGACGCTGTTCGTCTGTTCGCTGTGGCTGTATCGACTGCGTCGCCGCAGCCAGAGATGGAAGTGTTATTCAGTACTTCAACAGAAACGTTCAGTTGATTCTGTGTCAGAAAGTGTCAGCGCGTCATCAGATTCATCACGTCAGACTCTCAATCCGATGGCTGCAAGTTTGATCCTGAATCACTGAGCAACTCACACATGGGCACTCAAACAAATCACGTGTTTCTACGTCTAGTAGGATAGATCAAGCCCAATTATCACCACAAAATGGTGTGTGTATATGTATATATAATGCTGAAATGCTGAAATGTATCTAATCCTAGTTACAATATCTGAAAAACACTGACAAACTAGAAGTTTTCACACCTTTCTACAGAAACAAGTCGCAGTCATACTCAGCGTTTCAGAAATATTGCAGCTCCGAGCTCCGAGCCATCTACAGCTTCTCGTCAGCTCCACAGCAACGTCGCACAAAGCATGTTTCTTTTTCTAATGACACGTTAAAGGTATTCGAGGCAGCGCCTCCCGCTGTTCTGTAATTAGCCGTCCCTCCCGGAGTGAGCGCGGCGTCCGGGAGCTCCAGGTGGACGAGCAGCAGCTGTGGACACGCGGCGGCTACACAGAAACTCCCCGAGAAACAAGTCAATTAGCGGAGCGTCCTGGAAGCAGCGTGGCTGCAGACGCCGTGAGGAGGATTTAATTGGAGGGAAAAACTGGTCAAAACACGATCTGTTTTCTGGAGACTGAACGGCCTGATCTCAGATCTGTATTTACATCTTTCGTCTGATCTCTGTGCTCTAGAATCAAAGCGCGAGGCGAATTTGCACAGTCACAACATGTTGCATTTGCCAAACAAGCACAGTATCTTCTCATAGAATAGAATAGAATAGAATAGAATAGAATAGAATAGAATAGAATAGAATAGAATAGGATATCCACTCAGCATGTGGGAGCTGAGCAGGTCTGTGAGGTTGTAGCACCAGCTGCAGAAACCTCAAGAGACTCAGGTCAGGAGGACAATCACAGTTGTTCACAAAGTAAAACGTGACCTGGAGATGTGAACAAAGTGTTTCCGTCACACTTGGAGATCAGCTTCTAGATGGACACGTGTGGAGGAGCAGCTCAGGAGAGCATACAAATGTTTACGTGACAAGTCAGTGGTTTGTCAAAATGAAGCTGTTTCCATTACCAGTTTCACTGCGATGTTTAGGCTACGTGCATTTCTTTGAGGAATAGAAATTTATCGACTTTTAATAACAAGAGCGAGGCACTCATAACTGGAATATTAAAAGGTTCGGTCCTTGATACAGAAAAGTAAAATACAACTTAAGCAAACCACCTGAAACCTACCAAATGTGTGTCATCAATTATGGATTTATAATGTCACATTTTGTCCTCGTGGGACTTATTATGGAATTTAAAACTGAATAAAAACGTAAGAGGGTTTGTTGGTTTAGGCTATAGCTTAAAGTCAGGTGATCTGAGCTGAGGGTCTCTATTTGCATATGGACAGTAAACTCACGCAGGTAAACTTACCTGTCTTCACAGCCTCCATGACTTTCATTACATCATGACTACTTTTGCTTTTAGGAGTACCAAGCTGTGTGTGTGTGTGTGTGTGTGTGTGTGTGTGTGTGTGTGTGTGTGTGTGTGTGTGTGTGTGTGTGTGTGTGTGTGTGTGTGTGTGTGTGTGTGTGTGTGTGTGTGAGTGTGTGAGTGTGTAGGTCAGAGGCTGGCCCGGGTCTGGCCCGGGGTCAGAGCCCACCAGCGAGCTGCAGAGCTTCAGAGACCTGAGCAGCCCTGGAGCAGCCGGAGGCTCTGTGGGCTGGCAGCCAGAGTTTTAATAAGCGGAGAGAGTGTGAAGCTGCCGAGGAGCGGCTGCAGGGCCTGTTTGACACCAGGCTGCGCAGGGGGAGCAAATGTTCAGAACGCCTCCACCCAGGGGCAGAGAAAACTTACAGAGGACCTGGACTGAAGAACTAATTTTACCTTGGCTTTGTTGGATAACAACAGTCCAAACCCGGTCAGACGTACGTCAGGTCCAGAAATATCACCGCGCTCCCATTCATGTATACGGCTCAGATTTTACAATGTCTGCTAAAGAGAAAGAAGCCAAACAGACTGATGTAATCTGATGTAACATACCTGCTCCCTAGCTCAAATAATTGCTGTATGGCCTCAGTTCTGGCAGCCAAGCTAATAAAGGCAGACAGCCCAGAGTCTACAGCAGTCTCGTCTTCTGTTTGTGGTGAGATGTCAGAGTCTCTGCTCCTGGTTCCTCCTCTGGTTCTTCCTCAGTCTCTGGTTCCTCCTCAGGTTCCTCCTCAGTCTCTGGTTCCTCCTCTGGTTCTTCCTCAGTCTCTGGTTCCTCCTCAGGTTCCTCCTCAGTCTCTGGTTCCTCCTCAGGTTCCTCCTCAGTCTCTGGTTCCTCCTCTGGTTCTTCCTCAGTCTCTGGTTCCTCCTCTGGTTCTTCCTCAGTCTCTGGTTCCTCCTTTGGTTCTTCCTCAGTCTCTGGTTCCTCCTCAGGTTCCTCCTCGGTCTCTGGTTCCTCCTCTGGTTCTTCCTCAGTCTCTGGTTCCTCCTCAGGTTCCTCCTCAGTCTCTGGTTCCTCCTCTGGTTCTTCCTCAGTCTCTGGTTCCTCCTCAGGTTCCTCCTCAGTCTCTGGTTCCTCCTCTGGTTCTGGCTCCAACATATCAGGCTGGATGTGGACAACAAAGAATGTGAAGACAGCCGATTAATAATGTGAGGGGCAGGCAAGACAGTCAATTAGAGTAAGGCCTATTTGTGGTTGCCAGATAAAAATGATCTGTGCATAAACAGACGGTTATATTGTGGTAAAATCTAAAATCTGAGGCATTTCTGAACCAACAAGAAGAGAAGGTAGATGCTCCATTCAATCATTCTCTGTCCCGTCTAAACAGCACAGCAGGGAAAAGACCAAAAACATGATTATATCTGAAATTTATGAACACACAATCAAGGTTGCTCGGAAAGTAGGATTTATGGCGTCTGTTTCAAAGGTCCCCCCTGTTTTAAAACCATTTGGGTTCGTCTTGACATTTCCAAAAGTCCCACTGTGCTCCAGTCCTAACGAGTGCTGGCATTATCACTGGAGTGCTCATTTGAGATTCTTATGAGGCCGGTCGATGCTCGGGATGACAGCTCCTAATCAATTAGGCCGGCGGCCTCAGACACGGCTGTCGCTCCGTCTCTGCCACCGGGCACAAAGACCCAGACCCAACTCGCTGCATTTATGAAGTCCTATTAATCACAAGTCTGCTCATAAACACCATTAGACGAGTGCAAAGGCAGCGTCTCAACACGGAGCGGCTCACGGCGCTCAGCCGTCGTTAATTAGCATCATCATCTCCAATTGTTTACTTGTCGCGAATGATCATTTAATTAGGTAACTTCAGATGGAGGATCCAAATATTATGGATAGATTATAACAAGATCAGTGGCAAACGGCTCCTGCGGCGGCTTAAGGAAGCTTAGCTCTGTAGGACAAGTATCAATCACATTTATATGTAAATAGATGCAATTATCTGTTGTAATCATCACACATTACTCATGAGGCGGGGAGGAGAGGGGCGCGCTCGCTGCTTTGACTCTGAGGAAGTGGCAGGAGTGTGAAGGAGACGCAGCCACTCGGAGACACGCTGAGCTCGAACCGGCTGTAAAACAACACCCGCAGACCGGCTGCGAGCACGGCCCGGCTGAAAGGCCAGGCGCAGACGCCATTCCTGCCTTTTGTTTGTCTCTGCAAACATGAAGGTCAGGAGAGGACAAACTGGCAACCAGCCACGAGGAACCACGCCATCCACCACTACCACCAGTCATCGATCAGAGAAACTCTGGCTTGTTTGTCTGGAAGATGTTGGCATCTCATTTTTATGAAGTCAAAAGCCGGACTGTAATGTGTCTTACCTCATCTTTACTTTCTGACATTAACAGTGAGTTGAGTCTCTAACACAAATAAAGAAACACGGACAAGCAGTAGACTTCAGGTAGACAGCTTCGTAGGTAGATAAATGCATATACAGATGAATGGATGCATTGAAGGAAACTAAATGCTTTTTATTGCTTAAACATCAGGGTTCTTTGACTTTGCTCTCAGTTGCACCCAGCAGTGAAGGAGGCAGGCTGTGTTATAACATATATTATCATATAAAAGATCAAGAAACAGATCTGAGATCAGTTACAGAGTCATAAATCCATAAACCTGCTTATCCTCAGAGGTTTTCAGTGTTTCAGTTTACCCAATGTCTTCTATTTAGTCCAAACTGGATCTGGATGATATGGATATTTTCATGTTTGAAATCCATGGATTTGCTGTTCATCATTGCTGCCCGCTGGGCCTCCGGAGCCACGGAGTTTGTCTGGAGAATCTTTGTGTTTTTGTGAAGAAGTCACAAGGTCAGACTGAGGTTGGGAGATGAAGGACTGAGTCTCCTCCTGCCTGGAAAAAGCATGTAGGTGGTGGGAGGCGTGACACCCGATCCGTGATCGATGGAGGAGAAAGGAGGCGCGGTGGGGTCCAGAGGGAGCTGGCTGTGGTTCTCCTCTCCCTGCTCCTCTGTCTGCACCACACACACACACACACACAGAGTCAGGAGCAGGCCTGAGGGCCGCCTCCTCTCCCCCGGCTCACTCACAGACTCTGCTCTGGTTCTTTGGGAGGTGAACTTTGGTGGTAAGTTTCCACAGCGCACGACTGCACCGCCGCGTCTGATCAGAGGGTGATTTGGCACCGAGTCGCATTAGCGGCGTCTCGCTCAAACGTTTTCCCAAATTGAAGTGAGAAAACGTTCAGAATTAACGTCCTGTTCTCTTTTAAATGCCAACAAGCATCCGAGCTTGGCTCGTAATTGCAAAGTCATTAAAGGAGCGCGGTTGTAATTTTCCAGTGTGTGGTGTCATCACAAACACTTCATCATTCTCTCCTTTATTTAATCTTTGCCGCATCCCGCTTATCAGCTCTCGCATTGTGCCAAACGACCAATTTAAATTATGGGAAAACACAGACTGTAACTGCAGGGAATAACTGGATAATTCACTCTTTCACTCTCACGCCAAACATGATAAGACAGAATGGAAATGTTTGGAACTCCTGCCACAGATCATTTTTTATGAAGTTTTACTTTTTTAACCATCAAGGTTTTGCCATGAAACCATAACTGCCTTTCTTTTATCAGCCTGGAATGGGAATAATTGAACTATTGCTTTTAACATGTCATAGAGCTGAGGCAGCTATTGGGATGGAGACAAGTGTGCATTTGCATTTTCAAAAACTGAAGTGATCTGTGTTGTTTTAAGGGATGGGATGAGTCAGGCTGCAGGTCGCTGCCATGGAAACACGTGATGTGTTATCAGTGCTTCCACAAACAGGAAGAAAGAGGAGAGACAAGTGAAATGATGGAGTCGGATCAGAAAAAAATGCACTTCAGTCAGTTCTGTGATGCTGCTTTGTCTTCATCATCTGTAAAAAAGCAATTAATCTTAATCTGAGGCGCTGTGACCTCCTGTCTGTCCCACCAGTCTGTAAACTGTTCCAGGTTACAGTCGTTGTGGTTTCCGTCACAGTGCAGGACGTCGGATCCTCCTCCTCCTCCTCCTCCTCCTCCTCCTCCTCCTCCTCCTCCACCTCCTGTTTTTCCGCCTGTCGTGACGGAGTCGTTCGTTCCACGGCAAGGATAACGGCAGCTTTGTGTGATGTTACTTCTGACATATCGGAGAAGACATCAGATAAATCTGTGCTTATCCTTGTTAGTAATTCACAGACTCCAGGAAGCTCCTCGAGACGCCGTTGGTCCAGCTGCCGCCGCTGTGAGGGTAAGACGGGGAGAAGGGGAAAATTCTAGAAAACGAGAAGAAAACGTATCCCCCAGGGTGCAAGAAGCAGCGCTGACGCCCGCCTGTGTCACCGCTGCAGCTCTTCAGATGGAAAATTGATTTATCTGCAGCAGGGGATGTTGATACGAGACGCCATGCCTTCAGAAAGATGAGCCTCGTTTGTGGACTCGGTTAAGATGCATTCATGTGCAGAGGGAGATACTGAGACCGAGCTGAGGTCACAGAGTGGAAAATGCATTTCTGCATCAGCCAATGGGTCAACGATCAATGATCGATGGATCCACTCATTAGAGAACAGCTGTGCACAGAAATTTACATCCCATGGATGGAAGGTGTGAAATGTTGTCAACATTATGCAAAATGTGTCTGATGATGCATTAACTTCACTTTTATTCAGAGGCAACTGTTTGTTATTGTGATGTGTGTGTGTGTGTGTGTGTGTGTGTGTGTGTGTGTGTGTGTGTGTGTGTGTGTGTGTGTGTGTGAAGCAGTGAGTGTAGTGACTGAGCTTGAACTGTCCAAGCAGCTGCAGCTTACAGCTCCCTTCATTTAAGACACAGTCAGATCTGTGACACAGTGGCAGGAAAACTGCCTGAGATGCAAAAGTTCAGTTTGTCTCGTAATGATGTCACTTCCTGCGAGCATCAGGTTGCGAATTGTTTCTGATTGCACTCGAACGTCACTCTCGTGGAAATTTTACCTTTGTGCTTTCGCTCTATGAAGGCCTGAGTAGTTTGAAAGAGGACATTCTCCTCTCTCTCTCTCTCTCTCTCTCTCTCTCTCTCTCTCTCTCTTTCTTTTGCACTCTGTCACTCAGCCTCTTCATCACACACACACACACACACACATGCTCATATGTACAAGGGCAAACGGAGGTGATCTATCCCAGCAGCCCCACATGGTCCTGCACACTGCCAGCATAATGACACAGGTCGGGCTCTCTCCCTCTCTCTCTCCCTCTCTCTCTCCCTCTCCCTCTCTCTCCCTTTCTCTCCCTCTCTCTCTCTCCCCCTCTCTCCCTCCCTCCCTCCGTGGCCGGCGTCTGTCCGTCAGCCTCCCCAGTGCGAGCCGTTTAAAATGGATCTGGGTCACAGTGGGATCCCCTCCGTCCCCCCGCTGGAACCCGGGAAGCGTTTGATTGGTTCGTGACGGCGTCGGCGCCTGCGATACGAGCGCGGCCAATCCATGCGACGCCCTCGAGCTGCTGCATTATGTATGAACACTTAGCAGGTGTGTGAGCGGCCGGGCTCTTCACACGGCCGGCAGGATGTCACCGCCTCTCTGGGAGTGATAACAGCGACCCACAGACGGGCCGGTATTCCCCCGACGGCAGCTCCACTTTCTGACTGCGTCCCTGCTCGACCTCTGACCTCCAGCCACTCCACTCACGAATGAATGTAGTTCACAGCCGCGGCGTGGAGGGTTAGAGAAGCAGGATCGTAACCAGGTGGTAAGCAGGTGGTAAGCAGGTGGAAGGAATCTCAACCCAGTGTGTCTGAGCTCCTCGTAGATGTGAGATCTGATTTCACCCTTTTCAATCATTTTACAGCAGATCGTTGAGTCTCTCTATGTTCCAGGTCACTGCCTGTGCAGTCGACAGTTCAGAGTGACGTCTTATTTCCACTATCTGCACGTTAGGTCTCACTCTAAACTCACTGCACATCCATGTCACTGAGAAGCCTTCACACAGTTGGTTCTTCTTCTATTCTTCAGTTTTATGTCGCTTTACGTACAACTGCCCCCTGGGGACAAATAGCAGCTCTTAAATGGAAATGACTTTCTTCCATACAAACAATACTTGAAGTTTATGACATTCTGAGTTTTTTTTCTCATCCACAAATCCAATGAGGAAAAATACATTTTTAGAGTTGATTTCAACCTGTTCTAAACAGTGACACACACACACACTCACACACACACCGACTCTGAGTCTACAGTGAATAAAGAGGACAGGAGATGTTAGATGATGCAACTCTTTTTATTTATTGTTGCACGATGAGTCAAATGGATCCAAACTGGCTCCGTCCGATGAGCGCCACATGTCGTGTGTGTGTTTGTAGAAGCTGCAGATGCAAAGTGACAAACAATAGGAGGAGTGTGTGTGTGTTTGTGTGTGTGTGTGTGTGTGTGTGTGTTGTGTTTGCTGCTGCAACAGACTGCAGCGTGTTGCAGCAGCTGCAGACTCGCCCCCTGTCGTCCGGGGAGGTTTTGAGTTTGTGCCACATAATCGTCTGAACACATCGGATTCTGGTTCCTGAGGCTTTAAAGATGTGCTGATAGTTTCCAGGAGCTGAGACAGAAACGTGAAGACGACGATAATGATTCGCTTTGTTTGCTTCCACTCGAGCCCAGACATTCAGGAGAAGTCTCCTCAGTGTGGATTTATATTTATTATGTTTGTCTGATGTTATTGTTCTCTGCACTGGTCTTTGAAATCCACCCTCCTCATAAAGAAACTGGTATGATTTGTTTTGGTTTGTTTCATTGCAGCATGGAGCAGCTGCAGCATGTTAGCAGTAACAGTCAGATATGGCACATAAAAGGGATAATTGGATCACAGCAACGTAAACCCTGAACCGCAGAGAAAGCCGTCCTCGTCGGGTGATAAACTCTCCAACCTTGGTTAAACGCTCGCGGTGCATTTCAATGTGTGAGATTTATGAGGCAGTTGGTTTTTCTGCCTCTGTTTTCACAATTACACAGAGAGTAAAAGGTTGTTATTTATTTCAGGTTGGTGGTGGAGGGACTCAGCAGAGCTTCTGTTGCCGTTATAATTGGTCCCTTGATCAAAGTTGTGTGATTAGAAAGCAGCACATGGCTGCAGAGAGCGGGGACCAAATAACGCTTGTTTTCTAATTATGCTACACAGCTACTTAAAACCATTTAGTCCAAGTCTTTATGTTGTCTCTGAATATCAATTCCACTGGCGATTTGCAAGAAATTCCTGCAGAGCTTTTAAGTCTGCGAGATTAATCTTTGCACTGGCTCAGATCTTCGCGAGAGTCGAATAACATTTGTCAGAAATGTCACAACCACCCAGTGGGACAGAGCCTCGATTGAAATCCAGACACTGATCTCCAACAAAAACACAACAGCCGTCTGTTCAAAGCTTCCTCGAGAGCTAATATACGTACTTTGTTTAAGCTTTCAAAGCGGCGTTTTTATTTTCTTTATCACTCTTACAGGATGATAGATGAACATATTTAAATGCAAATGAGGTGCAGCTATCACACACCAGTGTTTCCTGTGCTCCGCTGTTCAAACACAGCAGCTGTAATTGAATAAAGGCGATTTTTCCACAGCAGAATAACATGAAGTCCCGGTGCTGCCGTGTGATGGAGGCTTGTAACGACGCTCGCTTTCTTCTTCAACAACACACACAACGTAAAACAATATTCGTGCCACGCAGCCAGAGACGGATTGCAACGAGGTGCAGTCGCTTCCATGTTTCCATGTAAAGAGGCCGTAATCCATCAGTCCAGGCCCGGAGACGCTAACAGGCCCATAACGCACTCTTCACTGCTCGTCTGAGGAGCAAAGAACAAATCAAAGCTTTCAAAGCTTCAATCAGTGCAACGCGTACTGTGTATGTGCCAGTAGGGGGCGACGGTCACGGTCAGGAAGCCAATAAAGAAGAAGAAGTTATCAGACGCCAATAAAAGTCAGTGAGAGGGGAAACCAGGGTCTGAATCCTCTGGTCTTAACTCAGAAGTTCAGCTCCCTCTGGTGAAGGTAAATGGTGCCGTGGTAATAGTTTAAAAGCAAAACACGAGTTCAGTCTGTGATTGGTTGGATTAGTCTGAACTAACTAGATGAGCTGAACCCTCTGTGTGCACCATTCATCTTTTGTTCTTGGGTGCAGACACTGTGATGCAGCCCTGCTGACACGTCTCTGCCGACACGTCTCTGCTCTGTGCCTGCTCTGAGCCGAGCTCGTTGACTTTGACTGCGTTTGTGTTTGTGTTTGTGGCAGGAAACCATCACCACGAGTACCAGCACAGCCACCTGGATCTGACGGCGCTCACACCTAAGCTGGGTAAGCTGCAGCAGGCCTGACCCTGAAGGACCAGAGTGCAGGATCCATTAGCAGATAGGACACATCGGTGGAATGGAGATCTGTGTCCTTCACACTGGTCCTTTCACTGAGGGAATCTAGAGGAACACGAACGAATGCGAGAAAATATCCCCGCGCTGCGTCTTTGCAGCCCTTAAATAAAGCTGCGTGTTCCTGACCCGACATGACGTCCGGCAATGAGCTGCTTTATTATGAAAGTCTGAATGAAAGTAAGTCAAACAATCCCTGGGAGATAGCGTTTCCAATTTCAAGGACAAAAGTATTTCTTTTCTGGGGGAAATTAAACTCAGAGGAGCCGATAAAGATGCCGTCGGAGAAAATGAAAAGCAAAAAAAAAAAAATAGTGTCCGATAATCAAAAGATCATCTGTGCAGTTTGCTGAAGTTATTGAAAGCCCAATTACTGTTACTGCGTCCCATCAATTTCTCTAAATGTGATTTTCCGTGAAAGGAGAGCAGCCTTTAGCGTGGAATTACCTCAGCCCCTGCAGTCTGCAGCCAAACGCTGTGACTGAGGAGGAATGGAGGCTTCACAGCAAACTCTGCAGAGGTCGACGCACTGTTTTCTCCTCTGTCGCCTCTGATTCTCTACACAGACTTCTCCTGTGTTATTGCTGCTTCCTATACTGGGAAAATGGGTTCGGGAATCTCTTCAAAAGGCTCTTTTGAAGCCTGTTTAGCTCCATCTTCTTTGCAAGGGTCGCGACCGTTCCACATAATGCAGGAGGCCGGCAGTTTTAGTTTGCAGACGAGGGTTTGGGAGGTTATGGTTGAAACTTTGTGTGCACATTGTTTGTTATTGATCCCTTTCTTTCTCACTTGGATTTGTTAGCCCACAGACAAATGAGATATGGTAAGTAATACACATACACATGGTGTTTATGTGTATTTTGCTCCACCTGCTTTCTTCTTTCTCATACGTCACGTAGAGATCAGTTTCTGCTCACTGGAGGTCCTTCCCAGTCCTCCTTTCCTTCTTCCCTCGTTTTATTTGAAGCTTGTGTGTTTCTGTGCTGTCACAAAAAAATATGCACCGCTGCATCACAATCCAATCCATGACCTTTAGTCCAGTCTCTACACGTTTTTTTTTCACTCCAACTCTCTCTCCAACACACACACACACACACACACACACACACACACACACACACACACACACACACACACACACACACACATGGCGACTGGCTCTTTTTCCAGAGTGGAGAGCGCCTCCTCTCTGCACCATATGCTCCTCGGTGTTGCGTGTCCCTGTCCTCCTTGCTGCAGTGGCAGTCGCCCCCGTCCTATTTTTACACCCTGTCCCTGCCCGTCTCGCTGCCCCCCCGCCCGCTGCGCCTCCTGACCCATGACTGGGCGTCCCAAATACCGGAGCGGCGGGAGCTCGGCGCGGTGCGGGGAGTCTTAGCGCTGCCACACTTATCACTGGAAGCAGAAACAGAACTTCTGAAGCTGGTTCACCACATCCCAGGGTCCCTGGAGCAGCTTCCACGCAGGTGGCAGATGATGTGGAGGCAAAGAGGCACAGACGGTCATGTTTTATTGACACAAACAACCTGACGTAGCAACGTCTAGCCTTGAAAGGCTCCAGACTTTGTTCTGGGGATCGTATTGGGTTGGATGCAGGATCCTGGATACAGAGCGAACCAGCTGAAAGAAAAATGTGTGATCTAACGTTAAGCTTTTGCTCAAAAACCTCGTTGTAAAAGGTCCCAAAAGTCATCCGCAGACCAGATGACCTGCAGCCTGATGGAGAGCAAACTTTGATGTTTAGAGACAGAACATCTGAATGAATCAGTTCAGATTTATGTCCTCGATAAGCACCTGATCTGGAGGATTTCACAAACATTGATGAAATGTTTGACTGAATTGACTGTTTAAAGCGGCCGAATGAAAATAAAATCCACTCAATCCTCCACTTGAGGCTTTCCATTTTTCATAACTCTGATTGTATTGCCCCCCCCCCCCTTAACCTAAAACGTATGTACAGAGGCTCTTGTCATGCCCATGTTAATGCTGCCTGACGGCGGTTAAGGTGAGCTGTTGCTGTCAGTGGCCACGCCCCCTGTAACACTAGCCACGCCCCCTGTTAGCCTGTCAGCAGGGTTAGGGTTAGTCGACCACAGAAACTTCTAGCAACTTAAGAGACTAAATTTTTTGAGACGGAAATATAAATTTCTGTTGATTATTTTCATTTTTAAGCTGTTTTGCTGATCGTATAAACACAGGTGATATAATGTGCATTTCCGGCTCCATTTTCAACATTCAAAAACACTTTTATTCATTCTGGAACAAAGACAAATCAACCTTTCTTACATCTCCACATCTGAGCTCTTTCTCACTCCACTTCCTCACCACACCCCACCTCGCCCCCTCCACCTGCCCCCCCCCCCCCCCCACCCCCACCCCTTACAGACCTCCAGTGTTAAGCCAGCTCTCTGTTCACTGACTGCAGTGCACCACTTCCTCCACTTGTTCCCTGTAGAGAGACCCCAGCGCATGAACAACATCCTGACCTCGGCCACGGAGCCCTACGACCTGTCGCTCTCCAGATCCTTCCAGAACCTCAGCCACCTGCCGCCCTCCTACGAGCTGGCCCTCAAGTCTGACTTAAGTAAATACTCCTCTTCCCTCCACAGATTAAGTAGGTGGTCCTTCACTCGCCCTTCATCGCCGTGTTCCCGCCGGATGCACTGAGAGAAACCCCCCAGAGACAGGGAATGACGCCGCCCCCTGCTGGGTGGAGGCATTCACCTCGTCTGGCCTGTTGAAACATCTGAACGTCCGTTACAGAGACACGCATGGCCATAAGTGTCTCCAGATGTTTGGTGGCTCATCATGCACATCGTCCTCTCACTTTTTCACCTTTTTAGGGAAATAAACTTCTTGAGATGCATGACGAGGCGCTCCATCCATCGGGCCTGTGCGCTGACATCTAATTGGCGTGTAATTTGGCTCCAGCTGCAGCCCGTGTCATGTTGTTAATGTCTCTTAATGACATATTAAGAGCCATTTTTTCCCCAGCTGAATGGCTTCTGTATGCCGACAAGATGGCGCTTTAATACGCGTCCTCGCTCCAGCTCATTATCTCTGCGCTGACATCCTCCTCTGGGCGGTGACGTCTCACGTCCCGCTCCTCTTCCCCACCTCCCTCCACCCATTCTGACTGTATTAAAGCAGCACGTCCCCCGAGATTGTTTACAGAGGAAAACCTGCCAACACACATCGTAGCAACAAACACGACTCCATTAACTTACAGCGTGTAAATATAACAGAGCTGATTGACCGTTTTAAATGAGAACATTCGGCCTGAAATGTGTTTTGAACACACGAAAGAAAGAAAGTGTTTCCTCTGTAAACAGTGGTACATGAAAACAAACTCAGGGCGTTTACCGTTAAACAAGGGGACATTCAACTAACAGAACTGAATCAACAGCCAAAATGCTTTAAAGACGCTCACCTTCTGGTTGGGCTGTTAGCTGGGACCCAAAACAGCAGTGTGATATGAAAGAGAAATAAATGATTGAGTGTGATTTAACATTTTTAGTCAACAGTGGAGCATTTTCTAAAAAGTATAACATTGGAGAGAAAAGGTTTTAAGCGATGAAACATCTGAATGTCTGAGTGAGATTTGTCTTTTCCTCAGGTGCAGCTCTAGAGGATTTTTCAAACATAGTTCATTTGTGAGGTTTAAAGCCGCCTCCATCCACTATCTGTCCTGCTGGGTGTGGCCGTGCCTAGAATGAGCGTAAAACGTAGAGGGTCTGATGTCGAGCTTCACACTCACCTCACAGACAGGAAGTGCTGCACACTTCACTGCTTGTATATTATGCTGTGAGTTATCGCGTTTAACAGATTTGCTGACAGGAAATCTGCTCTAAAATCATTCCTTCAGTCTCGAGGAGCCGCTCTGCGTTTACATTGATTTATCAGTGAAAACATCAGTGCCTCTTATCCACACACACACACACACACACACAATCTGTGTTATGATTTAGCATATAGCAGTGGTTCATTGTTGCACTGATCATGCATGAACGCACTGTCGATCGGGCCTGACTGAGGAGACGTTACACACTGAGCGTTTACAGTAAACGTGTCATCGAGTGTTTGATAGAAACACACGTATGTGTGCGATCTCCTCCCAGCACACTCGACATTCTTCTTTTATTCGTTTGCCTCTTCTCTCCCTTATCAACCCAGGGCTTTGCTCTTATCTGACTGGAGCCTTACACACACACACACACACAGAAAATCTCAGAGATGAATCACACTGAACTACAAAGAGGCTTTTTCGAATCTGAGATGTGGCCCCGCAGAATTTGTCAAACAAGCAACTAAAGTTGTCCCTTAAGAAAGTCCTTCCACTTTAAAACAAAAATAAATTAGATTATAGGTTCAAGCATGAGCACAGATCTTTGGAAACAGGCCTGAGAGTAATATAATTACTTACTATTTTAATTAAACCATCTGGAGAGACGATGATAATGATGACTAGATTGAATTAGTGCGCTTGATTGAACGGACGTGTGAGACGCGTCGTCCGTCCCGCCGTCCGAGGAGCGAGGACGCTGCTCTCGCTGCCTGAGAAAGAGGAGGAGAAACAAATCTTATTTGGCTCTGCTTTCTCCCACCCTAATCGGCCTAAAAGGGATCAAAACACTTCTCAGAACAAACGAGCCACCTTTAATCTTTGCCAAAAAGAAAAAAAATAAATAAATAAGCGATACGTCTGCTTTTAGTGCTTTAATTTCAGCACTCCTGCTCCAAAGCTCTCTAAAGATCACTTTATAATTGATGTTCCACCGGTTTCACAGGCTTTAGTGCATTATATGATTACAGGCTTCTGTGATCAATAGCTGACACATAAATACACTGGCTGTATTGAATCTAATCTCGCAGAGTGGGAGCCGGGGCTTAATTAGCCGTTGTTAGCAATTTCCTGTGTTTGTAGCTGCGCTCCACGTTTGGGACCCTTTAGCCTCTCGCAATCATGTTAATTGTAGAGTGCTGCATTTTATCGGAGCCGCCGAGATGAGATCGAGCAATATGCGTGGCCCCGTTAAATCACTGCACTCACTTAAAGTGTAAATAGTGTAACGAGTGAACACTCGTAAAACAAAACCAAAAGCGCAGGTCTTAAATCAGAGGCTGGGCCTGGAGGAGGCCGGCCTCTCAGAGAAGCCTCTCCTGCTGCTTCCTGCGCCCGGCTTGATTTGCGGCTGATTGCAGCGACGCTGTCGCTCTGTTTACAAGACGTCAAAACAGCAAAGTCATGTCAGAGCCGCCCCTCTGGCCCGAGCCCCCCCCCCCCCCCCACACACACACACACACACACACGCTCTGTCAGTCACTCCGTCGTGAAGATGCTCGGTCGCCTCCTCAGGCTCCAGCTGCTTCTGAAGGACAGTCACCTGCAGCTGAGAGATAAGGAGAGAAAGCAGCGCGGCTCATCCTCCCGCTCCAGCTCCGTCCCTTTGTCCCTTTGTCCCTCCACAGAACGTCCAGCGTTTCCACAGCTAGAAATTATTTTACCTTCTTTCTCAATGAATCGATGAGTTGTAGTGTGGAGTGTATATAAATGGTGTTTATAGGAGATATTTAACCAAAGTAGAAAAAACCTTTAAGAAGCTGATATTTTCTCAAAATCTAACCTAAAGTTACAGTAACTTAAGGTTTGGTCGCTTATGTGTCTTCAGTTTTTCTTCATCATCTCTGGTTCCTGATAATTTACCTGTCGAAAATGATCAAACCATTCAAATCAAATCATTGAAGTCATGATTTTATTTATTCAAGCCGTACACACACAGAAGACATGACATATATGTGTCATAGTGCGTTTTCTCCAAAGCTGAAGTTGCTGGAAAGAAATGAATCTACTGAATTTACACTCAGGTGTAAAATCTGAGATTTGTTCCCATGTTATTTATCCTCTCTGTGGTTTCTGCAGCCCAGACGCCGTGGCTGGCCTTTTATTTCAGCCTGTTTTTGTATGTGTCTAATCTTATCGTAGCAGAGCATCAAACACTGCTGTCACATTAACATTTGAGTCTGTAATCGCTGCAGATCTCTGGCAGTGACACACGCGCTCAGGTCTGACCTATCGGTGGAGCTGGGGGCCGCGGCCTGTCGATTGTCTGCGCGTCTTGTAGCCTCTGGTTGCGTTTGGTTGACATTTCCTGCCATAATGTCACATCTAACCCCAGTCTTCAGGGAGAGACGCTGGAGCACATCGCCCTGGGCCTCTGTCGTTAGGGATGCACAGAGCGCTGGACCTGGAGTCCCTAATGGTGGGACAACGAGGTGACCTAACGTATCCAGGCGTGACACCTCTCCCAGAGAGACGCGCATCCAGACAAATAATTCCCATCATCCCTTTTCTCCGAGAGTCGCTGGAGCGTGGGATGCACCTAAAGCGGGCGTTTGACCTCTGTGTCGTGCGATCGTTAACTACTGCAGAGCTAATGACGCCTCAGCCACAACAGTTCATCAGAGAGCCGCTGTGGTAGCGGGCCCACATCAGCCAGCGCTGCCAGAAGCAGGTGCAGAGCAGTCTGCCCAGAGCTGAGATGCACCTGAGCTGCTTCCTAGCAGAGGAACTGTTGGGTAGCTCCAACAACAGCCTGCTCTCTAATGAGTGAACAGACCAAACCAGGTCCAACGCTTTCACCTCATCCCTTCAGTGAGAGACACCAAATACGGGTTGAGTGAACTGGAGACAAATAGGTGAACCAGTTCTTACTTTAAACCTTTAAATGAAAAACTCCTCACAGTGACAGTCTGAATTTACTTCAACGACAAAGCCTGTAACACGTCTAAGTTGTTCCCAAAGCAGCAGGAAGCCAGCAGATGTAGGCAGAATCAGGCAAAACAAAAACGTGTGTTGCATTTTTTGCATCATTAAGGCCACACTTCTGCCTAATGTTGTAAAACAAAACATAAATGATCTTGTGGCAACTTGTGCTAGCCTATTAACACGTCACTCACAGTCCTTCACAGCATTGCTTTTCATCAGTCATTGTTGCTTGAGAGTTGCTGATGGGTTCTGCAGGTTCTGGCTGCTGCTGCATGCAGTGGATGTCAACACAGAAATGATGCAAAACCACAAACAAAAACAAATACCACAGAAACACGCTACAACTTATGGTGCACCCTGCTCATGTCTTTGGTATAAACCTCACAGATGTATAAATGAGTTCTGCTCCCATAGTCCATCCTGCAGGGCAGAGCCCCCTAGAGGCCTGGAGGTCTACTGTGGTTTTGAGTGAAGATGCAGCATATCATTCTTGCATTCTGTACCTGTGGTTATGGTGTGTTTTTGGTATTTGCAGCATTTTTCTGTCATGTTTGTTTCATGGTTTGTATGTTTTTGGTTCTGCATCATTTCTCTGATTGCACTATTTCTGCATTTTGCCGTTCCAGTGAGTTAGACCAGATAAATGGTTCAGATCGATGAAGTGCATTGAATTAGGCTCGATATAAAGACTTCAACTTGCATCTTGCATGTTTTGAATGTAACCTCGCTTAAGGATGTGAGACTCAGCTCTTGTGGCCGTGGTCTTACTCACAGCTCGTCGTCTGGTTCTCTGTGACTCCTCAGGTGACAAAGACATGGACGACTACTACAGC
This sequence comes from Karalla daura, assembly GCA_029224185.1. Classification (NCBI taxonomy): domain Eukaryota; kingdom Metazoa; phylum Chordata; class Actinopteri; order Chaetodontiformes; family Leiognathidae; genus Karalla; species Karalla daura. The sequence continues at coordinate 1,940,603 of CM055203.1, read as the reverse complement.
AGGAAGCATCACCACTCGGACTTTGGCGGCCAGGGAACGACCCACATGGTGAAGCTGAGCGCAGACCCTCCGCAGCACCAGCAGAGGCAGCGTCCGCGCCGGGTGCAGCGCGCCATGTCCCAGGACCACGTGCTGTCCCCTCCCAGGACGCCGCGGCGGGGGGACTACGGTCTGTCCTCCTACGGCATCATGGCGGCCGCCGCCTACAGCAGCAGCCGCCACCTGTCCGAGGAGCAGCTGCTGTCGGCCGACCGCCTCCACTCCCAGGATCCTTTGCTGTCTCCGGCCATGAGGCGCGACAAGTTCCGGGAGAAGGCGATGGCGCGGGCGATGTCCCACGCCGACATGCTGATGCCCATCACGCCGGTCATGGACCGCCACAAGATGGCCAAGATGCACTCGCAGCCCAGTGCCTCGAACGACTCCTACAACACGCTGACGGTCAACCACCAGGCCAGCACGTCCAAGAGGCAGGCCTTCGCCTCCCGACGGACGCACACGGTGGACCACCTACAGTACATACCGGGCCACCACCACACATACCGCACTGCCAGTAAGAACGAGGTAACTGTGTAACCGCAGGCCGAAGGATTCCTGGGACTCGGACTTCGGACGTCAACCCCAAAAATCAGCAAGTCTCCTCGGCCTCTGCTCCGTCTTCACCTCCTGCATCCTCCTGCTTCTCAGCACAAGCTTCCCGAGTCATCCAGAAGTTTCTTGGGTCACTTGAATCAACCGCCTCACTCCCCCCGGCCCGGCAGAAACCTTCCTCTCTTAGAGCATCATAAGGGCTTTGCGCGTTGACACAGAGAGGGATCCTTCATGACAGACACTCGACGGCGTAAAGAAAATATTTTTTAAAACTGGACGTGAAAATGGAGGGGAATTGTATCCACTTTATAAATATATAAATATGCTATATTTACTATTTGTATTTTCAGTCCTTGTTATAGCTTTAGAGATTCTCATTGACTGATGTAAGCACTTCAAGTGGTGCCTCTTTAAATTTGTCCCATTTCAGCGATGAAGTGGATTCGTGGGTTAAAAAGCACAATTAACGAATTCCCTTTTTTTGTTCGGTTCATTTTACTCTTCTTCTTTGGTAAATGGCCAGAACATATCAGCTTCTTAGTGAAAACAGGCTATTTTGGTTGCGTACAGTAGATGATTGTAAATAGGCTATATTAGCAGCATTAAAACAAGACAAGCTGGCCACTCTTCTGCTTTACGTTGGGTTACGTTTTTTCCTCCCACCTGGAGTCTCACCTGGATTCCCACTTAGTACTTTTAATTTTAGATAAGGAACAGATCCCACATTGGTATTAACTCCACAGATGTCTGCTAAAATATGTGGATTTAATACGTAAACAGTTTTTGTTTGTTTGTTTGTTTGTTTCAAACGTGCTTGTAGCGTAGACAGATTGTGTATGAAACCACCGTCCATTGGCAGCTTCACCCGGCAGATGTAAATGTGTTACAGGTGGAACTGGAGCCTGACTGGTCAGACTGGCTTGATCTCTGTTTTCCACACACATTTCCAGTCTGCTGCTTCCATCTCTACGTAGGCGTCAGGGTCTGGGTGTCAGAGTCACGGTTCAGTGTCGACGTGTCGCCTGAAACAATCAGTTCCCAGTAAAGACGTCACAATCACCAGTCAATCAAGCATTACTTAAAACTGTGAACTGTTTGTCCAGATGTTTTCATTAAAGCAATGCCTTATTGTATGGAATCACCTAAGCTTTTGATTGAACAATCACGCTTCCTCTGTCACGTCTCACCGTCTTTGTTTTTGTGCTTTAGCGTCGATTTACCAGCAGTGAAAACTTGTACAGTGATACCTCAAAAAGTCTAAATTGAAATCGAAAGTGTCACACTTTTAAAGTAGAACAATCAGTTAAATACTAGAGAGTATTTCTATTGGAGATTTGTGAAATGAATCACCAGACTTAGCTTTGTGTAAAGTTGGTCCTTTGGTAGGGTGGAGGTCCTCACGGGTTCCCACTGCTCCACACCTGCTGCACCTGGCTCCGTTCATCCTCTGCAAAGATCCTGAATGAGGACAGTTTTGTCCAAAGATCGATAATGGTTTCCAACAGGTCCGTTTCCAGCTTCCTGAACCCATGACGACCTCCACAGACGAGTCCAAATGCAGTGATGATTATGTGTATTTGTTGTCATAACTGCTGTAGGTTTAAGATCAAAATCTTTGTGTTTTATGTATTTTATGACCCATACTGTCCATTCCCCAACATGCCAAGATTAATGAGTTTGTGGTTTTAGCGATAACACTCATCAGATCTGACTCTTACTGTACAGCTAAATGTCGCTGCAGCATCTGAGTTCCTGTGTAAAGACTTGAATATGATACCGTTTGATCCGAACTGTCTTTAATTTGATGTAAAGGAAGAAACGTCTCATGACTCATGAATCCAGGATTACGTAGAAATGCGCTTGTGTCTTTTTGCTTTTCCTGACGCTGAAAGTGTTTTTCAACTTCGAGAAAGGAGTTTGTTGTTGTTCACAACTTCAGGATGTGGAAAGTTGGTCAGATGAGTTCAGCAACCATGCTTCTTTAACTTCCTTTGGTATCGATGTGCTACTTTCCCTTTTTTAATGCCAGGACTGTATTAAATGATGTCAATTAGAGGTGGTCTTTTTTCAGAATTTCTGTCTTTGTACATATGATTCTTTTCCTTTTCTTGGGACGTGTTTGCGGGTTCTGAGGTGTATTTGTTATGTGCTTGGGTGATGGGGTGTGAACTGCTTCAGACAAATATCTCCACCCGTTCATTGGCTGAACTAACCCTCACGACACCTTCTCCCTCCCTCCATCACTTAATTAATAATGATGTCATCCCAAGAGCCTTTTTATCTATGTGCAATATTTCCTCCTCATGCAGCATTACTTCTATTGCCACCTACAGTACTCTTCAGAAATGTTGTGCAGTTCAGTTCATTTGCTGACATTAAGGCTTCGTCGTCCTTCTCATTTAGGACTCGTCTTTCATAGTTGAGCAGGAGTTTGTTTGTTTGTTTGTTTGTTTTTAACATAATTCAGCTCAATGTGGTATGAATGAAAAACGTCTGTGTAACTGCACAAATATCTGGAGACTGACTTAAAGGCTTCAAACAACAAAATATGACTGTTCTTGTGCATTTTCTGTTTGTTTACAAACTATTAAAGCACATCGTGTGTGTTGTATACATCGATTTACTCACTGTTACCACAGTGTCTGCACAATGACAACCACTTTCATAACACCAGTAGATGATCTTTTGGTTTTAGGTGATTTGTTTTGCTTCCATCTCTCTTCAACAAAAAACATTTCACATTTCAACATTTCTCAGGAATGTATGCCTAAAAATTCGAGTCAAATCAATAAAGCTGCTATTAGCTTTGGTGGTAAAAATGAGGATGAGGAGCGTTCAGGTTAGAAATCACTGTCACCATGTCATTAAAGATAACATTACAGTCTCAGGAACATAAACCCAGAAGAAATTCTCTGTTAAAGGAGCTCACGACAGACCTAGTTTGTGATGTAAAACCTAATTTTCCTGGCTGGGTTGCACTGATTATTTTTGTACCATTTATTTATGATGATTAAAATGTTCTGGGAAAATACAGTTTAAATGGCTTGGGAATGTTGGTGACTCCCAAAATATCTCTCAAACTGACTTGTGTTACTGGGGCATATTAGCATCAGTGTTAGCATGTAGCTACAGGAGTGACCCTCTCTTGGTTTCTCTCCAATACACCCAGTGAATCACGCAGCTGTAAAGCAGTCAGCCCAGAGGTGATGTCTCTAAGGCTACATAACAAGCTTTGTAGCCCGTTAGCTGTAGCAGCTAATGGTTTGGTTTCCAGGGTGTTTCCCTTCAACACAACAAACACTTCTTTACATGTATCAGTCTGGCCATAGGAGACTCTGCAGCAGCTAAAAATCTGAATCACAAAACCAGAGAGAAGGTGAGAGAGCTAGCGTTAGCAGCTAATCTCACCTGCTGAGACGCTACAGTAATAAACTCAAACATGTTAGCTCTTCTGTGGGTTTCTCGTCCAACAGCTTCTCAAATTTAGAATAAAATCCTCTTACATTACTTTTACGACTTCAGCTTTAACTAACTTTAACTGGCCTGGTTAGTTAAACAAGGCCTGCTATGTCACTAGCTGTGAGATTTCCTTTCTTCTTGAATACCAAAATCAGTTATAAAGCAAAAGAAGAGTTTATCAGAGGATTATTCAGGTAGGCAGCAAGCGAGGACGTAGGACAATCAGTGGTTTCTGTAACGGCCTGCAGTCTCTGCCTTTCTACATCATGGTTCAGAGCTCTAATTTAGAGTACAGGCTTTAAGACTGGATCTAGTGACAAGACCTAACTACTTATGTGAAGTCAAGCCTAGAATTATGCTACAGCCGCATTTAAGCATTGGCCTCAGGTTTTTTTTTTGTTTTTTGCAGCTAGTTCACATTTCAATAGAGTGCGGTCCTGGAGAAACACCGGCAGAGGTGAAGCAATCCCCAGCATCTATTAACTTCAAGGCAGCCAGTGTAAGATTTAACCTTCACTCCAGTTTATCTCCTAATAGGTTAAAAGATGTGGACAAAAGGCGAGTTGCGTTTCCATTTGGCTTGTTGTTGTTCCCTGCGTGCAGCCCCATCTGTGATTATTATGTTCAAGAATGCGAGTCGATACTTGTGACCTTCTGGGGAAAGTTTTAGCCAAGTTTCCTTGGAGAGAAAAGCTGTTTGGAGGCAGCGGCTTTCTTACAGGCTGAGACAGACTCTGTGTTTGACATTGTGCACAATCGATGAAGACACGGCTCTTTAGTTGCCTCGCTGCTCGCCGTGGTATTGCTTGGGATGTGTCATTCTTTCTAGAAGGTATTTAGACACCAAAGAATACATGCACGCCTTATCTGCCTCTGTATTCCCCCGTGCTGAGAACGGCTAATTCATTAGATCTGACCCACAGAGAGCTCAACCCTTAGAGGAATAAGCACATTGCTTTTATTTGTGGTTAAATGTGGTTAAATGTTTGTCACATTTCACGAAAGTCTCTCAAGCATTTAGTGGATTCACTGAGTGCGTTTGTCTTGTTCTCTCAGTTCGGTTTAATCAGGAAGACCCTGACTACGTTCACATTCTTACCTATACCTGTATGTAACTCATATATAGGAGTGCTAAATCATATTCAGAGTCAGGTTTAGATTCCTTTACTTATCATTCAAGTCAAAATACACCTTAGATGCAAACAAAATCACAAATAGACCAAAACCAAAAAAATCCTCATACTGTATAGATATTAATATGAAGTGGAATAAACAGATGAATATTCAGTTTAAAAGGGAAATATTGCAATTAAAATATACAGTAGGTAAGGAAGAAAGAAAAACATTTTCTTTCCTTAGCTAAATGTACTTTTTCTCGATACACAAATAAAAGCTGCAGCCGTCTGCTCCACACAGCTTGCTAACCTGCTGCTGCTTCACAGGCTTTAACTTCTGCTGGTCCGTAGTTCACCTGGTCACTGACACCATCAGCACAAAGCACTGAGAGTCCTATTACCTCGATGACATGTGCATTAATACCCACTGTTCCTATCACATCGCGGGCCACGGACACCTTCTTGAAATTCATAGAGGGGTGAGTGGGCGATGCATTTCTCACAACAGCCGGAACAAAAACCCTATGGTTACAATAGTGCACACACAGAAACGGTCAGATAGCAAAATGGCAGTGGTTTCCAGTTTCCACTCTCTACCCATCCATTTGCATTTAGATGGAAAAAGGAACAAGGTTATTTGGACAAGTGCTGCCCCAAATCGAGGAGCAATGGTCAAATGTTTGGCCGTTAAACAATTTAATTCTTCTCTCTGGGTTTCCTGATCAGCTGAATTAATTGAACACGCTGCTTGAACGACCCTGATAATCAGAAACAACTGAAGTCGTGGACAGTCCCAAAGAGGCGATAGTGTGTCTCTTATTATCAGTGGAGCCTTCAGAGGGCTCCACACCTGCGCCTGCAGGAAAAAACATAGCATCTGTTCAATCCAAAACCCACCACCATCAGAGTGAAGTGTCTACAATCCCCCGTAAACCTCCTGCTCGTTCTGCACACTCTGAGCTCTGTCTCTGAAGGGATGACCTTTACATTTCTTTCTCTTTTCATTTTTACAAAATAAGCAGAGCTCTGGGACGAAGCCTCTCACTCTTATTTCATTATTATTCCTGGAATTCTGCGGCCGGGTTGACTGGCAGAGAGGAGCGCTTCAAAGAGAGCGGGGGCTTTGCAGGCTGACCTTATACATCACCGCTGACCTGATCCGATCAAAAGCTGCGTCACCTTGAGGGACAAGGTCCGCTCTGATTGATTGAAGTGCCAAACAAAAAACACCCTGGGCTGGACAGGAGGAGGAAGCCAGGCGGAACAGAGATTTACACAGTGCAACACAAACAAATACAGCGCTGGCCGCAGTATCAGGATCGCTAGAAGCTGCTAATCAATAGTTTTCTATTAACAGAGGGTCAGTACACTGTGGAAGGAGTCATTCGCAGTGATGAACCTGCTGGGAATTATGGCTTCCCTGCAGCTTTTTGAGGCTTTGTAGCGTCTTTTAGCTCGTCACTGATTCACACCGTTCGCTTGGTTTCATTTCCCAGGAATCAGAAGCAGCTGCCCCGAGGCGGCAGCCAGCAGGCAGCTGCTGAATAAACCACTGCATGTAAACTGATGGAGCCATTTAGAACAATGCATGTCACTGACAGAGAGGCACTGTAAGCACACCAAAAACAGTTTCACATGAATAATAATATAATGCAATTACAGCAAGAGATAAAATATATGAAGTAATGCCAGAGATGAAATGATAGAATTCTATACAACTTATTAAATAAGTACAAGTATGCACATTGCATACTCGTGTTTTCTTACAGGTTATTGACACTCATCTTTCATTTAAGTCATTTGACATTTGACACAGTCAGTACTGTCAAAGTGTGTCTCAGGTTTAGAGTTGCTACAAGTTCCAAAGTCATTATATTATTACTCTTATTTCTCAAAACGGCGTAATGATTTTTGTTTTTCAGACGTGAATTCAGTGTAAACTTTGTAGCGTGAACAATAAAAAACATAAAGGTGAGACATGTTGTTGACTGTGCAGCATAGAGCCTGAAAGTAAACGTGCTGGGCCGCTCTCCTCTGCTGACCAACCACCTGTGCAGGAACAGGAGCCATTATCTCAGCGGCAATTATACCCACAACATCCAGCCTGAGCAGAAATTGGACATTTGGTGTTATTTATGGTTCACAGAGCTCTGCACCTCCAGGGAGGAGAGACGGATGGATGTGGGCGCCATGTAAATGCACACAGTTAATAGAGGAGGGTGCTTAAGGAGGCCGGGTGTGTAAACACCACCACAGCAGTCACCGGTGGCCGTGCCACCATGGGAGTCGATGATAGATGCAGCTAATAGGCAGAGGCAGTGCTAACACACACACACACACACACACACACACACACACACACACACACACACACACACACACACGTATACGTAGTTCTCATAGGCGGCTGGTATCGATCGGCCCGACATACTGCCTCACCACGGCTTAAATGAGAGCAGTCAATAGCAGAGCTGTCTGTGAGATGGCCCCGAGTGTTTCTGCCCTGGAATGGAAAGATGTTGAATGAGGAGGATGGAAACATTTTATTTATTTATTTGTTTGTTTGTTATGGTCTGGGTTGTTTTTTTGTTTGTTTGTTTTTTTGCACAAAGGAAAATCCACAAAGATGATCTGCAGGAAGGACATAGCGCACCATGTCTGTCGGCTTTGGTTTTATGAGTTTCTTGGACTTAATTTAATTTTTCTGTGCTCTGAAGAATAATGAAAGACTGACCTTCAAATGTTAATAATCCACTGTTGATTTTTGCTATTCTTACCTTTGTGAAAGAGATTTTTGAGTCACTCACTTTCTCACGCAGGTTCTCTGCACTTTGATGCTGTTCTCCTGGCACTGACACAGACGTGGTCCAGGTTCTGGTCATAGAGACAGAAGCTGCGTAAACGCCATTAGATCGAGCCTTTCAAGCTGTTACCTGAGTGCAGGTAAAAACAAAATGTTCAGCTCTGACGCTGTCATCTAGAGAGTGGACATTTAGTGAGGTCCTCCTGCAGCTGAGCGGCTCTAACCAGTGAACCCTGCAGCTGATGAGGAGAACCTCCTGCAGGCCGAACATGTCTCTGCTCTGGGACCAGACACGTCAGTGAGCTGGATGCTGTTTTTATAGCCCTGAACAAATGATGATGTGAGTGATTATGAAGTGGCTACCTGTAGCTAATAATCCATGTGATCTGGATAATTTCCTAATGAGGCCAAGTAACGCACAGACAATTGACTCCACAGCCTGAATGTGCCCCTGCATCATCACCTAAAGTTTGGCTCCACTGAGCTGTGGAAAACGCCAGAAACAGCGGCTCCGACCACCAAATGATGATGGTAATGGCCTCTCAAGTGCAACTGCATCAATTATGGGAGTTATTATCAAATCCCTCCTCAAACATCACGCTGGTAGGAGACAGTGAAGGTTGGAGGCATCCAAGGAGTTCCAGCATCGTGTCGACACAATTTTTGAGAGATTCCGAGAAGAAATTAAGTCGCATGCAGCACATGACTACATGTGACTTAACGGGACCTAATAAATGTAACTTAAACGTACTAGTTTTTCTTGTAATATGATGATTTTTTTCTCAATGCCCCTAATACTTTGTCACAGGTTAGGCTGTTTTTCTTAGGTCACCAGAACATCAGATATGGACAGAAAAGTCTTACACCTGAAGTGTGAACGTAGCCCAAACACCCCCAAGGAGTGAGAGTGAGTGGTGTGTGTTTGTTCTGCGGACCGGTCCGGGCTGTATCCAGCATCCATACTCCAGCAGAACCCATGCAGCCCCTTCAGCTCAGACCATGATGTGGTCCTGGTTTGGGTCGAGTGATTGTGAGGTAAATGTGACGTCGTCATACCTGGGAGGGAGGAAGGCAGCTCGGTCCGATGACTTCAATGAATAAATTACCTTAAGAAGAGAATGAACAAATGCTGAACAATAACATTTAGATGCTTCATTCAGTTCAGTGGAGAATCTGAACGTATGCCTTTACACTCTCCATCTTCGTCTGCAGATGAAGGTTATGTGATATGATGGCAATCTGCTAAATGGACCTTGAGGGTGAGGTTTCTGTGTCGGCTGTAGCTTAGTGACACTGGAGAGAGCTCCCAGCGATATTCCCAGCTATTAAAGAGAGAAAGTCCTGTTTGTGCTGCCGAGAAAAACATTCAATTATAGTCAGAGGCTCCTGCCAGACTGATGAATTAATATCCCGCCTGCATCGTCTTATTGACAAGCACCTTCATTAATCACAAAACATACACACGATTCAGTCTCCATCTGCTGCCCAGATAACAATGGTTTGTTAAATTCTCCACTCACTGGTTTCTTCCTCCTTCCTCCCTCCCTCCCTCCCTCTCTTCTCTTCTCTTCACCTTGAGGTTTCTTTTTTTTCATCTTCTGCTTCAATGTCACTTTGAGTTTTTCCTCCTTTTTTCCCTCCTCAGTGAGTCTGGACTTAAAGCCAGGGAGCTTCAGACGGGCTGAGGCTGCAGAGCGGATCAATGTGCAGCACACCAGAGATCAGACCCTCTCCTGAGCTCCCACACTGGCTCATACGTCCATTTGATCAAATGCCAGCAGAAAATACAGTAAATATATATATAAATGTGCGGAATAATCTGAGTGAACACCTTTCACACCTTGCGACAAAATGAAAGCGCTCGGGGGTTTATCAAGGCGCTCTCGGTTTATTTGCTGTCGCTGTGTGAGCTCGGCGCCGAGCAGACTTGTTGGTTAAAGGTTGAAGCTGCCTCTCAGGTTAAACCTGCACAAAGTCGCCAACTTGTTGAATTTTCACCTGCACTCAGACATCGAGCAGATGCAGCACAACTCGCCATTAATCCAGCTCCAAACACAAGGTTAGACCACAAACCTGAACCTTTGAGTCATCCAGAGGCTTCTTCATGTCCCTATGAACGTTATTGTAACTAGACTGACGAAAATATTAAGTAATGGAGGTTCCTGTCCACTATTGACCTGGCATGGTTTGGATGGAGCGTTTATCCTTCATTTTTGAACATGTTTCAGCTTTGGCAATGTTTAGGTCTGTGTCTGCTCAGATCTGATGCCCTTCCATGCTTATCTGGCAATCACACATAGCATTTACTGCCTAACAAGCAGATGAGTGATCACTTGACTTTACCCGACTATGTACTACTCAATAACACTCTACGTATTCCTGGTCCTCAGTAGCTCCTCAGCTTGTGTTTCTTCACTCGCAACTCGTTCTTAACTCTTCTTCAGTCGTAACTGGAACTTTGCTGCAGCCATAGAGCAACAGAACCTGAGGAGGAACCAGGGACTGAGGGGAACCAGAGGAGGAACCAGAGACTGAGGAGGAGCCTGAGGAGGAAACAGAGACTGAGGAAGAACCTGAGGAGGAACCAGAGACTGAGGAAGAACCTGAGGAGGAACCAGAGACTGAGGAGGAACCTGAGGAGAAACCTGAGGAGGAACCAGAGACTGAGAAGGAACCTGAGGAGGAATCAGAGACTGAGGAGGAACCTGAGGAGAAACCTGAGGAGGAACCAGAGACTGAGAAGGAACCTGAGGAGGAACCAGAGACTGAGGAGGAGCCTGAGGAGGAACCAGAGACTGAGCAAAGACACTGATATTTCATCGGTTATCTCACAACGTCTTGGTGGTTTTTCCATTCTCTCAGGTCAGTGTTTTGCACACAGTAATAGGCTCGTCCCACTTCTGCATTAGTGGAGTCACAGGATTCTCCAGGATTCTCCAGGAGATGATCCTCTGAGCAAACACAGGTGAAATGAACTGAAGGAGAAAACACGACTGTTCCACACTCTGGTCTGAGCCTGGTTCCAGAAGTGGGAGCTCCTGTTTCCTCTGCGCTGAGGTGCGAGGCCTCCCCCTGTTCGAACACGCTGAAACGAGGATGTTCACAAGCCGTCAACGAGATGCTGCTGATCTGACGAGGTCCTGCTGAGAGCGATCTGACACAGGGAGCCTCCAGCCGGGCGGCTCGCTGACTCTCCCACTACCTCACCAGAGTGCACCTTTGATTTTGTGCACAAGACTGTAGAAGTGAGAAGTGTTTTTAAAGAAGAAGAGAAAAACACCTTTAGAGTCAAGAATCAAGAAAGATAATTTGTACGGACTCAGAGGAATTTTTGTGTCGTTCTCCACAGGAAAAGAAAAAGAAAACGCAGGTAGAGGAGAAGAGAAAAACAGAGGACAGATAAAAAACAAAGCAAACAAGGAAATGTAAGGAAATATTTCACTGTACACTGTACCAGATATAATGATAGTCACTAGAGAGGCTACAGAGACTGTAGTGAAATGCAGGTGGATAGAAATGAATTACAAGAGCTGGAAACTCGGTGGATGTATAATGACTATATTATCATTTTACAACAATTTATTTTTATTGTCGTTGTTATTGGTTCAGATTCATTCAGGTTTTGAGATTCAGAGAACTTTATTTATCCCTGCGGGCAACAGCTGTTATCCACTTATTGTTGTTTCTCTCTATCTTACCTGGAGGGCAGACAGAGGGCAGGTAAATAAAAACAAACAGGTGGAGGAGTGTAACCCTGCACAGCAGCATAGGCACACTGGAGGTAAACAGAGATGAACTGTATGAAATATAAAATGTGAAAGAGTACTTGTTTGATATATAGAGAATATACAAGCGACTGTCACAGCACTAATGAGATCTGTAAGTATTTGAAGGACTATTCAAGGGAAGGAGGGGAACTCTCCTTCTTTGCCGAAAGCAGAGATGTTTAATCTGGGCAACTAGGCTGAAGTCTCTCAGAGGAGTTTACTGGAGGCCCGTAAAGTAAGCAAACAAAAGAGGAGAAAACATTCCCCGAGGTGCATGAGGGTCCCAGCAGTGGAGCTGCTCAGCCGGGCCTCCTGCAGCACCGCCCTGTCCTGGGATCAGTTTGACTCCGGATCTTCTCCGTGTCCCCACGGTTCCTCCTACGTACGCTGCAGAGCCGGCCCGGCTGCTGCTGCTGCTGCACGAGCTAGATGAACAGCTCGTCTCATGAGGCGAAATGTCCCAGATTTAAAAGACGCTGCGTGACCTTGATTTCTCCAGGAGAGGAACCTACGGAGCGCTGATTTATTTCCTTGAGCCTGAAGGAAAAGCTGCACCTTGTGACGTGGTGTTCAGCCTACTTCAGGCTGGTGGAACGTGATGGAAGTTTCCCACATGTCACAGGTCGCATTTTTCACAAAATGAAAGAGAAATTTCTAAAATTTTGATAAAGTCAAACTGCCTCTTATAGGTGTTTCCACTGCAGGGAGTTATGTATGAGGCACAACTCGACGTTAAGTCTCTTCCTGACGTCTCATAGTTTCTGTACAATCTCATCTTCTCTCTGAGGAAGATGGACGTCCAGAACATAGTTTTCTTAGATCTTTGAATCAGATGTAGAAACAGTTGAGTCTCCTCCTCTGTCCATCTGGTCTGAAGGGAATTGGTCATGTGACCCCTACGTCAGGTCACGTGACCTGGAGATGTGAACAAAGTGTTTCCATCACACTTTGAGATCAGCTTCTAGATGGACACGTCTGGAGGACATGTTGTGATATTTAAGGTTTTTAAGGAGGAATGGAAATGCCTCCACTCTTCCTGGACACATTCCAGAAACATCATCCACGGTTTTTCATGGACAGACTTTTGTGCGGTGCTCAAGACAGTAACACCTCATTGATTAATCAACATTGATTAATCATTAATTGATGAATGAAAGACCTGACACTTTTTATGGTCCATTCATCAGTTTAAGCACTAAAAGAAACTGAGAATGGTTTTAATAAATTAGGTCAAAATTCTTTGATCTCAGCTACTTAGATCCAAATATTTTCTGTTTTTTTGTGACAGAAAATTGAATGTTGTGTAGCCCTGCCAGCTGCTTCCTGGCTTGTTTCTGTTCAGTGTTACATTTTTTGCCTTTGCTGAAACAGGTGGAGGTGTTCTGCGATGCAGGAAACATGGATTTGTTCCCTGGCTTGTGATGGATGAAACAGAGATTACCTGATGCCAGAGATCTAATCAGTTAAACAGCGAGATGGAGCCTGTTTGAGAGGAGAAGAGCTCGTCTGTCTCTGGAAGCTCCGCCTCTCTGCTCCAACACCTCGGCCAGCATCTGAAGATGACGAAATCACAAGCCGGAGTCTTCTCCTCTCACTCTCCGGCTTTGAGGAAAACGTTGGCAGTCGTATGTATTGATCCTGAGAGAGAGAGAGAGAGGGAGAGAGGGAGAGAGGGAGAGAGAGAGGGACTAACATGGAGAAATTCTTAAATGTGTCTCTTGGTGGATTAATGGGCCTCCTCTCACCGAGCCTGATAAAAGACTGTTGACCTTAACTGGTGAGAGAGAAAGAGAATGAGCACCCACTCTGCTCTGTGAGTGTGTGTGTGTGTGTGTGTGTGTGTGTGTGTGTGTGTGTGTGTGTGTGTATGAACCCACTATCTGTGGCTGCAAACCTCTGCGAGGAATCTGAAGAAAAATGGAGAAGAAGCTCCTAAATGTTTTGATGTGAAATGGCAGAGAGATTGGCCCGTTAAGGTCAAAGCTCTTTGTGTTTGTGTGGAGAGGCTGCGAGAGGAGTAATTAAATGAGCCATGACAGTTTGGAGCAAACAAAAACAGAACAGAGAAAAAGAGTACACTCATGAATAATGCAGGAGGTTAGTCTTTCAGCAAACACGGCTTTATAATGAACTATGAGTGTAAGAAAATAAAGCTGCCAAGAACGTGCTGATACTGACAATGTGAGTCAATTACGACGTGAGGAGCGGAGACGACAAACAGGCAGAGACACAGTCTGAGGCTCGGCCCGCGCCTCCTAAAGATTTTCAGACAAGCAGCCGTTTTTCTGAGGAGTAAAAAGGCTCGTTCTGATTCTCCGGCTGTAACTTTACTCCTGATCCTCTTTGGAAAGTATGAAAAAAAAATCAATGGAGAGATGAGAGCGAAGGAGCAGGGAGGAGGGAGCAGGGAGGAGGGAGGAGGGAGGAGGAAGGAGGGAGGAGGGAGGAGGGAGGAGGAAGGAGGGAGGAGGGAGGAGGGAGGAGGAAGGAGGGAGGAGGGAGGAGGGAGGAGGGGGCCTCGACCATATCGACTGCGTTCAGGGGAGTTTGTGTTGCTCTGCTTGTTTGAGCGCTGGATGAAATCTTTAAAACCTGCATGAAAGAGGAAGAGGACGAGGAAGAGGAAGCGGGACTTGGAGGTATCCACACAGAGCACCAGTGACGTCAGAGCTCGGTCTGATGTGTGTAATGGTGTTGGTACGTGTTGGTTTTTAAGGTCTTCATCTTACATACACACTCAGATATTATTAGAACAGTTTTGCAGATTTTGACCTGCCTTTCACTTATTTTTGTTTGCACTATTTTATGATTTATTATGTCATGTGATGTAGGCTGGGCTGACAATAAACACTTTTGCATTAGATGTGTGAGATGTGATATGTTTTGCATTGGATTAACTTCATTTGAGTGTCATAGCTGCTGGTGGTACAGGATGAGTTCATTCCCTCATCCTGTCGCTGAGGATTTCATGAGGAGGGCTATGGGGAAAGGCTCTCCTGCCTCTAGTGGCCTCTGGAGGAAGTGCAGCCTGGCTTGGAGCCCGGTCTGCTCTCCGTTAGTGCTGTGTTGTGACAGCGAGGCCGCTGTGCAGACTAACGTGGGAGTAACTGCTGATATTTTAGAATTTAACCTTTCCTGGAAGAAGGCGGCTCGCACAAATTGAATGTCAGCAGTGTTTGTGCCGGTGATCATGTGCAGTTCAGGACCAAATCAAGTGACTCATTGCCTTGACACCGTGGGCCTCCTCTCCTCTGCATAATGAGCAAACACAAAATAACAAGCGACTGGGCCCAGACTGGGTGGAGGTGCCTGGCTGTGAGTGCGGAGCGACTCGGGCCGGAGCGAGCAGGTCTGACCTGATCCGACGCCACGGAGAGCTAATGAAGCGCTGCTCAGACCTGGCAACAAACGGACCAGGCCCCAGATAAACAACAACATCACAGTCAGAGGTAAACACACTCACCTGGTGGGCTGTGACTCACAGAGGAGCTGAGAGGGGATCCTCTCTCTCTAAAAAGGTTTTAAGAATCAGAGCCGGGACGTTCTGTCACTCCCAGCTGTCATTGTACAGGTAGCTGCAAAGGCTGAAGCTTTCATGAGTTTGACTTGTATTACCACCTAAAGGTGCAACCTGCTTTTTCAAACATGAATTTTACAGAAATATCCGGTGATAAATCTACACAATTGACTCCAACTGAAAACATGTCCCATGGATCGCAGTAAAAGCTGTTTATCAATGGGAGCTATTGATCTGACCTTTTGGGTTAACCACACAAGGCTTTTGCTTTGACTCTTTGAAAGCAACACTTTTAGATTTTTCACATGGGACTGATCCACCCAGTTTTGGAACTTTGGCCTTGCAATGAGAAACTCGTAGCTTTGACTGCATGGAACGTCTCGTACTGTACGTGATGCTGGTGCAGCTTTCAGCAGCTGCGAGTGGTGCAGCGATGCAGTGCAACAGAAATGAGAAAAACTGAGAGAGAACATAAGAGCCATAGAAGCCACAGGACGCAGCTGAAAGCTTTTGTTTGCTGAAGAACAGAGGAAACGATGCAGCAGCTGCTGCGGAGACTGTGATGCTCACACGTTGTCCTTGACTTGACGTGAAGGTGTGTGCAGCTGTGGCAGTGGTTCAGCCTCCAGAACTTAAGAGGGCTTTGTTGAATCATCTCAGTACAGTAGACAGAAACTCAACCGTCTCAACCTCCAGGCCTCTCGGCCATATTGACTCTGCAGCCGCTACAAAAGGTTCCCATTTATCTTGATTAGGCCTGAACATCTGCTGCAGGTGTCAGCCGGCGTTAGTCCCGCTGCCTCTGCTCTGCACGCACACTAAACACGGACACGTCATAGGGAAAGCTTCAGCACAGCTGCAGCGCCTCCTCCTCCTCCTCCTCCTCCTCCTCCTCCTCCTCCTCTCTGCTGATGTGCATGTGGATCGATCCCATCGATCGGTCGCTGCCGTTCCGAGGGGAATTAGCATTTCAAGAGGAACTCCGGGCTCAGCTGTGAGATGAGATCGACCGCAGGGTTTCTCCATCAAAGGTGAGACATGTCTGAGCCCTGACCTGTGATCGCGGCTCAGGACGACTCTACCTGGTCTCCGTGGAAACGCCGTTCTGAATTATGGGTTGTATAAGCAAGAGAGGCCTCTGCCTCTACGACCCCGGCGTGATTGCTCTTATTTCCCATGGTTCAGGAGGCCGAGCCCTCTCGATATCTGAAATTAGATATCAGAGTCTATATCGTAGAGCCCGGTCATAACTTCCTGTTTATTGCTTTACTCAGTTTGTAACCTGGACCAACAGCTCCCGACTCAGGGCGGACATCATTAGAGTTTTATTGCCTCTCAGAGAAGTTTTCAGCTGTGGTCATTCTCCTCCCGGCGCCACAGATTTCAGTGCTTCTTCCTCCAATTGTGTTTAATCGCCAGAGCTTCAGTTCAAAAGGTGCAAACTGAAATAATAAATCTAAATAATACCGTCCTTCCCTTCCTGCAGAAAATGGGCTTTCGCAGCACTAATGTGACGTGATTCTGGATGACACCTTGAAAATGTGATATTCACCGCACAGGTTCACCTGTCTGCTGCAGTTTTCCCTCCGATCGTCCAGGAAGCAGCCGTAACCTCTGGGAAACGCTGCAAAGTCTCCTTCAAAGTGCCGATCTGCACGCCCCTCTTCACAGAGGTCACCTCTTAATCAATCACAGCACAACCTGAGGCGTCCTTGGTCTCTGACTCTGTGACATTTGGCTGGATGTGGGCGGAGCTCATTCAGATGAGCAGAGGAAACTTTTGCACATTTTCACAGCAGGACGAGCACAAGGAGTAAAGCAGGCAAGGTGCCTTTTATGAGAGGTTTGCATGTTCCCTATAGTGACACTTTTTGCCTCAAGATATGTGTTCTGCATACAGCAAATAGACTCGAAATGATAGAGACTGAAGGTGTGTGTCAATCATTACATGGTGGAGTCTCTTGCCTTAAAGGGGATATAGAATAGTAGATAGATAGATAGATAGATAGATAGATAGATAGATAGATAGATAGATAGATAGATAGATAGATAGATAGATAGATAGATAGATAGATAGATAGATAGATAGATAGATAGATAGATAGATAGATAGATGGATAGATGGATAGATGGATAGATGGATGGATGGATGGATGGATGGATGGATGGATGGATGGATGGATGGATGGATGGATGGATGGATGGATAGATAGATAGATAGATAGATAGATAGATAGATAGATAGATAGATAGATAGATAGATAGATAGATAGATAGATAGATAGATAGATAGATAGATAGATAGATAGATAGATAGATAGATAGATAGATAGATAGATAGATAGATAGAACTTAAACTGTCATTGTTATTGTGTAAAATGAGAAGGTACTTGTTTCAAACATGCACAGCTGAGTGGAGCAGAGTGTTCCTCCACTCGCTGAGTGTTACCTTAATGCAGGTACCAGGTAAGATGTGTCCGTCCTCCTGCATCCTGCAGCCTGTGTGATCCAGACACTCGTCCTCTCCTCACTCCACACTCAGCCTGTATATATAAGCAGAGGTTGCAGAGAAAAGACTTTCATAGAGCCTGCTTTTAAGGCTAATCCACCTTAAGCACGCACTCCTCACAGTCTTTTATTCACTTCAGGCCGGGAATATACAGTAAGTGCACATAACAAGCCTGGTGGCAAAGATGTAGGTGCTGGTCTTCCTCCTCTCTACTTCACTCTCAGAGTTTAGAGAGTGCAGTCTGTATGAACAACATCCAGACATTCATGGCCCTCATGTCTCAGAATTCAGCACAGCAGCACAACCATGTGACTCATCGCACACTCGTCATTAGATAAAGTCATAGAGAGATCACCAAATTACTCATTCTCAGTGTGAAAACTCTTTGATTTCCATCTTCGGGCCTTTGCAGCTCACGCTGCGAGGCTTCCCGGGATGTGCAAAGTCGGTCACAATCTTTAGAGGTAAAAGTGTGTGATTTGCAGTAACAAATGAGTCTCTATGCATTAGTATCAGAGCTGTTTCTTGGAGTTCTTCGTCCACAGGTTGAAGTGAGTGCAGCGGAGATGGAGAGCCGTCACAGACAGGGAAAGCTGATCTGTGGCTGCGTTATCGATCAGTTCAGACTAATCGATGTGTTCTCGTCTCCCACAGCGTCTCCCAGGTCTTTGAGGAGAATCAGCAGACGTCACAGACGCTGAGGAACCGACGGAAAGCTACGTCACTCTGCAGAACTATTACACTGTTCCCTGGTACTGTGACTCCATCCCAGCGACCATGTTTATTGATCTGGATGCTGTGACTATCAAAGCAGGGAAATGCACGAGGCAAACGCACATTTCCACCATCAACCCAACAGAGAGATTCAGCCAAACAGCTTGATCTGAAAAATCCCTGATCTGCTCGCCTTCCAACTGTGACCCAGATGTGTTGGAATCATCTCACGTAGCGTGTTCTCACACGGCTAATCATCATACATGATTTAGAGTCGGCGGTGTGATTACGTCTCCCCATTCAGTCCCATCTAAAAACCAGAGAAGTGTTTGGTTAATTCTAGAGAGAAAAACTGCTGCATGACTGTTAAATACCAAACGAGATGTTCTCACAGTTCAGCTGATCGTGTTTGTGTTCTAATAAACACAAGCTGCTCGTTCTGTTTACTGTGTGTGGGAGCCAGGATGCGCAATTATAAACGTAAATTTCACGGTTCATATTTTTCTGACTTTCTTCACGACAGCATTTATGAAACTGTACACAGATGCTGTTTGATGGTAATGCCTCTGGTCGGCGTAGCGACTGACGTCAGACAGACAACAGCATCAAGACTTGAAGGATTTTTCTTCTTTATTTTTTTCCCACATTAACCATAACCTGTAAAAAAGCATAAAATCTTTTTGTTTTAGTAAATATTTGTAAAAATGGATTCCTCCATCAGGTATAGAACCCATTTATGCTCTATGGACAAAGACTCTATGCAGGAACCGAGTAGATAAGTAGACTTGTGTAGAGCATAAATACTCCCATACAGTACGTACTTTGTACTGTCGTGGTAGTTCAGCGGTTTTTCCACTGGGGGCAGCACTGAGTTCAGAGTTCGGTTTCGCTCCCAAACAGAAACAAGCTGGTGATGGTGGAAGAAGTCGTGGTGCCCAGGAGCTGCACAGGAGCCGGTGTTGGTCTGTTAAGTGCAATTAAATGAAATGAAGTTAGAATTCAACACGTCCTGTTTCCGCTCCTTCTTCGCTCCCTTCCGCCCGCAGCTCGTTGAGAACTGACGAAGACGGATGAGACTGAGGGCGCTTTGTGGGTTGTTGTGTCTAAAGTATAAAATGTTCCCAAAAGATAACGGGTTCAACTTGATGGATGGGCGGATGGATTTACATCTACTGCCTTCTGCGTCAGACTTTACATCCTCTTTCTGCAGCTCATTAGAGCCTCATTTAGACTCCAGAAAGTAAATCCATCATAATGTGTTTATAACAATAAAAGCTGCAGCTGTCGAGATGCGCAGTGTGTTAAGAGTTCTTTACAGTTTGTCTCAGTGTTTCACAACATAATCAGTCTCATAAAACAGTTGCCGAGTCAGTTGAATCCAGGAAAAATCTAACGATGAAGCTCTTAATTTCTCTGTTAATGTGTGAATGTGCTCTGAGCTCGTGGATGAGTTTGTATGTGCTGATGCTGCAGGCTGCAGCAGAATCACAGACAGGTGTGAACAGCTGCCACTCAGCTGTCTGCCTGGGACTGGGTTAACCCAGGTGTGAACAGAACATCACTGAGACAGGTTTTGCAGTCGAGTGGAAGAACTGGAACAATAACACATTAAAACACATTTCCAGAGAGATCTGTGTGAGTTTCAGTGGACGCTCCACATCCACTCGGAGCTCTCAGGGCATTTCGATGCGGCCGTGTTCATCCTGTGATGACTGGCCTCAGTCTCAGTCTGATAAACTCACAGTTTGCTCTGCTCCAGTGAATGATGAGAGTCCGACACGTTATCTGTGGGTCCACCCGCCTCCTCGCTGCTCAACTTGTTCTTTGAAAGTTTGAAATCATCGGTCTTAAGCTGCAGTCTTCAGAGAGAGCCCGAGCAGACTGGAAGTGCGTGTGGCTGTGTTCCTGCAGGTGGAATATTTTACACAACTCTCTGCGTTTCCACGGGTGACAGAACCTCTGTGCTACAGTTGTTTGTGAGCCTTTCCCCTCTGGGATTACTCAACAAAAAGCTGTAAATATGCAAAGCAGATTAATTAGTTTCCCAAGGTCACTTGCACAGAAAGAGCTCCACGTGTTGGTGAGGCGACAGTGTCTGCAGACGTGTCGGTGTCTGAAGATGAGCCGCTGCGCAGGTTTTATTGATATTTGCTCAGGAGTTAACGAGGCTCTGCGCGAAGCTTCAATTGGCCAAAAAGTATTTTCTCTTTAATCCACAGCCTTGAAAAAAGCCGCAAGGGTTGGAGTTGTTAGAGCATCTTAGTTCTGGTGGCTTTAACTGGAGGGTGTGTTTATGTGTGCGTGTGTGTGTGTGTGTGTGTGTGTGTGTGTGTGTGTGTGTGTGTGTGTGTGCGTGTGTGTGCTGCACCTCAAAGTCCGCAGTTCATTTGAATCCCGACCTAAAACCTCTGCCGAGCCAAAAAACTCAGCGTGCTGACTCAAGACGAGCCTTATTAGCTCTAATCCTTAGCAGCCCTCTGTTTGTATCATCACACAGGATTAGACTGATACCTGTGTGTCGTTTTACCAATGCAACTTTTAACTGTAAAACACAGACCAGTGGAACAACACACCTGCAGCTGTGTCGGCCCTCACCTCACTCACCATTTTGTTGTACAGAATTAAATATTTATTTACCATTGATCAAAATGAAATCATAAATAGCTAATGTTGTACTGAGCATAGTTAAAGTGGGTTTATGTATGTTCCTTCAGTGCAATGGTAGAGGCTGTCAACTAACATTGTTGTATTAAGTAAGTTTGATTATTTTAATTAGTCAAGACTCAGCTCAGATTTTACCCCTTCAGACTGAGATGGATTCACCTGATTATTGGTCCCTGGAAACAGTGTGGTGTATAAAATTAATAATAAGCTAGTAATTCATTTTTTTCTCCATCTGACCCCAACAGCTGGCAGACTGGATGGAGCATCTTTGAAGCTGCCTAGTTTCCAGTCAGTCATCGTCACAGCCCCAGCATTTGTTTTGTTTGAGTCACTGACCACAGTTTTCTTAAATGCAGTCTCACATTGTACAACGCTTTGATTAATGTGACGTGAAAGCATGAAAATGATCAGTTTCCTGTCACATAAAAGGCAGAGAAGCATCCAGTGAGTGGAAATCCGTGGCCTTTTCAGCTTGAAAAACGACATTTCTGTGCATTAATCAATAATAAAACTGTATTGTGGACCTCCGAATCAATCAAAGCTTATCGGTCATTCACCACACTCAAGGTGCATAACGACATCCTGCATGTTACTAAATGGGTTTATAGTGGTTCTGCTGATTTATGGAGCAGATACGGAGCCCGGGGCGGCGGCGAGGCCTGCAGCGCCGCCCTGCTGTCAGAGCGCTGACGCAGCCGTGTAAAAACCTCCCATGACTGTGATCAAGTGGACGAGATACAACCCACTTAAACGCACCATTAAAGAGAATTAGGTGCATCATCATCACAAGATAGTGCAGCACATTACACAGAACGGCTGATTAATTCCTCACACGTGGCTGCAGAATAAAAGACTTTCATCCAGAATGAAGTGGAGCTCAAGGTAATTAGAAAAAACACTGATTAATGAGCTAATCCCGCTATGAAATATTCCTCCGTCTCCACCGGGCTGCTGTTCGGTGACGCCCCGAAAACTGAAGCCACAACTTTGTGTGAAAGCACAGGTCGGTACTGCCCCCTGCCGTCCGGAGGCGGGCACTGCAGGTGCGGACAGGCCTCCCAGAGGCGGTGAAGGCTCCACAGCATGTTCCAGATGGAGCACTTCAGACATGTCAGCAGTAATGAGATCAGAGAAGGAGAAGAAACAAGAGCGTTTTGCAGCGGAACTGTGTTAAAGAGGGAGCTCGGGTTCCAATCGATGGCTGACTGACACTTGTCTGTGAGAGGGAGAGGGAGAGAGAGAGAGAGAGAGAGAGCAGCACAGATGTGATGTCAGCACTGCTTTAATGGAGGCTGTAGTGTCATATTGCAGCGGCATCCCTCATCTACCCGGCCCCCCATGCACCCACACCCACACAAACACACACATATCCCTCCACTGACTCCCACACCCTCAAGAGTCTGAATTCAAATAACAAAATAGAAAATAAATCTTGCGTTTGATCACGTCCACACTTTTCCTCCACTTTTAGAAAAGGGTTAATTATTCCACAGAGACTCACATTGATCCCATGTTAGGCAGATAAACCTACAACTTGCAGATGATTGCTCCGGGGCTACTTTGAGATCAATACTGTACCAACATATCAGGCTGTATTGGAAAGTCTGTGTATGGGTGATTGGGCTCTTACATCAACCCACAGCCATTTCCCAGGCACTGCCCTGCCCTGCTCCTCTCTGTGTGGAGCAGCCACGACCCAGGATACACACCCATCCTCTCTGCATCCAGCTCAGCAATAACACAAGAAGAAGAAGTGTGAAAGAGTGTTTTTCTGGGGATGAGGTCTATGGACATCCTGAGGAAGCTTGAAGGGAACCTCCTGGATGCTGCAGCAGCTCTGAGATGATGGTGAGAGGATGGTGGATGCTCTGAAGGAGGTGGAGATAGAGAAGGAGGGTGGGTAGAGCCTTGTTTAGTGGGAATCCACAGCACAGCTGCACTTTACTGGTTTGTCTGGAAGGACGAAGGGCGGAAATCTTCCTCGGCTTCCCCTGCAGGTTTCTTGGATGTAATCTGACGGTTCAGGGATTTAAACTTGTTGTTGATCGCTTCAGAGAGACAAAGAGACTTGGTTCAGGTTTAAGGTGGGTGCTTAGACTCTCATCTCACATCGCTGGAGTGTGGAAATGGCAGCCAGTGATGCTGACCTCATTAGATGAAGACTCTGGTTCTTGTTAAGGGAGAACTCAGCATTTTAACATTGAATCAATGTCAGCATGTTGTTGTTTTTTATCTCATTAGTAGCTTCCTGATCTGAGCTATCTGTGTTTTTGTTGTGTGCAGTTTACCACAGTCCTGTATCGTAGTTATGGTTCTCACCTTCGTAGCTTTTATTCCTCTGATGTAAAGGTGTTATTGATTGCTTCAGAAATACAAAGAGACTTGGTTTAAAGGTTTAAAGCGGGTGTTCAGCTCTTATTTGCCTGTGTTAGGGGGTAGAGATGGCAGCTAGTCATGCTGACATGCAGCCCTGACACCACTGGATGGAGACTGTGATGCTTGTTTGGGGAGAAGTCAACACATGAACATTTATTTAACTTGTTTATTTAACTTTTACTATCAAGGAGCTTCAAGTTCTCAGCAGAGGATTGAAGGTCGTCCCCCACTTCTTGCTTGTAAATAGGGACTGTTGGGCTTTACTTGTTTATTTATGTTTAGTAAAGAGTTTGGTGCCAAACAGCTTAAATGTGTGTCTTGAGACATCGTTGTTGTGAAATGGCACTTTGAAGGAGACCGAGAGCAGACTTTGCAATCACTATCACTTTGCAACAAGGACACTCAAAGATCACACCCTCATTTATATCAGTTCAGGATGCTGAAATGGAAGCTAATAAAATTAGCAAATCTGAGCAGTGGGGCGTAGAACTCGATGATGTGGTATAAAATTCAGATGAGTGGATAGAGACAAAGTGTGAATACAAGGGTGATGTAAACAAACATGAGGTGGGATGTGTCTGTACTCCATACGGAAGCTGCAACGCTCAGTTATCACTGAGTTCAGACAAAGGTTGATGTTAGCCACAAATGGGATCCACAGCTTCTATGTTAACACCAGAGAACAAGGATACCAACCATTTAAGGTCTCATTTCACATTAAGCAGCATTGTTTATTTCAGTTTGTAGCTGGAGGTAGCTAAGAAGGGCTTGTAGGTCTGGTTTTATTTCTAAAATGTTTCTAATGACAAAGGTAAGATGCAGATCTTTACTATGAGGTAAATATCTAGAGTCATGATGTCAGTCTTTCATAGCTTCAGTAGAGAACGAGGATAAATGCTCCATTCAGTCATCTCAGGTCACCTTTAAACAAAGCTGAGCAGAATTGATCTGCATTGTTGTGTTTATTGTGTAAGTTGGTGTTTCAGTGCCGGGAGTGTTAGCCGGGGTTTCCGCCCTCACAGCTTCGATTCCTCCGCCCTCAGACTCAGCCAGGAGGCCATGCCGGGCAGCCCAGAGAACATCCCCCTGGGGGAGTGCACCCTCTCCCAGTCCCGGGACCAGCTGACGCCGCCCAGCCGGACGGAGAGCACCGTGTTCAGCCTGTCCCGCAGCGAGTCTCTGTGGACCACCGAGGCCTCGCGCACCAGGTGTGAAGTCTTCTGGTTCCCCATCCACCTCATGTCCACCGGCGGCAGCTTCCTGGCCTGCGGCATCATCATCAGCGGCCTGTTCTTCGCCGGACACTGCAGGAAGGTGACCAACATCCTGGGCCCGGCGCTGCTGTCCATCGGACTGATGGTGTTCGTGGTGGGCGTGGTCCTCATCCCCATCACCAAGGAGAACAGGAAGAGAGCCAACATGAAGAAGCCGCTCAGCTGCTACAGGACCCCGGCCCTCAACCTGTGAGCTGAGGGCCCGGCTCAGGACTCCAGACAGGGTCCACGCTCAGTCCAGGCGCGGGAGTCTGAATTTAAGTGGCTGCAACTCACAGGATGAATCAGAATTCACATTGGAAAGAGGGAATTATATTCATTTTAGAGCTTTATTCCCACTGGTGTCGATCTCCAGCACAATCCTGGACTGGTTTCCAGTCCATTGCAGGGCAAATTAAATCCACTGACATTCAAATCATGTCACACAGCGGAAAGACGATACTGAATCTAAGGCAGATTTTGGTTGAAAAGAAGAGCATTTCCTTCATCAGATAAATTAGAGCTGCAACAAATAACCTAGTCTATTTTAGAGTATTTTGGTAAGTGATTACTCAATAGAGGATAGATAGATAGATAGATAGATAGATAGATAGATAGATAGATAGATAGATAGATAGATAGATAGATAGATAGATAGATAGATAGATAGATAGATAGATAGATGATAGATAGATAGATAGATAGATAGATAGATAGATAGATAGATAGATAGATAGATAGATAGATAGATAGATAGATAGATAGATAGATAGATAGATAGATAGATAGATAGATAGATAGATAGATAGATAGATAGATAGATAGATAGATTATTGAGTCATCAGGA
>CM055203.1:1657488-1912488 GCA_029224185.1 Karalla daura | reverse complement strand
CAGCTGGCGAGGAAGCTGTCGGAGCGGCTGAGCCAGAAGCTGCAGCCGCAGAGCAGCGGCAGGAGGAAGGGGGAGGAAGAGGAGGGGGAGGGGGAGACCTGCAGCCAGGGGGGTTCACCTCAGCACAAAGCCAGCAGGGTCACCTGGGGCAGGTCCACCGCATACCACAACCAGGGCTACGAGGACTCCGAGGACTCACCCGCACAGGAGAAGAAGCTGGAGGCGGAGCAGGAGGAGAAGCTGGAGGTGTGAACATGTTCATCACCTGAGCAGGAACCTGAGGTTCTGACTGTGTCTGACTGAGAGAAGCTTCTGCACAGAGCAGCAGGGTTTCTGAAGACTGAGGTCCAGGACCTTCACATGTTCTCAAACCTCACACCGTCAGATTTTAATATGAAGGTTAAATAAGGTTTTGTTGTTGTCATAGTGTGAGAATACAGCAGCATAATGTTAGTTTAGCCATGTTGCAGTTGGTGGTTTATGATGTGAAAACATGCCAAAGCTCATAGATAGAGCAGTAGCCAATCAGAACCATGTACTCAGAGCTACAAACAAAAAACTAATACAAAAAGAAGAGTTATAATTCTAAATAAGGACTGAACCATCGACAAGTATGGAGAACAACTGACAAGAATGAGAAGTACGTAAACAAAATATATGGCCAGTGTCTTTGCATGTACAGAGCTGTGCAGGGGCCAGGTGTGAGCTTATGTCAGGTCACAATCAGATGTGGTGTTATTTCATATATTCCTGATGATTGATGAAGGGAGGGCAACTTCACGCGATCTGTTGTAGCGTGAAAATGCAGCAGTGGGCTGCTGAGTCGAGCCAAGTCATGGTTTGATGGTTTCAACAATTCATCCAGCACTGATTTTGATTAATGGTGACTTACCTTCATATCTTTTAAGCCAGAGCCTTTAGAATTAATATAATGTGTAGATGGTTGTGGCCAAATCCTGGCACAGCTTTAGGTCCATTTCAGAATCTTTTCATTTCACGGGTCCATTATTTTCAAGTCAGAGGTGGTTTTGTTTGAATAATCTGCTGCAATTTGGACAAAAAATAAAAAGCTAAAGAACCAATCAGTCACAGCCCGGCAGGTCGCAGGCAAGAGTGCAATTTCACAGGGGTTAATGTTCGACCTAAAAAAGACTGAATGTTTGGTTTAAAACCAGAATTATTGTTATTATTAATAGTTTTTATTTACTTTATTTTTATTTTGTGTTTTAATTTGTGTATGTTTTCTCTCAAAACTGTGGTCATAACATTTCAAAGATGTTTCCACATTGTGATTCAGGGCTTGATCACAGCCACGGGGCCTCTGGGCCCCTGGGCCCCTGGGCCCCTGGGCCCCTGGGGGACCTGGGGCCAGGATCAGATGTGACTGATTACACTGTAACTGTTGAATTTCTTTTCTTGGTCCTGACATTTACTGACATGTTGTCATATCGACATAATTCACTGGGAAACACAAACCCTGACCTCAGCATCTGCAGCCGTTGCTACGGCAACAAGAGGGAAATACATGTTCCTCGCTTATTTCAGGTTTATTTATTATCCACAAGATTCAGATTCTTGTGTTTTACTCAGGTTTTGGCTAAATGTAGGTTCGGTTTCATTCTCTGCTGAGCTGGCACTGGTTAGACTGGTTTTCCCCCGCACATTCGTGTTGATTAAACAAACCTAAGAGGTTCGCGTGACGTTGTCAAGTGTCTGCATGAGGAAAGCGCTGCATCTTTTCTGACAGGAGTTTGTTAGCAGCTAAAGCTGAAACTAAGCCGGAGGTTTGAATCCCACCTTGTGCAAATGCCGCAGCTCTGCAGGGACTTTGCAGCCTCCCACAGCACAGTGAGCTTGACTGACAGGCCACCGCACTTTAATCAATGTCAGGACACGGTTACAGTGAGCAAAGCTAATTCATGTCAGCCTGTGTTGAGACAGGGACAGATCGGCGCAGCCGGGCTGGCCAAACAAGGATCTCACAGAGAAGTTTCCATTACGTCTGTTTCCTCTTTGTGACACTGGCCTCACAATAGCTCCTGTTATTGTGTTGCTGCATGTGAAGCGTGCTTCGCTAAATATTTAGTGAGCACATAAACGCAGTGTGTCCACGCTGCAGAGCTGCGCCTACACCAAACACAAAGGGCAAATATGTTTCCAGGGGTGAAGTCCCTGAGCTCAGTGGGGAGGGGCGGGCTGAAGGGAAGCTTTTGGAGCGAGCTGATAAAGGATGCAGCGTGGTGGTGATGAGGCCCCGAATCACTGCGGCCTCATTAGCCGAACAGAAAGATCAGGAGGCTCCAATTAATTATGACGAGCTTATTGCTGGGAAAACATGAGCTCAGCGGTTGATTGCGAAATGTATGAGACACTCAGGTCACAGACAATGGTTTATGTGCAGCAATGGAATGTAATGAGCACAAATACTTTGTGAATACTTGGATGCGTTTTTCATGTATCTGTTCTTTACTGAAGTAGAATAAATAATGAAGACTACTATATCTCTTACTTCTTATTTATACATTTCTTATTCTACATTTTTTATTCTACATTTTTTCACACGACTTTTTAGAAAAGAATATACTGGAATGCACAAAAAACAATCCCTCAGAATTAGTTTTAAAATGTCATGTAATGTCGACTGTGTTAAGATACTAAGATACTCAGTTTCTTTGGATTGACTCAGTGACATCATAGAAGTTTTAAATGAGTGACTTGTGTATTTGCAACTGTATGTTTAGCTAATTAGAGCTGATTGTTCTACTTAAGAAATCTAGTTAAGTTGCATCACTCATACTTTCATTTCAGACTTATTTAATGCCATCGAGTTAATATGGAGGAAATTAGTATTTTAGAAATTATTGAACTCAATTAACATAACACATACCATTCACAAATACACAATACCCAGTCAACACAGAATCTTCATAGTAAATAATAATAATGAAGAGTATAGTAAATAAATAATAAGAAATGACAAGAAGGGAATAATAATAAATAACAGTAAAGATGAGGCAAAAGCTGAAACAGGAAAATCTGAGATCAACATTGGAAATAGATTCATGTTTGTTTGTTTGTGTTTTCAATCAAGCACCACGTCTGAGTTGCTGCAGCAAATCCTACACCTCAGTTGTTGCGTCACATCAATGAAATGAGAGGTGTGAAACAAGTCGGCCCGACAAAGGAATGAAGATGGACTGCAGCCGTGGTAGGAGACCAGTTCTGCCACCGAGGCCCGAGGGTTATGACATGACAGAAATGTGAGGCAAGCGAGAAGGAAGCGTCCAGAAGACTCTCTGTCTCTCTCTCTTTCCACATCCGCCCGTCCACCTCGCCAGGCTTGGCCATGGAGCAGAATAGAGGCACCGTCTTCTTCCTCACGCTGGCCCTCATCCTGGACATCATCGGCCTCGTCCTCTTCCTGGTCGGCGTCATCGCCCCTCTGAGCTTCTGGGACTTCTTCGTGTTCTCAGGGCCTCTGCTCATCTTCCTCAGCCTGATCCCGTGGATCTTCTGGTACATGGGGAACCTGACGGTGTCTGAGGAGGAGCTCAATCTGAAGAAACATGACATTCTGTGACTGTGAGCTGAGAGGGACGACAGAGCCGGAGATGGTGGATTTCTGGGACCTGTGGCTCTCTGACGTGATGGATCCAAATCCTGGGACAATATGTGACATCTGGCTAATCCTGGCAGATTAAAAACCCCTGGACTTCAGGGTGAAAACATTTTGCTCTGGATTTGCGGAAATGGAAGATATATTTGTCAGCACTTCGATTGGGAAGACTTGTGTAAAAACAGCATCTTGATAATATCTGCCTTATTTATCTGATTGCCACCTGCATGTTTGTTAGTTGTGATGTTGCTGCGTGTGTTGTGTAAGTTGGGAAAGCTTGTGAATATTGCAACTAAATGTGGTTTAAACTGAGCTGTTGTTGTGTTCCCTGCAAGGCTGTGCCTCTGAAAAACTAACCAAACAGGCAGTGTGGGTTTCTGCTCGGCCTGTTTCACTGAGATCCACCCAGAGCAGCGAATAAACACCAGCCAGGCGCAGACACAAAGACAGTGGTATGTGGAGGCAGGGGCAGGGAAACGTGCTCCTTCACAAGGCCACAAAGCCTTGTTTCTGAAAGGGGATTTAGGAGGTGGAGAGTGGAGAATTTAGAACTACCTTAGGTTCTATTTAACAATCCTATCATATCCCGTTTCAGCACAAATCCAGCACCCCTTCACTCAAATCTGGCAACCAGACCTTACTCTGATTGGCCCATGCCACTTATGTGAGTTTACATTTGCAGACTCAAAGTCCTGTCCTTCATGTCCTCACCTACCTGAACAGAGGCAGCTTCACACTCACTGATTTGGAGGTGGAGGAGCTGGGGTTGGAGCCACCCTCAGAGCAGATTAAATTTTCATTTCAATATGTAGACAATGCATACATTAGCCAATGATAATGATTTTGTATCTACTACATATCTCTGGCCAGTCATTTTATTCCACCAAGCCAAGTTGAATGTAGTTTTTCATTCCAGGTCCCATTTAATGTTGTTCTCACCACAGTCAGTGAGGAGGAGGCTGAAACTAATACTCTTCCTCCCAGCCCAGTTGCTCCCAGCCGTAATCAGCACTCAAGGCACCATTAGCTCCCTCAGACATGGGGGGCGTTATTATTAATGTGTCCATTTGGTTGCTGCTCCACAGAGAGGAAATGTAGGAGAGGCGTAATGTGTCTGTCTCTGCGTGGAGATGGAAACCCTGCTGCTCGGCCCCACCTCCACCGCGGGGCGCTGCCCTCTCCGCTGAGCTCCAATCCCCCTATGTTGTTTTGATGTCTTGATGGTCTATGTCACTAAAATCTTAATCACACCCGCTCCCATCAACGCATAATAGCACTTTCCCCCTGAGAGACGCAGATGATGGGAAGGGAGCAGTCAGCCCGGGCTCCACATCCTGGTTGGCTGCAGCTCAAATCAAATAAGGCTAAGCAGTGACTCAAAGATGTTGAGAAGATATTAAGTACCTGAATCCCCATCGAGTGTTTACAGAGAGCTCTGACAGATTGTTGATTCCATTAGTGGCAGTCATCACTCTGCATGGACAGCAGTGATACACCAGAGCACAAACAAACATGGAGCTTTATGACAACTGCAAGCAGACTGAGGTCCGGGGCAAGAGTCCCAGAGCTAGAAGGATAACAGAAGTTTTTGTGAAATAAAATAAGTTAAAATCCATAAGAATATGATTGACTGATATTAAAATATACTTAAAAAGAGAAATTAATAATAAAAAATAAATGAAACACTTTAAAAACATCACCATGAAATGGATATTATTCCAAATGTATTTTAAATAAAATTATATTAGAAGAATCTGACTTTACATGCCCAACAATGGGACAGTTTCAATTGAGACAGCAACAGAGTGGACAGTGCAGGAGGGGTTAGGTCAAAATTAGATGTCTAATGCAATATAAATACAAACTATATATAAAAAAAATTGTGCAACAATATCAACACAATAGCTATAGATATGAGCGAATGAATGGATGGATGGATGAATGAATGAGTGTGGTCGAATGGGAGCAGTGAGCAGTCAAAGGACTTTAGAGATTATATGATAATTCTATGATAGCTATAAATCAAAGACTGTGTGTTTGTGTGTGTGTGTGTGTGTGTGTGTGTGTGTGTGTGTGTGTGTGTGTGTGTGTGTGTGTGTGTGTGAAGCTTATCAACTTTACATTCTAAACGCTTAAAATGGCTGATGAGTTCATGATGTCATCTTTGCAGGATTGTGTGTGTGTATATGTGTGTGTGTATGTGTGTGTGTTTGTCCCCCTCCAGCGGCGAGATATGATGAGAGATAGATCTGTCTTAATCCATTAAACTACAATGTCCTGAATTATTAAGGAACTTATTCATATATATACATATATGTGTGTGTGTGTGTGTGTGTGTGTGTGTGTGTGTGTGTGTGTGTGTGTGTGTGTGTGTGTGTGTGTGTATTATGACATATATTAACCTGCTCCGGAGGACGAAACAACCCTCAAGTTACTCTGTATATTGAATTGAAAAAAAATGTCCCAGAGCGAGAAAACCGTTGTTACGGTGTTAAACAGGCTTTGAATTCACCTTTGTAATGCATTCGAAGACAAACTGTTAACACCTGATCATCCCTTTACACCCGGTCAGAGGTGTGATCTGGCTGTTTACATACACACACATGCGTGCGTGCATGCGCACACGCACAGGCAGTGTTTACAAACAAGTGGCCTCCAGATGGCAGGGCACTCAGCCTGTGCAGAGAGGACAGCCCAGGATCAACCTGCCTCTCTCGGTCTATATATGTGTGCATATGTGGGTCGAATAGCATGTGCTTGTGCATGCACTTATTAATAATTACACTGTGCGATATCGAATGATTTAAAAGACATATAACCACCTCCTCCTCATCGCAGTGAGAAAGATGCTGCAGGGTGGGCAACGTGTAAAGCTAGGCATGGAATATGTAGTGGAGCCGGAGAAGCAGCACTGTGTCTCAGCACTGCTGCGACGTGGACGCGGAGGGGGGACTAGATCCCGCAAACACATTTTACACACACGATCATCACTCGATATCAACATGTGATGCATAAGAAACATCGATGCATGGTTGCATTTCATCGATCGCGCATCGCCTGGGTGATTATTGTCTCTGATTTTGCACGTGTAAACCTGTCGGTCTATTCCTCTCCGGGTCTTCCCTCTCACTGAGCAGCATATGCGCCTTACAGCTACCCTCCAACCGACCTTGAATGTGTCCTCGGATTAATTTTCACCTCTGATTGGTCAGAGCTACGGCGCTGCCTCCGCGTCCTGGATTGTGATTGGTTGACAGCCATGTCAGTGACGCGTGACGACGCCTCCCAACCCTGCTCGGTTGTATCCCTCCGCTCCCCTTTCTCTCGGCGGTGGTCGGAGCCCCCTGTCGGTCCCGGGCCTCGCATGTTCCCCTCCGGATAGTCTGCTTTCTGTTTAATGCCCCTCTTTGTAGCCCTGCTCCGTCTTCCGCGCCTCTAAAAGGCCCTCTCCCCCAACCACCCCCAGTAAATACTCCGCGTACAGACCTCCAGATCATGGCTGTGGTGAGCGGATCGACCGGGCCGGTCGCCCGGCTCGAGGGCCGTGAATTCGAATACATGATGAAGAAGCGTTCGGTGACCATCGGCCGGAACTCCTCCCAGGGCTCCGTGGATGTGAGCATGGGCCACTCCAGCTTCATCTCCCGCAGGCATCTGGAGATATTTACCGTCACGGACGACGGCACCGGCTCTGGAGACTTCTACCTGAGATGTCTGGGTAAAAACGGGGTGTTCGTGGATGGAGTGTTTCTCCGGAGGGGCGCCCCTCCTCTGCAACTGCCGCGGATGTAAGTCCCCCTCCTCCCGGTCCAACATGTGGCTGCTAACCGCTAGCAGCTCCGGCTCCGGGACCACGTGTTTTAGCATGTTAGCACATACACACACATACACACACGCTCCGCATCCTGTTCCCACTGCCATTTTCTTTGTTGACATTTGTGTTGATTAGCAGCGGTGTTTGGTGTGTGATCTGCGGGTGGCGGTTCTGCTTTACGGTCCGACTCGCCCGCCTGAGCCACATACTTCAGCCCCGGTGCCGGGGAGTGGAGGGAGGGGGTTAGGGTGCTCCGGGCTGGGTTTAGCCGCAGTTAGCTCCAAGGTGCCGGAACTCTATGTGTTCATATACAGGTTGAATGTCGTTGTTGTGTTCCTTGAACATGCTGGAAGCATTAGGTGGAGGATCTAAAGCTGGTGAAGATGTAAACATGGCGCTCATGTTGTCATGTAAACGTGGAGTTAGCTGTTAGCATGTAGCCACAGCCTGTTGTGAATGGAGCCCGAAAAACGTAAACAAACAGGGCGGTCCCCGCCCTGGTGCCCCCCCAGCCCTTATGCCCCCCTCCCAGCCGTACTGTAGCCCTATTACCCCAGTCTGCAGGACCTTTGCCCCCCTGATCCTGCTTGACACCGTGATTCACTATTAATTTCCCCCCATGAATCAGTAAAACGGCATGGAGCTCGTAGCCTCGTGTGTAAGGTAGTTTCTGAAAGTTTGAGAGCAGAGCTACAGCCACAAAATGGTCGACGACCTTTTAATAATCGATTTGAGTGTCTAAAAACACGTCTCAGTCTGTTGTAATAATGAATTCCTAGAACCCAGCTTCTTAAATTAGACTATTTTCTGGTTAATTCTGTGATCGAAGAGCTAAAAGACTGTGGCCTCTTAAACAGCGTTTAAGTTACATTTGCTCTTACTTGGACCAAACAGTAGGATAAGATGGTATAGTAAAATCGATATTTATTGTCCTCCTGGGGTGGAAAAAGAATTGATTCTTAAGAACAGAATATATCAATCTAAAAGGAAATACAAATAAATGCAAGAAGAATGGTTTGTGAGCGTGTTGTTGATCATGCAGGTTTCATGATGTGGTGTTAGCTCCTTTGTGAATAAACATTAACAATCAGAGCAATCTACAGTGGTGACCTGTGGCACACCTCTCTGGGCTGCTGTGTTCCTGTAAACATGCTCTGCCTGGGTTTAGACAGTCACGTAGGAGCTGCTATGGGCAAGGCTTCAGGCTTAGGAAACAGTAGTAGTGTAAACTGGTTTTGAATCGATCACCATGTTTCTTCTATGATGTGAGAATTTTTGTTCAAACCACAATTGTTTGAAGTGGATCAAAGAGACGTTTCTGTCACTTAATGGTCTCAGTTTGTTGTCATTGTCATGTTGCTATTGATTTGGTCAAAAAGTAATTCAGACATCCAGTATTGAATGAAAAATACACCAGATACTTTGTGTTTCTTTTTCAGCAACATAAGCAGTTTCATCTCTTGTCATTTCGAGGAACGGATGTAAAAGATTTCACCCTTTCACAAGAGATGAATCGAAAGTAACTGGCAGATTCATTGACAATAATAAAAAAAAACAGACTTGAAGCAGTGAGCCAGAATGAGTACAAAAAGAACAAATAAGCCTGTTTACATTTGGACCAGATACATTAATTAGGGATTCTGATTGGTCAAAGCTTGTGCTTTACTCCCTGAAGTGATTCTGTAATATAGACAAACCTGCCAGTCCCTCTCTGCCAGCTCTGGCCAGACTTCCCACCCTGCTCCAGCTATTGTGCAATCCCTCAATGTGAAACCACCTTTTTTGTAGCGCACAAAGAAAAAGCTTGTTTTGACTTGATGCAATTTCTGCACCACTAAACGGCTCCGTTTCACACAAATATCTTCGGCAGCCGAAACATTTTTGTGTTGTGGAGGGTGATACTTAAACACAGCCACATCAAACAGCAGCAGCGTGTTTTATTATAGCAGAGGAACAACCACAGCCTTGCTATTCCCATATTGATCAGGCCTCTCCCTTCCAATGAAGAGCATTTAATCAGCAGCGCCTGTTGCTCCAGCGTGGTCTCACATGCTCTACTGTAATCCTCAGGCTGCAGAGGACGAGTCAGACGACTCTTGCGTCCACAATAAGACGGTTTCAGCTGCAGATCTGCAGCATGAGAGAACTCGCAGAGCCGTGGCTCAGGGAGCAACTCGGTCGTATTCCAGGGATTCCTCTTTGGTGATGTAAACAGAGAGAAACAGCTTTGCCTTCCCCTCCCACCCCCCTCCCTCCTTATGTCCTCTCCCACACCCGCAAATTCTCCCCGGTCGGTGCTCTTCCTGTCTTGCCGTCTTCTTTTGTTTACATTTTTTTCAGCAGGCAGGGCGGGGGTTAAACTCAGGAGAAAGTTTTTCAGTTGAATCAGCTTTGTTGCTTTTCACAGCTTAGCAGCGTAGCAACTGTGAGTTTGTGCTTTCTGAGTTCAGGCCTCATTGTTCGTATGGGAGAAAACTGGGTTGATAAAGGGGCTGCAGTGAATGAATGCTGGGAAGGGGAAAGGGGGGGGGGGGTCCTCAGCAGAGTAGACACAGCTCTATGTACCTCTGAGTCTCACTCTCACAGCTGAGCATGCTGATAAAGTAATCCACAGTTTATTAATGGAAGGTCTGAGGATTTACTTCAGTTTTTAAATGTTTCATTACATTTTCTCTTCAAACTCTGGATTAGTAAAATAAACAGTTTTCTAGATGAATGGAATGCGTTGTAGTTGCACAGATACAGAAGGTTTCTGTCCCTCATCTTTTCCATATGTTTGAAAGCAAAACAGCAGCAGTTCCTGGCATCCTGAGAACAAGGTGTCATTAATTCTACCACTTTGGGTCAGTATTTACAGACTAAACGTGACATATTGACATAGTAACAACCAGTGCATTAATGGGTGATGGTGAGTTGCAGCCACACATGCATTGATTAGTGTTTCCCGCCAACAAAGGCTGCTCCATGGAATCATCTGTCCTCCCAGAGGCCTCATAACAGCCCAACATGCTAACAGTCCTGGCCAGGCGCCAACCACGTCTTGTCTTTAATTTCAAGTCAGACATTTCCTCTTCCTTCTGGTTTCCTCATTATTTATTCAGAGAGATGCGTGGAAACTCAACTCATTTAAAGTTTTTGGAGAAGTTCCTCTTAAGGCAGCTTGTGTTCACGCAACATTAAACATGTGTTTGTCTTATTTTGTTCCTCGTCTGAAAAGAAAGCTGTTGTACAGACTGAACATTCACTTCATTTTCAGCAGCAGATGATGTCGAGTCTGTCGTTCTGTGACACGAGAGCATCTGTTCGCAGCGCAGTCTCGACCTCCTTGGGGGAAACCCTGCAACGTGTTGGGGTTGAAAACAGTCCAGCCTGTTGGGAGACGTTCGAGGCCTTGGTCGCCATCTCTGTGAAAAGCAGTGATGCTGTGTGTGTGTGTGTGTGTGTGTGTGTGTGTGTGTGTGTGTGTGTGTGTGTGTGTGTGTGTGTGTGTGTGTGTGTGTGTGTGTGTGTGTGTGTGTGTGTGTGTGTGTGTGTGTGTGTGTGTGTGTGTGTGTGTGTGTGTGTGTGTGTGTGTGTGTGTGTGTGTGTGTGTGTGTGTGTGTGTGTGTGTGTGTGTGTGTGTGTGTGTGTGTGTGTGTGTGTGTGTGTGTGTGTGTGTGTGTGTGTGTGTGTGTGTGTGTGTGTGTGTGTGTGTGTGTGTGTGTGTGTGTGTGTGTGTGTGTGTGTGTGTGTGTGTGTTAACATGATATTCTCTCCTCATCAAAGTCGCTACAAGCTGCAGTGAAGACTATCAGTACTTGATGTTTTATTATTTATCGGTCTATATTTAGGCATCATTGTCCCCACTCTGTCAGCTCCGAGCTGCTGCCACACTTTGAGGACGTCTCTGATGTTATTTAAGGAGCTTCCACAACTTTTCAGTCAGATCCTCAGAGGAGCCTCTACCCTCTCAGAAAGGGTGCTTGGAGGGCACATGCATAATGAAAGCGCCCTCGCCCTCAGCACCCCCACCCCTCCAGTCTGGCTCCGGGAAGTGTTGCAGGCTCCTCCTGTGAGTGGCAAAGATAATTTGAGATGTAGGTGTCGGGGAAACGGTCCTCTCAGCAGATGCCAGCTCTGTGAGGGCCTGGCGAAGAACTGCGGTGCCTGGTGCTCTGTAACTAAATGAAAGCCAGTGTGTGTGTGCCCGCTCTGTCTCCAGGGTGCCCGGCTGCCCCGGCCCAACACCCGTGTACTGAGCTTCCTTCTGTTCTCCGCTGTCTGAGCGCCCCGATGGTTTCCTTAACCTTCCCCCTTCACACGCTTTTTCTTCCTCATTCATCAGACATAAGCGTCTGCAATGCACCGGCGATGAGACTGTTTTTCTGCTCAAATCCCAAACATTTTAATTGCAAGGAATCCACCATAATGCTGGCTCAGTTTCTGCTGGCAGTGTCCTCACATTCCTGAGTCCTTGGTGTTGGTTGTTGTAGTTTTTAATTCTGCATCAGGAGCAACAGCGATGTGTGTGTGAGGGTTGGTTCTGAAGAAACTGGAACCCTGTCATTTAAGGTTTTTGTTTTCTTCCATTTCCTTATGTGTTAAACATGATATAAAAGACATGAAACATCAGGGCAGACTGTTCAGCCATGCTGAACGACTAAAACAAATTGTGTGTGTGTGTATGGATGGATACACATACACATGCAGATCCTAGCTCCTAACACATGTAGCACATTGCCCCAGCACTGGACACTGTCTGCAAAAAGACTTGGCCTTTGCCAGTTTGATTGGCGTTGTTTGATGCTCTGGAATAGAATTACATTGGTTTTAAAATGAGGGAAAACCACCAAATTAGTGTCTCCCTCCTCACATGTTATTGGCACCTGTTCCCATTGTATATGATTGGACCCCCCCCCCAGACCTGGAATGATGCAGTGATGAAGGCTGGATTGAGGAGCAGGAACCTACATGTAATTCATTCAAATGAATTCCAGCACAGCCCACTCGCACTAATCCCTCACCATGCCGTATTAGCACGTGGTTGGGCTCGTCTCGAGCCTCCACTCACATCGCTGACCGAGACAGTTATGTCAGCAGGTGTGAAGACGGTTGTGTTCACTAGCTGCTCTGGTCGTGTTCTCCACACTGTGCCCTCAGAGAGTCTGTGGCCCCGGCTCGATCTGCATCATACCTGCATCCTCCCCTCACTCACTCAGTCAGTTACTGAGTCAGAACAGGCTGCAGAGCCACCACATGCAAATGACCGGCTCCTCCTGTCGTTTCTGCCAACAGGTGAATTCAGTGCATTTAAAGCCTAATAAGGTTGAAGAGACTAATTAAAGATCATCCATGTTTTTTCCCATCTGTAGTTGTTTTCATCAGATTTTTCACAGTGTTTCTAGCATTTGGACAGAGTACGTGTAGCTGTTTCTATGTGAAGTCTAGGGAACTGGTCATGTGACTCTCACATCAGGTTCCATGACCTGGAAATGTGAACAGTGCTTCCATCACACTGTGATTAACTTCTACATGGATGTTTTTCAATACTTGAGAAGTTTTTCTAAATATACATGTTTCCATGACTAGTTGTTTCT
The DNA here is from genome assembly GCA_029224185.1 of Karalla daura. NCBI lineage: Eukaryota > Metazoa > Chordata > Actinopteri > Chaetodontiformes > Leiognathidae > Karalla > Karalla daura. The sequence goes on along the minus strand of CM055203.1, from coordinate 1,899,482 downwards.
CACAACATTTAGGTGTTGTACATTTCTAGGTCAGATGTAAACACACCTGGCTCCACTGTGTCATTGAGCCACAGGCCGTCATGGATCGTCCATTCTACGCACTGTCAGAAATCTACTGTCACGCCTTCAAGTTGCTCTTTCTGTCTCAAGTTTTCCATATTAAGAGCTGAAAATGAGCAGAAGCTGACACCTGAGAGGTGATAAATCAGTGGAATTACTGTCATTTGAGTTTCTGTCAAATTCTTTAACTGTTCTCCACATTTTAACACTTATCTAAGCCGATGAAACCAAGTGTTCTGACATGAGTAGCTGACTGGAGCTGAAGCTGACACAAAGCAGCTCAGCCTCTGCAGAGGGAACCTGAATAAATCTTCCTCCTCCTCTTGTCAGTGATGGGGGAGATGCAGCTTCATCACGTCACAGCATCACTATTCAACCTTAATTAACTGCCGTTGTCTCTCTCAGCTAATTAACATTATCAGAGATTCTCTCTCTGAGGTTTGCATGTCATTAGAAACCGCTCTCATTTCTCTTTGTTTCAATTAGGAACAGAAAACAAAGCTTCTTACTCCTTGTTTCTTTGTTTTCCTTGTCTCAGGTGCACGTTCAGGTTCCCCAGCACAACCATCAAGATCACATTCACGGCCCTGTCCAGCGGGAAGAAAGGGAGGCGCGAGGCCCCAGAGTCCCCAGTGAAACCAGTGCAGCCCCAGATCTCCCCCCTCACCATCAACATTCCAGACAACATCGCAGACCTCATCAGCCCGCTGCCGTCGCCCACCGGCACCATCAGGTGAACAGCCAGGCTTTGATTCCCAGTCAGAGAGATGTGAATGTGATGGGAAATATGTAAAATGATGTAAAAATGTGCAGGAAACCTTTCCTCCCCTAAACGTTTCTGTGAACCTGCCTCCGTTCAGGTAGGAGAGTTTGCAACAGTTCGCTGAAGTTTCTGGTGAAACGTCAGTGTCTGTGCTCCTGCTCCACCTGGGAAACAGACTTTAACATATAAGGCTTTTATCATGAAACCAAGAACAAACCCTGATTTATAATCTAAGGTCACGACATGTCTTGTTTCTTCAGCTGAATGATAAAGGTCAGACCGTGCTGATCTGTTCTGGGGTCGGTTCAGACGTCTGTGGCTCTGAGATGTTCCTCCAGCTCCTGGTCGTGCGAGGCTCGACCTTGCAGCACCAGCTGACCTTGGTGTGGCCCCCAGGCCGGTGATCAGCTTAGGCTTAATTCAGGACCTGCAGGGCTCAGAGAGGGAGGAGGCTCCATCTCAGACTCTCAGATCCTCTCAGACCCTGGCTCAGCCAGATGGCTGTAACCTGGCCTGGGTTCTGCTGTCAGACCGGGTTCAACATGTTTACTGTGGGACTGACGAGATCCGAGACAGGTGGAACACGTGTGTCTGCTGCAGCTGCTCCTCAGAGCCTCAGGGCCTGGATCGCACATTAAACATGCAAATCAGTCTGTATGTTAAGTCCCCTGGTTATTCACTCTATTAGCTGGGTAATTAGACCTGATGCAGATTTGAATAGGTTCAGGCCTGAGGGACGAGATAATAAACGAACGTCACATTCCCGGTGAATAATAAGTCTCCACCAGATGAAAGATGAGCAGCACGTCCAGAATCATCAGGGATGCTCCATACCTGGATTACACTGTCAGTAATCTGTAACATCCTGCTTCTCATAACTGGAACTGCTGTGGTACAAAAGGCCTTCGTAGTAGTTCAAATTGCAGCAACAACAGCTCTAAGAGATGATGATTTCAAGGAATTCTGTCGAAAGTCTCTGATCTCAGATTCTTCAATCTTAGTATGACATAAACGGTTTTCACTGTTTTTGCTTCCTTTTCTAAACCAAAGCTAATCTGGAATCTGGACTAATCTAATCTGGACTAATCTGGAAAGTAATGGACTTCAAAAGTAATCGTTTGTTGCAGCCCTAGTTCAAATCCACACCTGAGGTAGAGAAAGATGCAGTGAGTATGACGAGCCACAGCTCTGACAGCCACTTGTTGTGAGGTGAACAAAAGTTCATCTTGATAAACTGAATCTTTACTTCACCTTTATCTACATGGTGGTTTTTGGAAGGCGTTAAAAAGGTGTTGAGATTAAGGTGAGGATTCCTTCATGTTCAGATGACATTTACTTTCACTTCTTAGGTGACATTGCCCAGTAATGAGAGTGTTAGGTTCAGGACGGTCTGAGGTGCAAATGTCCCACATGGTCTAAGTGTGTCGAGTGACTGTGTGCTCTGGTCGTCCCTGGCAGCGCCGCCAACTCGTGCCCCTCCAGCCCCCGGGGCGCCGGCTCGTCCGGCTACAGGATGGGCGGCCGCATGGTCAGCTCTGCAGAGCTGCAGCTGCTCAACGAGAACTCCCAGCCCGAGAACGACAAAGACGCCTCCGGAGGAGACAGTCCCAAGGTGAGAGCAGGACCCCGGCAGTGTCCCGCATCCAGGCTGGAGCTCCATCTGCCTTTACATATTCATCTGCTCTTTACAGTCAGACGGCGACATGGTGCTCTGAGATGACTCATTTATGAAGTTGAGGTGATTCTAGTTGCAGCGGGACTATGATTTTTGTCCCAAGTCTGTGAACATGTTCATTAAAAGTGGATGCCACAATGTTTGTGTAGCTCATTAAACTTTCAGTGAGCGTTTTGCTTTGTCATTGTGTTGGTTGGTCTTTAGGTAAAAGGTGAAAATGGCGTTTGTGGTCCTGAAACATCTTGTTTTGCTTATGTCTCAGATTTTCAGTTGGATGTCAGAGGATCTAAGAAAGCAGACACATTAAATCTGATAGATGGATTGATGACATTTATTGATTGTGCACTGAGGAATTTCAGTGCAACAGCCCCATGACAATAAATCTGAGTAATACAGACTGTGAAAAGTCTGTATAAACTATAAAAATGATTTGCTAAGTCCAAACTGAACTGAGCTATGAACTAGAGGTGAGAAGCTGAGAGATGATTTTGACTGACAGTGAACAGGAGTTATGTTGTGGAGCAGATGGAACCATTCTGCAAACTTTGGTTTGTCTGGTCGTTTGATGCTTGATCTGTGTGATACTGATCTGCTGGGTGTGTGTGTGTGTGTGTGTGTGTGTGTGTGTGTGTGTGTGTCTGTGTGTGTGCGTGCTCCTCAGGACGACTCCAAGCCTCCGTACTCCTATGCACAGCTGATCGTCCAGGCCATCACCATGGCCACTGACAAGCAGCTCACACTAAACGGAATCTACAATCACATCACCAAGAACTACCCGTACTACCGCACCGCAGACAAGGGCTGGCAGGTGAGCTGGTTACACACACCATCCGTCCTGTAGACACCCAGAGAGAGAGAGAGAGAGTAGAGACACAGAGAGAGACCCAGAGAGAGACAGAGAGAGAGAGACACAGAGAGAGAGTAGAGACACAGAGAGAGAGACACAGAGAGAGAGACACAGAGAGAGAGAGAGACACAGAGAGAGAGACCCAGAGAGAGACAGACAGAGAGAGTAGAGACACAGAGAGACACAGAGAGAGAAGTAGAGAGACACAGAGAGAGAGAGAGAGACACACACAGAGACCCAGAGAGAGACAGACAGAGAGAGAGAGTAGAGACACAGAGAGAGAGAGAAGTAGAGAGAGACACAGAGAGAGACACAGAGAGAGGTAGAGAGAGAGAGAGAGACACAGAGAGAGAGACACAGAGAGAGAGAGGGAGACACAGAGAGAGAGGGAGAGACAGAGAGAGACACAGAGAGGTAGAGAGAGAGCGAGAGAGAGACACAGAGAGAGGTAGAGAGAGAGAGAGACAGAGAGACACAGAGAGGGAGACACACAGAGAGAGACACACAGAGAGAGAGACACAGAGAGAGAGACAGAGAGGTAGAGAGAGAGGTAGAGAGAGAGAGAGAGAGTCCTGACTGTCCTGTGATCTGCTGCAGAACTCCATCCGTCACAACCTGTCTCTGAACCGCTACTTCATCAAAGTGGCGCGGTCTCAGGAGGAGCCGGGCAAGGGCTCGTTCTGGAGGATAGACCCGTCCACCGAGGCCAAGCTCATCGAGCAGGCCTTCAGGAAACGACGGCCCCGGGGGGTGCCCTGCTTCAGGACCCCCCATGGACCGCTGTCCTCCAGGTACACACAGAACAAAGCCCAACCAATGCTGACTGGTTTCACATTTTGCATTATCAAATCGAGTCCTTTGAAATCGTCTGTCTCATGTAGATATGTTTATATCGTCTTTATGTAAGAAGTGTTAGAAGTTAAGTGTATGACTGTTCTTGTCAGACATCATTCAATCACTGATCGTTTCAGAGTTCATGGAGCCACTAGTCCAAACCTCGAGTAATTTAGTGCTTAAGAAAAACGGTGAAAGCCAACAAATGTTGATACGTTTAGCGTTGCTCCTTGAATAAGTGTTGACATGTTGATTTCCTGATGGTGCAGACATGGTAGGACATGGTAGGACATGGTAGGACATGGTAGGACATGGTATGACATGGTAGGACATGGTAGGACATGGTAGGACATGGTAGGACATGGTAGGACATGGTACGTCAGTGTGTGAACGTGCAGAGACGGGGGACAGTTTACATTCTGATGTGAGATCAGGACGAAGGTGCAAAAGAAACAAAGATGATTCTGTAATTTCATATTGAATTTATAAAGCATTGTGAGAGACCTTCTGATCCTGCTGGAAATGTCTGATGTGACCAGTTATGATCAGCTCAGCTCATGTGTTGTGTTGAAGAGGTTAACTGGGAGCTGTCCCGGGCCCACGGGACACGGCTGTCAACACAGCAGCCCTGCAGCCTCTGCTCTCAGCCTGAAACCTGATCTGACCCGCCTCTGTGTGTGTGTGTGCGCGCCTCCCTCCCTCCCTCCCTCCCTCCCTCCCTCCCTCAGGAGCGCCCCGGCGTCTCCCAACCACTCGGGGGTCCTCTCAGCTCACTCCAGCGGCGTGCAGACGCCCGACAGCCTGTCCCGGGAGGGCTCCCCGGTGCCGCTGGAGCTGGACGCCTCGTCCGGCCCCGCCCCCGCCCCCACTGCCGTGGTCCAGCCCAAACTGGCCGTCATCCAAGAAGCACGCTTTGCACAAAACACACCAGGTACCAGCCCTGCACCACACACTCCCAGAACACACCTCCCAGAGCACACCACTGTTTTATCTGAGCAGGTCTCACAGTCGTCCTGTGACGTTCAGAGCTTTTATTGTGAAAGGCACTAGAGAAAAACACTATGACGTCTGGGGTTTCTTTAAGTTTACTTGATTGATTCACTTTAGCAAAATTAAGGCTTTTTAAAAAGTATTTGTAGTCCATAAAGGTTGTAAAGTTCTAAGTCCGATGTATTTATGGTGGGAGTCAGAGTTATTTGTTGTTTATTTTATTAATCTTTGCCTTTGGTTTAATTTTGGAAGTGCAGTCTGTCTGTCAGTTTTAATAATAATAATAATAATGACAGCAGTTGTATTTCCATTACATTCTTTTGCAAAATATTTTTGCATATAGAAAAAAATCTTTTTCTAAATATCAGTTACTGCAGATCCACATCCAAACTTTTGACAACCTCTGCAACACTGATGCATCCACACGTTCCCCTCTGTAGTTTCATTACAGTTTTCCCCCAAATATTTAGAAAATGTAGTGGTCCTGCTCCATCCCATAATAACCCTGGTACCATGTGGTCCTGCTCCATCCCATAATAACCCTGGTACCATGTGGTCCTGCTCCATCCCATAATAACCCTGGTACCATGTGGTCCTGCTCCATCCCATAATAACCCTGGTACCATGTGGTCCTGCTCCATCCCATAATAACCCTGGTACCATGTGGTCCTGCTCCATCCCATAATAACCCTGGTACCATGTGGTCCTGCTCCATCCCATAATAACCCTGGTACCATGTGGTCCTGCTCCATCCCATAATAACCCTGGTACCATGTGGTCCTGCTCCATCCCATAATAATCCTGGTAGCATGTGGTCCTGCTCCATCCCATAATAACCCTGGTACCATGTGGTCCTGCTCCATCCCATAATAACCCTGGTAGCATGTGGTCCTGCTCCATCCCATAATAACCCTGGTACCGTGTGTGTGTGTTCAGGCTCGCCTGTCAGCAACCAGCCGGTCCTCATCGCTGTCCAGGGTCAGTTACCTCAGACCATCAAGCCGGTCACCTACACCATGGCCTCCCCGGTGAGCACCAGCTCGTCCCAGCCGGCCGTGCAGACGGTCCACGTGCTGCAGCAGATCCCTGCAGGCTCGCTGAGCCCGGCCACCACCGTCATCGCTCAGCCCGCCACCATCATCAGCAAGAGCGAGCTGCAGGAGAACGGAGAGCACGCCGAGGTCAAAGGTCAGCCAGCACACAGGCTCTGCGGCTTTCTCTGCATTGATCTGATGCTTTGATAGAATCGTCGTTTTAAACTTCTTCTCATTGGATTTTCAGTGTGATTTATATTAGTAGGGTACAGGATAATCAGTTAAAGTGAAAAGCCGAATAGAAACGTGTCAGACCGTCTCTTCCTCCATGCTCGGCCTCCAGAATGAACGTGTCTGTGCGTTTCAGTCAAAGTGGAGACGGTCCCCACCATCACCTCTATAGGCGGCTCCAGTCGGATCATCCAGAGCACCCAGGCAGCAGCTCCGCTGCAGACCGTCACCCTGGTGGGGCAGCACCAGCTGCCAATCAAGGCCATCACACAGAACGGCACCCACAGCATCACCACGGCCATCCAGGGCCCCGCAGGCTCAGGTTGGTAGAGGCCCCAGCACTCACTGAGGGATCACAGAGGTGATACATGCATGTCAACATGTTTGGCCAATCAGAGGAACCCTGCCGCCCTAAATACCTGCATGGCTGAGCTTCTGATTGGTCAAACTGCTCCTAAAGCGTGACATCACCTGACTGCCAGCCCCTGATTGGTCAGTGTTTTCACTGCAGTTTGTTTATATGTCATTCATCCAATGTTGCATCATCTTAAAAACCTCCTCTTCCTCCTCCTCCTCCTCCTCAGCTCCGGTGGTGGCCAGCCCCCTGCACCTCCTCGCCACCCACGCCTCGGCCTCGGCCTCCCTCCCCACCAAGCGTCAGAACGGGGACCAGCAGAGCGAGCAGCCCGACGCCAAGCGCAGCAAATCAGAGGAGGAGGCGGTGGGGGGGGCGGGGGTGGGGGGGGCCGGGCCGGCCCCGCCCAGCGGCCCGGACTCAGACTCGTCGGCAGCTAACAACTAGTCTGTACACACACAGCATACACACACCCTCCTCCTCCTCCTCCTCCTCCTCCTCACGGTTTCTCTCTCGTCTCCTTCTGTTTCTCCTCCTCCCACCACTGACTCCCGAGGTGCCAAACGGAGAGGATGCTTCTTCTTTTTCGGTTTGGGGGTTTTTCTGTTTCTCGAGCATCGAAATTTAAGTAGATAAATAAAAAATGAACCCCTTCCTCGTCCTCCTCTTCCTCCTCCACCACCCCTTTAAAGACTGTGGGTTGAGAACAAACTCAAAATAATGGGACACGGACTGAACTCGGACTGAGCCACTGAACCAGGAGAGCGACTAAACCAAGACCACAGGAAGCCTTAACAACAAACACCCCTGGAGAGCTGACCTTCGACCTCAGTGGGGAGGGGCGGGGCCCCCCGGGCCGTGCCGGACACCTCCTCCTCCTTTCTGCCGCCCCTACCTCAGAGCAGATGGGGGCGGGGGGGCGGGCGCCGCCTCCCCAGACTGAGCGCTGGGAAAGGGATCAACTCGGAGCCAATATTCCTGAAACTCTGGCAGCTAGCCTCTCACGATACTGACCCTCCTCTGCCGCAGCTGTGGACAGATGCAGTATTTTGTCGTTCAACATGTGGAGCATAGGATTCTTCTCTTTTTCTATATAAAGTCTCACTTATTCTAGACGAGTCATAATTTAAATGAACAGGGAGCGTACACAGAGTGAGGTCGGCGTCGTTTCGGTCACCGAGTTGGAACTCTCACCTTCTTTCTTTCTGTTTCTTTCTTTTTTTATGTGACTTTCTGTTCCCTTCTGTTCTCTTCTGTTCGGTGAAGCAGTGTAATAGTTTTTGTAATATTCGTTTTTCTTCTCCCGTTTCTGACATATCCGTATAAATTTGCTTAGTTATACCTTACATATTTTAACACTTGCACAGATAACCGATATAAGCATATAAATCTCCATGTGTAGTTCCAGGTGTTGACCTTGCATGTATCCGACAAACGGACCAGTCGTTAACTGTAAATTGACCAGAGGAAAAAAAAACAGAAAAAAAGAACCTGCTTTGTCCAAACCAGACCTGCACTTGATTAAATGTTTGTGTTTCTCATTTTTCCTCCTCCTCCTCCTCCTCCTCTTATGTTTCCTCCTCCTCCTGCTCCTCCTGCTCCTCCCGGCTGTGTTGACGTTGTGGTGTTGGCAGAACTCCCCCCACCCCCTCCTCACCCCGCCACCTCCCTTTGCTTGATTATTTTACTCTGTTCTGGCGACCCAGCGAGTCTGTTTTTCTGATTGTACACGTTTCAAAACAATAGCAAAAGAAAAAAATTGATGTTTGTTCTGCTTCAGTGGAGAAATGCTTTTTTTTAATAAATTAATTTAAAGCCCTTTTTTTCTCACTTCTGTGCCTCTTTTTTGTGGCTGCAGTTCCGCTCCCTGTCCCCTAGGGGGCAGTGAAGCTGTGTTTTTGAAGGCTGGCAGGTTGTAACGGCAGAGAGCAAGTCGTCAGACTCAAGATGGCTGCCGCCTGCAGCTCCAGGGGTCAGAGGTCAGGGTCGCAGTGGCAGCAGGAGTCCTCAGGCTGTCTGAAGAAGCTGCAGCTCACCCTGCTGTGTGGGACAGGAACCAGAGCGTTCCGGTTAGAAAATGACAAAGATAAAAACAGGTGAAACTATCTGAAGCCTGTTTCACAAAGGCCAAGATAAACCTTTCACCTGAAATATAAGCACTTCAAATGTAAAAAGCATTTAAATACTGGTCATTATTTTATTAGTTAATCGATTAGTTGTTGCTCCTCCAGAAGAAACAAATGCAAAACTGCAAACAGCTGAGGCGGCCGATCAACTGACTGATCAAACAGCTTTAATGATGAATTAGTCGATTTCAGCATTTCAAGGTTTTTTTTGGAGAATGATTTTAAGAAATTAGGTCAAAATTCTCTGATCTCAACTTCTTAAACGTGAGTATTTTCTGGTTTATTTAGTTTAGTCCTTAATTGCGGAACATTTCATGCCATTGATTTGAGGAAAAACACATGAAGACCTTGGACGTTTCATGAAGTCGTCCCGTGTTCTCCATGCCTGTTATTTTATAAACTAGACAGAAAATCGAGTTGAAATGATCTGTAAATGTGATGAAAATGGATGCTTTATGAGAGCATATTCTCTGTACAGGGAGCAGTTGGAAGTGAGGGGAAAGGAGCAGGAAGATGCTGGAACCACGAAGGCAAAAGGCGACAAAAAGAGTCATGGAGGCGGTACGACAGCATCACTCTCTCTCTTCCTCAGCAGGTAGCTGAGCAGGAAGCGGAGCAGGAAGCTGAGCAGGAAGCTGAGCAGGAAGCTGAGCAGGAAGCTGAGCAGGAAGCTGAGCAGGAAGCTGAGCAGGAAGCTGAGCAGGAAGTCAGTCACCTGCAGCATGGTGTGGTGATGGTTGAGCTGCTGGGTCCACTGGGAGTAACACCACATCCAAACAACATGACGCAGACACAACGGTGCTGATGCCAGCTGCAAGCGACTTCCAGGCATTATGAGTTCAGACAGAAGAGGAGAATGTGTCCCATGTCACCTCTAGACAAGCATGATGAAGAGCATGATGAAGAGCATGATGAAGAGCATGATGCTCATCAGTCTGATTAAAGACCAATACATATTCTGCATTAGTGGAAGAAGTGGTTCTCCACAACAAGAACAAAGTCCCAGTCTGGGCGTTTCATATTCCACATGCTGAATGTTTCTGACCAATCACACGCTAGCTTTTAGATACAACACAAGGATGACGTGTTGGGAACAAGCTGCCAGAACCTCTGGACCAGTTTTTACATTTACTGGTCACCAGAAGCTTTAATCTAAAGCTACTGAGGCACATCAGTGCTTTACAGCATGACAGGAGGCTGCATGGATACAAGAGGTTTAGTAAGGAGAGGAGACGGTGTGTATTGACTTATCATGATTATTTGATCAAATGGACTGGTGGTGATATATCTGCCAGCTTAAATGAATAAACAAGTAGTAAACCGCAGGAGGGTTGTTAAAAAGCAGATCAACACTAGTTTCCATGTTTCCATATCTTGAAGGAGATAATGAGGAACCGCGTGTGCACCGTACATAATGTGATGTTAGATTGTCATCAGGTTCTAATCCTCCTCCCAGCAGCTTGAAAACAGGAATAGGAATGCTTCCATAATCATGTAAGCACTGTAATCTAATCTAAAGGAGAACAAGGTGAATGTTCATTGTCTGAATGTAGCTGCTGAGGTGATGGTGGAGATGCCTGTGTTGCTGGATGTGGAGGAGGCGTCGTCATGGAAACCAGGAGCCCGTCGCCGCTGCCTGATGGAGTCTTGACGCCCAGGCAGCGCGAGGAATGAGAGAAAGAGAGAGAAAGAAGAGAGAGCGTCCACGTCTGCTCTGCTCTGCCAGGCCTGGAGCTCAGCTCAGAACTCAGGCTTCTTCTTTTATTAGCTCATCGCTCAGGGTCAGGAGGTGACTGGCTGTTTGTAGCCCCACAGGGAAACTATTCCAGGACTCTAATCCTCCGATATTATCTCCACGCCGCATGTTGAGCCGCAGCTCCTTAAAGCCGCCAGCCACAGAGGCAGGAAATGAAGAGTGGGCACGGCTCCTTTCTGTCACCAGGGAAACTCAGACCTGTTCAAAGAGGTCACGCCGAGTCTCCACCCTGCACCATGCTGCCTCTTGTGATGCTGCTATTTCAGGACCAAATCCAGTTATTTGGTTATTATCGCAGTCTCTATTTGGAAGAAACAGAAAAGGTCTCAGTCCTGGAACACAGTGCCAACTCTGTCTCTGTAAACTGTTCTGTAGTCAGCTAATCTGTCCATGAGTTGTTAGGTCTGTCAAAATGAAGAAGAGTGAAAATTTCTGATGCCTGTTTCTCAAAGATGTTTTGTTTTCCTCAACAACATTCCGGCAACATTCAGATTAAAGAAACCAGGAAAATCACCCTTCAGAAGCTGAAATTGGAGAATTCTGACTTGATTTCTTTTAATCTAAAAAGCAGGCCTGTGGTACTGGTCTTGTATATGGAGTTCATCAGCATAGTTTCCCAACATGACGTGAGGAGGCAGTCAGACAGGTGAGGTGGGTCCTTCTCCCTGGAGCAGGTGTGTGAAGCCTCATTTCACCTGAAAGCTTCAGAACAACAGGATCACCCGACACTCCCTGCTGCACAGACCGGCCTCTGCATGCGGGGGGATTACAGGCAGGCTGCAGCGCTCAGGTGTGTCCAGGTGTGTTCCTCCAGGCCTTGAGAACACAGCAGTCACGTTTTACACGTTACCTTCTTAAATGTTCTCAGATCATCAGATAGATCCTCCAACAAAGTGCACCTGAAGAACACTGCTGCTGTGTAACGTGAGAACTTCATCTGGATCGTATGTTTTCCTGCACAGTTCATCAGGTGCTGCAGAGCTGCAGTTCCCCTGCCTGACACACGGGGTCAGTGCAGAGCAGAACATGCCAGTCTGCACGTCCACACGTTGAACCCCCCCACACACCACCACACACACACAGCCAGTCCAGTGCAGCACAGTGCTTCTGTGATGGAGAGCATTGACTCTAACAAGGTGTTTTATTTTTACCCTCTACTGCCCCAACCCCTCAGGTGCTCGGGCAGCAGCAGACAGGAGGATGAGGATGGGGGGGATGAGGAAGGGGGGATAGGAGTGTGATGGAGACAGAAAGGAAGACGAGGAGGAAGAGGAGGAGGCAGAGCTGCTGAGATGTGTGGGAGGTGTGGAGAGTGAGGATGCTCCGCTCTGGTAGGAAATGCAGACACTTGCTGACTGTCTGTGTCGAGTCCAGGGGTGAGAAGACGTCTGCCCCCCCCCAGAGTAGAGACCCCGGGGTAACAGCTGCTGCACAGCTGGAGCAGTCCCAGCTGCTCCCACAGCCCCAGAGCTCCCACAATGCACTGCTTCAGACGGAGAGGCCTGGACACCCGCTGGATGAGCTGTTCACGTTGTTCATCCAGTGCTGTACAGAGAGGAGGAGCAAAAACATTCATTACTTTTCAGTGACACTGAAAAAGTGACTTACTGCACTCATTTATTTTCATTTGATTTATGCATGAGAACAGTTTCACGTCAGGGTGCATAGACGCTCTACCAGATGAATGATGTCATCATGATAAAGTGAGAAAGACGACCAGGAGTGAAGAGTTAAGTTACACAACAACACCTTCTCACCGTGTTGAACATTCAGCAGTGTGGAGGTAGTTGTACTTCTGCAGTTTGTTCCAGACTTTTAAAAGAGTTCCTGTCAACAAACATCTTTGTCCTGAGAAACTGTTCCTCAGATTTAGTGTTTTTATCTTGGTTAGGAGACGAATATCAGAACTGGAACCTTTTAAATTGGTTTCACTGAACAACTTAATCACAACTTTTCCTGGTTCGCACCTCGAGTAGATCCTCCTTCACCATCTGCTCCTCAACTGCTGGACTCCACCTCTGATGTTCACTGAGATCCACTCATATAGTGTCTAGTCTAGTCTCTCATCATAGAGAGTCTGTCAGAATGAATCGACTGGAGAGAGAGAGAGAGAGAGAGAGAGAGAGTAGTTGAGGTTGTGTTGTTGGCTGGTGCCAATATAAACGTACTGACAGAGAAATGTTGAACGGCACTTTGCGCTGATCAAACACCAAACTACGTCTGGTTTATAAACCAGCTGATGTGATAACAGATGATGTTGTACAACTGTTCAGCTGCGATGAATCTGGACGAGCTACACACACATTAACACGAGGCTGTCATCATCTAACAGAATCCCCTAGAATCACCTAGAATCTGCTTGAATGTGAGTCGCAGCACGAGGTCGGTCAGGTCAGATGGACCTGTGGAGGTCTCCTCAGGTAGTGTGAAGGAGCAGGCTTTATTAACTCCCCTAGTTTTCGCCTCCTTGTCCTCTCATTGGTTCTTCACACTCTCCAGTGTTGATTTGTTGTTGATGGTGTGAGGGCTGCAGCTCTCAGCTCCGAGATGGAAACATCGTCTCAGTTCCCAAGGAAACCACCAACCAGGCTTCTTCTTCTACGCTCCTGTCTGGCTGCTGCTGGTTTGTGCAAGGACACACTCACACACACACACACACTCACACACACACACACACTCACACACACACACACACACACACACACACACACACACACACACATACACAGGCTGTTACATTTAGTGATTTTTAATCTTGTAACCGAGTCTTTTTAAATCGTCACCATCCTCTCTGTCTCTCTCTCTCTCTCTCACACACACACACACACACACACACACACACTCTCACACACACTCTCCAGCTCTCCTCACAGTGTGATGTCAAGGCTCTGCATCGTGTCTCCATGACAACCGATTCTCTGCTGGATCACATGACCACTCAGGTAAAAAACACCTGCACGCCTGTGGTTTTCTCCCAGTTATATCCCAGTGCTGCTCTGACACCTTAATGGAAACTAAACAGGGCTGTTTGTGTGGCTCCGTCTAATTCCTGCACTGCCCACTGAAGCTGTGCAGCATGTAGTCGACACGTCTCGAAAAATTCCACAGAAATTCATTCGAAAAAAATAGTGATTAGTGTTAACATTGAAGGATAGAATAGAATAGAATAGAATAGAATAGAAGTATAGTTGTATATGTTTTTAAAAGGTCATGTCTGATTGTATGTTATAATCAGAGTATACGTTTTTAAAAGGTCATGTCTGATTTTCTCTCAACTTTCTGACAGATATAATTCAACCAGCCAACCAGTGACTGAGATACAGACTAGAATGTTACCCTATTTACCCAAAAGAGACAATATTCCTAGTCAGGAAAAGGTCCTGGGCATGTTGTTATTCTTTGTGGATGTTTCTCGTGGTTTGTTTGCAATAACCTGAAACCAGGATGTGTATTTCTTTTTCTGTATTTCATAAGTTTGCATAACATGCAAGGAACAGTTTCAATGCACACACAGAAAACCATTGAGTTGTTAGAAACCAACGAGGCCCTGGAGGTGTCACAGGTGGTGTGTGTGTGTGTGTTTGTGTGTGTGTGTGTGTATGTGTGTGTGTGTGTAATACGTGTGTGAGCAGCAGTCTTATTTTTAACGAGCTGGGTTCACAGCTGGACAGGAACATTGTCTCCTCCACAGGGGAAAACTGGAGAGAGTCCTCGAGAGGACGAGACGACCCTGATGGACACTCCAGCCTCCCATGAAAGGACTCTGATCAGAGAGGCTGATTAGAAGCACACACGTGAGTGTTGGTGTGTGTATGGGTGTGGGGTGTGTGTGTGTGTGTGTGTGTGTGTGTGTGTGTGTAGGGGGGGGGGGGGGGGGGGGAGCTCCACATACAAGGTCTTCACTGCATCATAAGAAAGTATTTTGGAGCTTCAGGTTTTAACATTTCATTGTCTCCCAGTCAAATCAAAGGAGATTTCAGGTGCACTTTGTTGTAGGATCTATCTGATGATCAGAGTCTCGTTCATGTTTATCTGTTCATGTTTAGCTGCTTGGATCAGGTCACACCTGCATCCTCACCTGTGCTCTCAGCCTGCTGTAGGAGTCAGATGACCAGAGAAGGTGGAGCTGAAGATGGAGCTGAGTAAATGAGGAGGGACAGGACATTCTGTACATCTGATGCCTTTTAGAATCAGAAACACTGTGAAAATCAAGTCCAAACTGCACTGAAACAAAGATGAAAAATCGCTGTGAAAACAAGGTCAGATTCAATACTTAAAATCTGATTCATAAAGGTACGTAAACCTGATTCTGTTGATTTCATGCGGATTATCTGCTCATTCAGGTTAATTTGAATGAAATCAGTGAGATTACTCATTGACCAGCTGGACAGCTGCGTGAGGCGGACCTGCACCTCTGTCTGTGGTGAGAGGTCAGAGGTCAAGCCTCCTCAGTAATCCCTCTCTGGGGTGGAAGATGGCAGGGTTGTGTTTCACCTAATCCAAGAAGCCACGACTACGACCATTTGATTAATTACATCTGTCCACTGGTCCGGTCCTCTGGAGGGACACGTCCCTCCACCTCGGGATGTGAAATCCTTCCTCCTGCAGGGCCGAGCCAGCAGCTGGGCTCAGGTCCTCAGGTCCACTCCATCTGTGTAGTGTGCAAGGATGTGCTCAGCTTCAGGTTGAACATGTCAAGACGGCGTTTTGTTCTCTGATTCACCACCAGCCCCAGTTACTCCAGTACTGCCTGGTCAGTCCGCCCAGAAATGACAAACTCTTTGATGTATATATCTTGATATCTTTGTTCCATAAAGTTCAGTTTTGTAGATGAACCTCATATCATTATATCTCCTTTTTCTGTTTATATTTGTGGGTTTGAACAACATAAAAAAGCTTTATGTAATCAACATATACAATAGTGATAACAAATATATATGATCATTATGATTATTACATTTAATAATGTTAATAGTGATATGCCTGTGCTTATTAATATTGTTTCATTTTTATTTTATGTATCAGTAAATAGGAATTAGCTCTGAATCAAGTTAGAGTCAGACTTCAGAAGAAGCTCTCTGTAGTTTTAACGTTCATGGTCCCTGCAGGCTTTGACGTGTTTGTTAGGGATGGTTGCAATCTGTGGACTCACCACCAGGGGCCACAAAATCCTACGACTTGGTCCTTTAAACCGGGACAGAGCATCAGGCCAAAGGCAACTGCAGTGCATTGTACAGAGGTCCTCACAGACCACTGTGTAAAAGTGCTTCAGAGCAGGTTCAACTTCTTTACAACACAAAAACGCTTTCAGTCTACAGCTAATTAGCTAATTAGCTATTGACTATAGTACCCATCCAGCTGTAAAGTTATACACAACTTAAATCACTTTGAGGTGTCAGGAATGCCAAGAATGAGAGGTGCACGGTTTACAGGGAGGAGAGAGGAGAGAGATTAGTTTCATGTTTATGTCTGAGAGATAAACAATCAGCTGTTAGCAGCCAAAACAGAGGCAGCGCAACCAACACCCACATTAAAGAATCTCCTCAAAAAACATGAACGTTCCCCCGAGTTGAGTCCACGTCAATGGCAGTGATGACTGTGTGTGTGTGTGTGTGCGTGTGTGTGACCTCAGTGTGTGAACGAGGACGAAGCTGCGAGTTTGTGCTGAAACCACAGTGTCATCACTTTGTTGTTTGGCAACTATGGTTGTTGCTTCAAAAGTGACAGCAGTGAAGGCGAGGAGGTCATGTTCTCCAAGGCTGGAGCCGGCTGCTGAGGCTCTCAGCTCCAGCACCCTCCGCTCCGAGCTCAGCCTCGATGGAGGAAGTGGATTTGTCACAGTAGGAGTGGGAGTCCAACCTACAGCGCATTAGAATCCATTAAGTGGCGACATGGTGGATCTGGAGCACTTTATGTGTGCTCCAGCCTCGCTGTTGGCTGCTCCTTCACATGATGTTCCTGCATGGGTAAACAGGAAGTCTGAATCCTGCTGCCGACCAGAGGGAAAAACATGAATCTGTTCATCCAGTGAGAAACTGCAGGGAGGCGTGTGTGTGTGTGTTCTGAGCCTAATGGGCGCCCCAGGTGAACAGGAGTTGAAGAACTCATTAATCACGCTCATTAGTGCACATAACCAGGCCTGATCAACCTGTAATTAACCCCTAAATCACCGAGTTCACAACACTGGAGCATTATAAGGATACGTGACAATCATGAATGAGTGCGTGTGCGTGTATGTGTGTAGCTGAGTGTTAGGCTCCGTCTGCATGGATGCACGAATGCCTCAGCAACAAGTCTGACATTTCATCTCCTGGCCAGATGAGCGCGATACCAAACAAAAGGTAGAAAATAGCAGGAATGCAGGGGAGCGGGTAAGGGTCGGAAAGTTTGCATTGCCCAGATTGAGGGTACGACACATGTGTGAGGCCCTGTTCCTGTGAACTGCATTCCTTGTGCTGAGAGGCCTCCAGGATAGGGGCTTGCTGCAGTATTCTTGTGCCTGCCTGTTTAATCACATTTGCAGGGGAGGGGAAGCCGCGGTGCGGCAGCGTGGACCGAACTCTGCAGCTCACATGTTTCTCCACGCTTGCAGGCTGAGAGTCCTGCCATAGGCCCCGCCCCCTTCCTGCTAAATCCCAGCCCCTAACCAATCACAGCGAAGCTCGGCCGCCTCCCGGCTCCTCCCTCACTCCCGCACCCTGCAGGATTCCAGTCCGGGTCTTCTCTGTAGCTTGTTCCCTACTTCGAAAGTAGGTCACTGTTTGCTTTGTATTATTCAGCAACTGGAATGATTGTGCGTGAGGGCTCTTGACTGTGATCTGGGTGACATGCAGCCAGCCAGTGGTGTGCAGAGAGGAACCCGCCCGCCGAGCAGAAACACACCCAGAGCAGGCCTCAGACACAGCGTTTGGCTCTGGGAAACTAAAGGCAGACTCAGCTCTGCTCTCTCACCTCGTCTCCTCAGTCCTGCACCATTCACATTAATATCAGTCATTTTATAATCTCACAGGAGGGAAACATTCAGGCCTCATCGCAGCATACTGTTACTGAATCCTGGTCCTCATCCTACTGAATGGTGACAGTAGTAATGCAGTAGCGTCAGAGTTTAAAGGGGGCCGAGAATAGTTGAAGCACCTTCTCCCATCCTGGTCCTAGCTGTGGGAATGATCTGAACATATTGATACAACTGTACATACACCGTCTGCAAATTTGCTCTCTGCAGGTTTTGGCTCTTTACTCTCACGACTGTAGCTGTCTTTTGCACCAGTACAGACAGATCTTATATCTTATTATCTTATTATTATCTTATCTCCCTCATGGATGTTTTGTAGTGTCGCCTTCACGATCTGTTACAGCCTATTTCTGCACAGATCTGACGTTATTTTATGCTTTTCTATGTAACCATACTTGCCACTCACGAATGATCAGGTGACTTCACCTTGTCCTCAGCAGCTCCTCAGCTTATTCTCCTACACTAAGTGGTGACTGGGGCTCTGCTGCTGCTATAGAGCGAAGCTCCACATCCAGTCTGATGTGTTGAAGCCAAATCCTGAGGAGGAACCAGGGACTGAGGAAGAACCTGAGGAGGGACCAGAGACTGAGGAGGAACCAGAAGAGGGACCAGAGACTGAGGAGGAACCAGAGGAGGAACTAGAGGCTGGTTATTTTGCCAGAAACTTCGCCTGGGTTTCTACCTGAACAGAGGAGCATATATGGATATCTGAATGAGGACGTGTGGATGTTTTTGGCCTGCCATACATTTGAGGCCAGAAATAGACAGTGACCCTCCGAGGACTACTGAAGAAGAGACAGCAGCAGGAGAACTGTGCTTGTGCCAGATAATGCTCATTGGATGGTGAAACAAACAAGGGTGATGCGGATGAGGTGAACACAGGTCACGGCAGCTCCAGGTCATGGAAATGTTGTAACATGGAGGAGCATGAAATGAAGCAAGGCAAGGCTAGACACACACACACACAGACACACACACACACAGTCTCAGAGATGAGATGAACTCACACCGGGTTCATCTCATCTCAGTGCTGCCTCTTCTCTGCCTGCAGGACTTTGATAAAATCTGGCAGCAGCTCGGTCTGCCTTGCGTGCAGGTATATGCAGCATATCAGCGCCCACTCACTTTGAGATATTTCAGTGTTTTGCGCCGAGTGAGACTGTGCTCAGTCCGCGGGGGTATTAGCCCAGGCTGGGATCCTACCTGGAATGCAGAGCTGTTACATAACAGCCTGGACTTTGGACGATCTGTGATTGATGCACTGTGTGGCATGTTTTCTTTGGAGCAGCTCCACCTGAAAACACAGAGATGACACAAATAAGAGCACACTCAATTAAATTACTGGTGGCTGTGTCGAGGCGTGTGTGAAACTCATGAATACAGATGAATAACTGTGTGTGAACAGCACTTCACTGAGCCTTCATGTCCCCTTCTTCTGTTTGCTTCACTCTGGACTTATTACTTCTCAGACGTCTCGAGGAGCTCAGTACAACCAGCCGGCTACGACCGGATCATTTGGAAACTGTGATCTTAAGCAACGTTTCTCGACCACACGCAGACAGGACAAACTGGAAGCACATCATCCTCCCTTCTGCACTGATTTGCATGACTTAAATTTTGCAGCTGCCATTAGAATACGTGTTATGATCTGAAAAGATACACCCGTACGGCCCCAGGGTTGCACTGTACTGCAGTCACTCAAACCGCCATGACGCACATGACACCATTTCTTTTGTAGTGTAAAAGAACTGAGAGATGGATTCCTCACACAGGTGTAATGAAGAGGCAGTCCTGTCGAGGAGAGATACAAGTTCAGATGACTCTCCATGTCCATGCAGCCACCTCCTGAGCTGCAGCAGAATGAGCATCAGAACTGTGTTTTATCTACTGTGCAAGCAAGAGCAGAAATTTCAAAGAATTTGTTTTGGCACCTTGATATGTATGGTAATGATGTGACATTAGGAAAAAGTCAGGTGTGTGGAGCCCCCAGGGTTACGCTCAGTCCCACACTCAGGAACATCTGAGGGTGGAGACCAAAACCAGAGCTGAAACAGTGACGGACAAGGACATGAGTTCATCATCATCTCTGCAGCCCTTTGTCAACTAGTGAGTCAGAAAGGTGAGTCAGTGTTCTGCTCCTGAGCTGTTTCTCCTGCAAAACTATCAGCCGTCTGAGGTTCAAGCTCTAATTGTCTCAGTCGTGTCTATTCGCGATAGTACTCCAACGTCTCTGCAGTTCATTCAGAGGTCAAGGAGGAGAATCCATGTAAGTGTTCAACAAAGCTGTTTTTAAAAGTGACCCAACCCATTTCCATGCACTCCCTTGGCCTCTCATTCTCTCCCTCAGACTGAATAAATAAACGACATAATAGCGGCACAGCTGATGTAAGCTGTCATCACAGCGGCTGCAGGTTCCAGACTGACACCCCGGCCGGGATAAAGACGAGTGTTACGAGCAGGAAGAATTCATCATCCCTCCGTTTCCTGCTGCTGCTCTGATAACCTTTTCCTTTCCTCATTAACAGATGGAGATCGCAGATGTTCCCTCCTTTTTTTTAAAATCTGTCGTGGCTTCATCTCGGCGTGATAACGAGCCGTCAGTCTGTCTCCCTGACTCGTCTGTACCAACTCGTCTCTGGTCATTACGTTTGATCTGCACAAAAAAGTCAGAGGCTTCCTGGAAAAGACACACGGCAGTCGATATCTGGGAACGGGAAGGTCACGTCTTTGTTTTTGATGATACATCACAAGTAAATGCCGCACCCAACAGGTACAGAGAGTCAACGAGTTCAGCCTGTAAATAAAACATGTCGACTGTTACGTAAACTGCAGAGACAGACCTTATTAGTCGTGCACATTCCAACATGATGCCAGATAAAAACTCTGCAACCAGTCCAGTGACATTGAACCAGTCATTAAAGTCTTTTTATGGGATTCATGAAGCAGCGATACAAGTTCCTCCCTCGTTTCCTGGTTCAAATCAAAAAGGAAAGATGTGAGGCAGCGCAGGTCCCACATTCACACTCGGATTCTCTGTGTTTTCTGTCTGGATTACATCAGATGTAATTCAATTCACTTTAGCTGCACACAAATTACCTCAGTTATGCATTCATGGCCGCATCAAACCATATGATGCAAAAACGTGTGCGAGGTCCTTGGAGCACATGAGGCCCTGCAGCCATGGGAGGAGGACTAAGGCACAGGACGTTTGCTGTCTTTTGTACATAACCTGGAGTCAGCGTTATTTCATAAAGAGTTTGGTGCAGAGCAGCTCTACATGTTATGTATCTAGATATAAAACTGACATGAACTGGTATGATCTGCTTCCAAACAAAGCTGTCACTGGTTGAGATGAAGGAAAGAGTCTTCTTTGGCCTAGTCATGGGAAATGTTTCTCCTGTTTCTCCAGGAGAAACGTGGACACTCCATCTCAGTTTAATGTTTATGTAAAACAAAAGCAACTTTTCTAAAATTTCAATTCCAACTGCTCCCCACAGGTGTTTCTACTGAAGGTGTTTGAGCTGTAGCTCCAGGTAGAGTGTGTTCCTGCTCCATCCCATAATAACCCTGGTACCGTGTGGTCCTGCTCCATCCCATAATAACCCTGGTACCATGTGGTCCTGCTCCATCCCATAATAACCCTGGTACCATGTGGTCCTGCTCCATCCCATAATAACCCTGGTACCGTGTGGTCCTGCTCCATCCCATAATAACCCTGGTACCATGTGGTCCTGCTCCATCCCATAATAACCCTGGTACCATGTGGTCCTGCTCCATCCCATAATAACCCTGGTACCATGTGGTCCTGGTCCTCCACTCTGAGGAAGATGGACGTCCAGAACATAGTTTTCTTAGATCTTTGAATCAGATGTAGAAACAGTTGAGTCTCCTCCTCTGTCCATCTGGTCTGAAGGGAACTGGTCATGTGACCCCTACGTCAGGTCACGTGACCTGGAGAAAGTGTTTCCATCACACTTTGAGATCAGCTTCTAGATGGACATGTCTGGAGGAGCAGCTCAGGAGAGGAGCTGTGTTTCAGTGACATCTGAGATGTTTTTTATTGCAGCATGTAGGTTTTATGTGTTTCACAGGGTGAACGCACCTACGGCTAGCCACCGAGCCACTAAGCTTCCCTCTGTTGGTTTCCAAGAAAATCATATCTCCCACAGGCGTTTCTGGGTATTTTCCCTACTTTACTTCCAGAAGTGGTTTTGACCCTGGAGATGCTTGCTAAGATTTGTTGGGTTCTGCTACCACGTCCTCACCCTCTCACACCAACTCTCTCACCAATCGGACCGAACTGGTCTCTGATCTCCTCTGATCTCCTCTGATCTCCTCTGGTCTCCTCTGGTCTCCTCTGATCTCCTCTGGTCTCCTCTGATCTCCTCTGGTCTCCTCTGGTCTCCTCTAGTCTCCTCTGGTCTCCTCTGGTTCAGCGTCACACCCTCTATCAGCTGCTCTCTCAGTAAAGACTAAAACGTTTTCCCTCCTCAAACCACGTTCGCTGTCTGAACTCAGCAGCATCTGTAATGTGAGTTGAGAATGTGGCCACAAGTCACTCTGGGAGATAATGATGAAAGCCAGGACGTAGCGTGACAGCCACCAGTTGACCACCGATAAGCCGGCTCGAATCGGCTTGAATTATTTCGACCATCATCATGTGTGTGAATGTGTGTGTGTGGTTTCTTTGGTTTTCTTGGTTTGAAGCATACCTGTGAAACATTTCTTCATCTGGTGAGTCTGAGGATCAGAAGTCGCCTCGTCCTGACTGGATTTTAAATACAATCTCTTTTTGTGATTTTCACCCAAAAACGTGGTCGTGTACACAGCCCCTGAACATCGTGTCTTCATTAAAGCTTCAGTTGCTCCTGAGCATCTTCTCCTTGTTGTTGACGTGTCTTCCTGATAACTGTCTGTCATTTTGGAACCATGCATTATTCCTCGTATGTAGTGACTTCCCTGCTGCTCAGGCTTCTTTGTGTTGGTAATCAGGCGGCTGCATCTCCACCGACTCCTGCTGTCTGCGATTACTCACCTCATCAAACTGTGCCAGAAACATCGGCCGCTTTTAGATCTTAAAAGATTTTTAATGCCAGCAGGAAAAGGTTACATTATGCATGACTTGACTCGCTGAATCTCAAAGCGGCGAATCCTGTTAGTGATGGAGGAACACGACGTGGGTACATTTTGTATCGACAGCCGCCTGCGTTTTATGGTTTTAAACCTCTTTGCAAAAAAAAAAAAAAAAAAATCCGAAAATTTGAAAGTGAAATCCAGAAGAGCGAGCGTGGAGCGGCGTGGTTCCAGTGGGATGCAGCAGCCCACACAGCTGGCTGATGTGGCTCACAGCGGCTTTGTTGTCGGGCTCAGTGGTGGGTTTAGAGGTGCCTGTGTTCTCTGCCTCGTCCTCCACAGGGAAGGACAGAAAATCATCCAACACGTCCTGCAGAAGACAAGTCATGCAGGGCAAGACAGAGACAGAGACAGAGAGAGAGAGAGAGAGACAGAGAGAGAGAGAGAGAGACAGAGAGAGATAGAGAGAATGTGGAACCTGACTTTCCTGAAGGGAACCTTTCTAGAAGGGTCACTGTTCAAAGTTTCTATCTATCTAGAGATATAGATCCATACAGTTGTGGTTTCAGGTATTCATGTATTACTGTGACATGCGTATTGAAGGGGAATGGTTTTGGAAAGAGCCTTTCAGCTGTTATTACGTGTCTGCATTTAACCCACAGTACACACACGAGATCACACCGAGAGCTTCAGGCACTTCAGTCACGGGGAACTTTTCCTGTTCCTCAGTATGAAGGATCCAACCTGTGCCCTCCCAGTTACTCCCTGGAATGACTCCCCTGCCTCTCCTTGTGTTAGTTCCAGTGTTTGCGATTACAGATTAGTTTTAATTAGTTTCAGTTGATTCATTTGAAATCAAATCAAAGCGCCTACAGGGTGGCGAGGTGGAAAAACGCCGCGGAGAGAACAGAGGGTGAACCCGGGGTACAGAGACTTGGCAACGAGTGAGGAAAAAACACAGTTTGACACAATTAGATGCAACAATGAAGGGAGGAGTGATGATGATCAGGTGAAACTAATCAGCAGAGTTAAAGGTGGCGTCAAGCAAAACAAAACGAGACAGAACGAGAGCGACCTTCAAAATAAAACACGTCTCATCGGGCGATAGAAACAGAGGAGAGTATCCGTCACTGTCCAGTCTAAAACGCTCCTGGGACCTGGTCGGTTCCTGACCCGGGCTGAGGCTCAGACCAGGAGAGAGTCAGAGTTTTTTACCCTGAACGACCCCAGAGTGCTGCTACCGCCGCGGGATTCAGGCGGATAAACATGGAGAGATCAGTCTGTACCCACTGCTCCAAATCATCTCACAAACTCACAGAATTACATCACAACCGCTATTTTAGTATTTCTACCCAGGGAGGAAGAGTCACAGAGATGGTTTCTGTCCTTTGTAATAATGAGAGGAATGTGGATCAATTAAAAGAGGAAGGCAGCAGCTGCTTCACTTGGGGAGCGCCCTCGGTGTCTTTGCATCTGTTATGTTATTGCTTCTGCTGGTTATTGCAGGTTTTTATTGTATGAACACTGCACCTCTGTCTGACTGACTGATCTAACTGGGCTTTCAGAGGATTACGTGAGTCAGGTTGTTGCGTCCGTCCATTATCTGCTCCTTGCTTTGTGCCCAGTGGAGGTCTGCTTGTTCCTGTCTCTGGATCATTTAGCAGACTGCACATTTCTAAGAGTCTCCATCAGTTCTTCGTCCTCCTCGTCTCTCTGCTGCTGCTCTTTCTTTGCAGCTGGGATCAATAAGAGTTATCTAACGTTACGTTTCTGCCGTTCCGTAACTTTATTGATCCCATGCCGGGGAATTAAAGAGTGCCTCTTAAAAATGTGTTGTGGATCCCTGATTGGCTGCAGCTGTGTGTCAGCGTCACTAATTCAATCTTGTTTATTTGGAGAACATCTTTAACTGCACACGCCGGGGTTTTCTTCAGGAAACAACAGTGAGATCAGATATTTAGAGGGGAAATGTAAAATCTAGATTGATTGTATGTACAAACCTCACAATGCTGCACATTTTATCGTTATTATCCGATTCCTGCTCAACAGCTTCACGGTTTCTTTATTGAGGATTATTTCGCTTTGCTGCCTCTCTCATTTCTTCGTTTCTCTTTGCTGTCAACAAAAACCAAACAAGCTCCAGACTTCTCCAGATATCTGAGATCAGATCTTTCAAAAGGAAATGTAAAATCTTGATTGTCATCTATACTCTGATGCATCCAAACCTCACAACGCTGCACACTTTATCATCATTATCCTTTCAGTTATCTTATTTCTGTGCAAACACTTCATGGCCTCTTCATTAGGGATTCTTGAGCCTTGCAACAGTTTGTCTTCTCTATGTCTTTAACACCTAAAAATACATATTCCTTGTCTGTGAAAACCAAACCAAACAAGCTTCCTATCAGGGTTTTTTTTGCACATTGTGAGACTGAGGAGCTCAGCTCAAAGCCAAAATTTATGTAAGAAAAAAAAGCAGTGTTATATTCCAGACTGATGCAGTGGAAGAGCATCCTCCCACACGGTGCTGGTCGGCATCTGCGGACCACAGGAATAGCAGCAGCGCTAGCGAGGAGCAGGTGGACCAGGTTAGCTGCTGACTGCTGCTCCAAGCAGAGGATGCTCCAGTGGTCAGAGCAGACACGTCAGCGAGCTGCAGCCTGTGGAGCTGATGGCTCAGAGCAGACGTGTACGTGTGTGTGCGTGCATGTGTGCGTGTGCGTACAGTATGTGAAACTAGGTCGTGTTAACCAGAACACGTAAGAGAGCGACAGCGTGAACTCTGCTGATAGTTTGAACTCTCCACGGTCAGCGGAGACGAGGTTGCCTAGGAACAGAGGCAGGAACTGCTTATTCCTCAGTTTGCAGGGAGATGCTGCTGTAATACAGTTAGCGCTGTGACAACACGCAGTCTGCACAGTCCCAGAAAACAAAAGCAGTCAGTATGTCCCCCAGCCGGGGAGATCTCACTCACATGTTCAGTGAGTCACATGTTTGAGCCATGATTTCCCTCACTGATGTGACATAAGTGTGGGTTACGAGACCAACGACTAATCCTTCAATTCCTGAGTCCCACTCAGTCAGAGTCGACCTGAAAGCGCAGCACATAAACAACACCTACAGCGATGACGTAAACACACGTATGCAGTGTGTTCTAGATGCTGAGATGGTTTTCTTTCTTCACCTCTGTTTTCTGTTCCTGTGAAACTGCGATGCACTGACGTGACCTGCGACACATTTAGGTGGCTTGTTAAGATTTCCAGGACACTAGAGGATTTACTGAGTAATCCTCCCATCAGCTGGTCAGAGCCAGTGGTCGACTGTTTTACTCTAATGATAGTACGCTGAACTATTCCTGTTTGTTTCTGTGAGCCTGGCCGCTCACTGCTGCAGGCCGGCCGTCTGGATCAGGAGTTCAGGTGAACAGGTCGGTGTGTTTACAGACGTCACCATGTTGCTAACGCACGCACACGGGTTCTATAGAAAGTCTTTGGTTTGATGAATGACAGAAACATAATCCTGTTTGGATGATTCATCACTTTAAGTCACCATCGGCCATGTTGTCTCTGCTTTGTATCAGTGCAACTGATAGATAGATAGATAGATAGATAGATAGATAGATAGATAGATAGATAGATAGATAGATAGATAGATAGATAGATAGATAGATAGATAGATAGATAGATAGATAGATAGATAGATAGATAGATAGATAGATAGATAGATAGATAGATAGATGAGTTACATGAGTTATAAAAATATAGAAAGTCTATGTAAACAGCAAAAATTACAGTTTAAACAGTATAAATAAAACTAAGCTGCA
The DNA here is from genome assembly GCA_029224185.1 of Karalla daura. Taxonomy (NCBI): domain Eukaryota; kingdom Metazoa; phylum Chordata; class Actinopteri; order Chaetodontiformes; family Leiognathidae; genus Karalla; species Karalla daura. Next base: position 1,872,903 of record CM055203.1, on the reverse strand, counting down.
CTGTACAATGAGCTGAAGGTGCAGAGGGTCATGTAAACAAAGTGATGAGTAAAAGCCTGAAGAGCCAAGTTTTCATCATGGAAATGATGAGGGGGTAAATAAAGTCACCGTAAAACAGTGACAGTGTGGTATTTGAGAGTGGGAGCAGCTGTAATCTTCACAAGGTCACAGGACGGAGAGGCTGAAGGTCAGAGGTCAGACTGGCTGGATGGTGAGGTGCCATGCTATCCAAAGTTTCCATAGTTCATAGATAGATTTATAGTTCATAGATATTGTTGCTAATAAACCTTAAATACAGAGAACCAGTACTTTGGAATAATTCACCTGCATCATTACAATCAACATCTTCACTGTAATTAATATTAATAGTTCTCTTCGTAGCACACTATTGAATCTGTTTCCGTCTACATTTCGCATTGGATTTATTATGTAGAGTGAATTTATCTACTTCAGATTTTATATCATTTGTTTGTTTTGTTCATTTTTGTGCAAGTAAAAACTAAATTGAAGAAAATCTAAGAAAAACAACGTTAGGTTGTGTGGTCTACGCAGCTCCATTCAAGCAGAGAGGAAAATAATTCCTGCATCATTCAGTCAAAATGCAGCCTGATGTTTGGAATGTGTGGGACCTGCGGCTCAGCCTCACATGTTAAAAATAAGCCTGTGTAGGTTGTAGCTGTTGTGTAATCTATTACTGTTGCTGTCTGTGTCATGGAGCCGGACTGAGCCGCGCTCTCTCAGACTCCACTCAGCATCAGCTCCAGGCCTGCAGGAAGCCTGGCCCGCCTCCAGGGACCTGCAGACAGCCCCAGACAGGCCGGGGACAGTCCCCAACACCCCCCCCTCCCTCTCTTCATCTCTCTCTCCATCCCTCTCTCTCTCTCCCTCCCTCTCTCCATCTCTCTCTCTCCCCCTCCCTCTCTCATCTCTCCCTCTCCCTCCCTCTCTCCATCTCTCTCTCTCCCTCTCTCATCTCTCCCTCTAGCTCCCTCTCTCTCATCTCTCCCTCTCCCTCTCACTCTCTCCCTCCCTCTCTCTCTCCCTCTCTCTCTCCCCCTCCCTCTCTCATCTCTCCCTCTCCCTCTCCCTCACCCTCTCACTCTCTCCCTCTCTCTCTCCCTCTCCCTCCCTCTCTCTCATCTCTCCCTCTCTCTCTCCCTCTCCCTCCCTCTCTCTCATCTCTCCCTCTCCCTCTCACTCTCTCCCTCCCTCTCTCTCTCCCTCTCCCCCTCTCCCTCCCTCCCTCCCTCCCTCTCTCTCCCTCTCTCTCTCCCTCTCCCCCTCTCTCTCCCTCTCCCCCTCTCCCTCTCCCTCTCTCTCTCCCTCTCCCCCTCTCTCTCCCTCCCTCCCTCTCCCTCCCTCCCTCTCTCTCTCGGCCTGGCTCAGCTCCTGCAGCCTGGAGGCAGGAGGTCGGTACCGCCGGGGCAGCAGCTGCTGTTGCTGTACCAACGCCGCTACACCGGAAATAACAGCCGGGGCGAACGAGGACGCTGTGTGCCGTGGCCGCTCAGCTGCACGAGCTGAGCATCGTCTCTGTCTCCAGCTCGGAGGAGTCAGGTCCAAAGCCGTTTCACTGACTCCGAGCGACCCAGGTAAACATTAGCCAATCATGAGACGTCCAGACAGAAACCAGAGTTCTGCCAGTGGAAGGAAGTGACATTTGTTCAAATACACTTTGTTGTGTTGTAAATACACTAAGGTTGCCATACTCATCATTAATGAGATGGTTTAACCCCCTTTTGCCCAGCGCACTGCCTGGCACTGGTTCCAGTGGTTCCAGCCTGTGTGTAACATCTGTCTACTATCTCTAAGTCCAGGGTGTTTCTGCTCGTCCCTGGGCGGCTCTGTATGCAAACAGTGGCCGGTATCAGCGGCCGCCAGGCCCGTCAGAGAACCTGCAGCCGCTGCGTGCGTGAGAACCCCCACAATCAGAGCCACCAGACACAAATGAGGACACCACAGGTGGCGAGGAACTGTCGGCTCATGCAAAGCGTGGCGCTGCGTTGGCAGCGCTCGGGCCCCGAGCAGGAAGTAGCGTGCAGGTGAAACAGGTGAGCGAGGCCAGGAGGCAGCTGAGGTCAAAGGTATCCTGGTCCAGCTGGAAGCAGGATGTCAGAGCATGATGTAACGCTGTGACCACTCAGTTTCTTATATGTATATGAAAAACTAGCAGGTACAAGTATGCACTTCAAAAAATCCTACCCTGTTTACATATTATGATTTATACATTTATGTATTATTTCTAACATTCTATCAACATCCATATGCAAAAATAATACACACATAAACATCTGTACAAATATACTCACTAACAATACATATTTATGTTTACATGTTTTATCCATACAAATATTCTGCATTTATAACAATATTCATAAATACAATATACATACATTACGTCAGCATCCATGTCAACAGATCCTTCTTTACATGCATGTGTTACATACTTCCTCTTCCATATACCTGATTAGAAATGCTTTTTGTAGAAAAATCTAAATGTAGATTTATGTTTGTACGTTTTATAAAAGACAACATTTCTGAGAAGATTTCTGTCTTCTTGACTTGTATATTACGTCTGTTTACATTGATTCCAACTTGTTCAGTGATTCAGGAAACCGAGGACTCCTCAGAGAAACAGTTTGTCAGATTGTCCAAAGTCCAACCAACTAAACCATCACAATTTCTGGATAATCCTCTCTTTGTTCCTCTTGCTTCAAATCAAACCTTTGACAGTTTTGTGTTTTGACCAAACCAAGAGACAGAACACGTCGAGAGTTACGACCTTATCGCTGTGTGTCACGTCAGGAGACGTCAGGAGCCTTTGGACACCTGAATATCACAACCAGATGTGACTGGAACGTCAGAGTAAAACCAGGGGTAATATCTCAGCCTCTGCTCTTCTGCTCTCAGGATTTCCACCAGATGTGGGATCTGGCTGTGGGGGACGTTTGGGTGAGGGTGGGAGGGGGGGGGGGGGTGGAGTGGGGGGGTCTAATCCTCCCAAAGGTGCTGGAAGCAGCTGCAGGTCGAACCGGTCTTCATCAAAGAGGACAGTTGCAGTTCAGTTCCTCTGAATCGTTGCAAAACCAAGCATAAAAGAGTCAAAGCTATGAAATCAAAACAGAGAAAAACTAGAGAATAACATGTCAGCAAAGTCCAACACTTCAAAAGTTACATGGATCCTACTCATCTATGAACTTAATTTTCACATGTATTTATCTTTGGTTTATTTTTATTTTATCTATCTATCTATCTATCTATCTATCTATCTATCTATCTATCTATCTATCTATCTATCTATCTATCTATCTATCTATCTATCTATCTATCTATCTATCTATCTATCTATCTATCTATCTATCTATCTATCTATCTATCTATCTATCTATCTATCTATCTATCTATCTATCAGCTGGACACTGGTCTGGGAACAGTGAGGAGGATGAGTTAAAATGGTCTGCGGCGCTGTGTGGACGTTCAGCTGCTTCTCTGTTTCTCTCTGAAATAACATCAACACAGAAACACAGACACACCATCGTTCTACTCATCTTTTGTCCCCTCATTATTCCTTCTGTGTTTTATAGAGAGTCTTATCAGATCTACTCGACAGGCTCAGTCCTACAAACCTGACTACTACTATATGATGTTGATGATGATAATTAGGGTAAAGATCTATTGATACTGACCCCTCAGAGCAGGATGATGTAAGAGGAGGATACTTTTCCTTATTTGTGTCAGTGTTGTTTAAAGGTTTAAATGAAATCTATGGATCTACATTTTAAAAGCCTCCTAAACATGACTTCTTAGAAGATGATTTTAGGTAAAACAGGATGTGCACTGTGTGCATCATGGGCTGATTGTTGTCACAAAGCTAGCACTTAGAATAGGTAATCATGTTTTAATATGATCTATAGACATAAATAATGCTGGATATTGGCACCCTGGCAAGTCAAGCCTTCAGCTTCTAGACAAAATAAATAAAATAGGGACATGCAACAGGTGGGGGACATTCAACAGTTACATCAAAGCATCCAGATCCTTCATATATTAAATGCAAGATTATCTTTACTTTGTCCAGTATTTGTGAGACAGAAACCATGGGATTGAGATGTACAACCAGAGCAGGATGAAAGACAGAGAGAGAGAGAGAGAGAGAGAGAGAGAGAGAGAGAGAGAGAGAGAGAGAGAGAGAGAGGCTGAGGGAGACGATGCAGGCGGAGGGCATGTGCTGGGAAACGTGTCCGTCCACGCTGACAGCATGTGACTGCATACGAGTGTGTGAGCAGGGCACAGCAGGGGAGCGTGTGTGTGTGAGTGAGTGATTTTAGGGATGTGCATGTGTGTGTGTGTGTGTGTGCGCCTGAGCCTCGCTTCCTCCCTCTCTCTCTCTCTGTCTCTGCATGTGTGAGCAGGCTCGGCTGCAGCAGCTTGGACGCCAGCTCTCTGCCGGGCTGCTGAATGACGCAGGCGTGAATGAAATCTGGTCAGGGTGTCACGTTCGGCTGGGCCGGAGGGGAGGATGCGCCCGCGCTCCGGCTAATCCTCACAGGACGATGTTGTTCCAGCAGGTTCTCCTCAGCAGGGAGGATCAGCCTCCTAGTAACACCAGCACCTCCTCCTCCTCCTCCTCCATCCCACACAGAGGAGTCCACTATATTTCGTGCCACGTGAGGTCTGGGAAGGTGACAAGGTGGGAGAGACATCCTGGATCGACCCTAGGTGATCATGCATATCGAATAACCTGGCACGGTAGAGAGGGAGAAAATAGGCCCACGTGTCTGCCAACATTCACCTCTCACTGATGGAGGCCTGATCCGAGCCGCACCAGACACACAGCATGCTGCAGTAAATGCATGGTAGAGTCAGGTTCTTTCACAGCGCAGTCTTTCAGGTCAGATTAGATAGAAATGTTTCATTATTTTGTTAACCCTCATGCACTGTCATGGCCAGAGTCACGGCCAAATTAGAGTGAAAAATCACCCCCGATGGATGAAAATTCCCCCAACAGGATGTGAGGGTTACGCTTGACAAACAGCATCAACAATGGAGGTCTTGTGTTTTTGCAATTTACAGCATCAAAAAGCTCACCTACTTGAGGTGACACAGGTGGAGGAGCTTAAAAAGACCAAGCAGCTTCAAACACAAAGGAAAATGCTGGAAATGTATCAGATTTATTTATTCTGATGTGTCCCCCGTGGGGACAAAGCCAGCTCATTGTGAACATGCTTCCTGTGAGCCCTGGATAAAGGTGCTGTACTCAGAGTCTCCATTTTCTTTGGATTAGTTTCTCCTCTAAAAGCACAAACAAATGTGAACGAGTGCAACATTTGCTGGGAGATTACACGCTGGAGTAATAGATACCCAAACAGCTGCCTTTCAAGTTGTTTTCCCCTGTTGGATAATTTGGCCTTTTAATGCTAAGAGCAAAGTCCTATTTCCACCTTATTTTGCAAGATTGAACCTCAGAGCTTCTGTGAGAGACTTGCTCCACGGCTGCCAAACTAAAAAAAAAAAATACAGCGTTTTCACAAACAGAATAATCACTTAAATGGGTGACGTCACGTTGCCGGCGTCACGTTGGCTTCAGACAGTCGGTGCTTGTTCTACAGCGAAAAGTGACATAAGACAAAAGTTCTGAAACTTCTCGTTTCTTCACAAACTGAGACAATTAAGACTTTGCTTTTTCATTAATTGATCCTTCTGCCTGTTAAACAGTCAAGAGCGAACAATGGAGAAACCCAGCGGCGCTTCGTTCTTTCTCCCTCTTCACTCTATAAATGGACTCGGAGCACTTTGCAGGCACCAGAAATACCGAGTATCTGTCAGCCTCTTGTTCCACCTGCGGCCCTCTGGCTGTGTGTGGGCACCTGAGTGTCAGAGCGGAGCGGCGTGAGAGCTTAATGCATGCGTGGGACGTGCTGATGAACAGCCCTACGTCTCTCACCTGCTGCTGAGAGCGGATGATGGGGATTCAGATCTGCAGCTGCGGGAGGTGGAAAGCGCTAGACTCAATCAGAGCCAGGAAAACAGGGTTTCACACAAGCATCCAGAGAGGAATAACACAGTCGTTAGAAGATATACGACTTTGTAACGGAAACTGGTTGAAATCAGAGAATCTCCAGTATGCAGGGCTTAATCTAGAGCCGTTAGTCATTATTCGACATTTCGTCAAGAATTCATTCTCCTTGTCGTCGAACATGTCCGTGAAAATAAATCACAAATTAGTTAACCACTTGCATTTTTTTCCTCCATAAGCAAGGCTTTGATTGAGACTTTCCAACGGAGTTCCATCCTGTTAAAGTTCCATCGCTCATGTTTCCATGGAAGCACGAGAGATATTCTCTCACAAAGCAGAACTTCATAACGACTCCGAGTATGTCAATTGAATTTTCCAGAACAAGAGCGCTTGTATCAGCGGTTGACAATAATAAGTTAACTGTGATTATGAAAGCGTTTCCTCCCAGACAGAATAACAGACGTCTGCAGCGCCCGGAGAGTTGTTTTCTGCCTCTGCTCTTTGTGTTGATGCTGCAGTGTGATTGACTTCTCCACATGATGGAGGATCGAGACACCTCACAGCAAAGGCAGGGAACACACACCAGACAGGTTTCCAGTCCATCACAGTGCAAACACACACACACACACACCATTTACTCTCACACTCAGACCTGGGGGGAGTCTCCAGTTGGACTAACTGGTCCTGTGAGATAACCGTGTGTCCTCAGGTTAAAAGCACTACAATTCTTATTTTAAGGTGATTAAAATTGAATGAAAACAAACCACAGGTCCTCCTACTTTTTGCAGGGATTGCGGTTTGAGAGTCTACTGATCTGAGGTCAGCTAAATGGCACAAAGCCAAGTCACGAAACCACAGTTTTAAGAGGGTCAGAGGTGAGCGGGATGATTTTCCTCCAGTTTATGCTTTTATCAAATCTGCCTCAAAGTAAATGACGGACACCCCAACTGTAGGTGCAACAAATATGATCTATAAAATATGATCTATAATAATCTATTATTATCTTAGATAATCTATCTGAAAACCATGTGCACTGATCTGCTGCGGAAACAGCCTTCACAGATCTGGAATTCTTCTTCATCATGGTGTGAAACGTTCCAGTTATCCTGCTCCTTTATCTCAGTGCGTCATTGTTCAGTCTTTTCTTCAACCCATTATTTGTCATATGATTTGTTTAAAATGTCTTTTCCATCCTCTGAAAAGAATGCACCATTGTGAATGGCTAAAAATAGGCTCCTAAGTCAAGTCCCTCGCTTTGGTTTCTCTTCCAAAACAGGCCTGCAGCTAGAACAATGTGCTGCCCGTGCCGTTCCCCAGCATTCCGGGCGTTCCAGGTGACTGCGAGGAATCCTTCTTTCTGCACTGCCATGTTGCTCCTCGGAGCAGCAGAAAGGCCTGGTGTGGAGCTGAGCTCTGGCTCTGTTGTGCACTTCCAGACTGGGATCTGTGCTGTTCTGAGCGAGGGATAACAGCCAGAGTCGGTGTAATTGCTTGGCTGAGTGTTACGTAACGGGAGTAGATTTGCTGCAGATTGAGGATGATTTCAGCAGAGAGCAGGCAGGATTAAGCCCTCAGTGCTGCAGGATTATTCTGGAATATTTCATCAAGCTTATTTCCCTCTGTTATCTCATTTCTCAGAAAGAGAAAACTTGTGTGTGTGTGTGTGGCATCATCTGACCCAGTTGTGGCGTCAGGTCGGGTTCTGCAGCCTGACTCCAGCGAGTCGTGGGCTCAGTGGAAACTTCGCTCCAGGCTGAAGTGGACAGAGATGCTGTGACAATAGATGAGACACACCTGTCCACACACACCTGTCTACGCACTGCTGCTTCTGTGCTTCCTGGGGCGAGCTGAGCCCTGGTGATATTTCTGCTGAAGCGTGCTGTGATATCTCAGACGAGGCTATAGTTAGCAGGAGAACTGAATAATAACCACTCTGTTAGTGCATTAACGCCACACAGGCAACACTTCTGCATCTGCTTGTGGTGAACGTGGGATGTATTTTGCTGTAATTTTGCTTTCAAAGCTGCTTTCTATGAAAACAGGAAACAACACTTTGCTGAAAGTGGCTCCAGACTGTGCACCTTGCTGAGAACATCTGCTGTGCACTCAGCACCAGTAACTGGAGCAGGTTCATGGTGGTTTGGCCTCCTCAGGTTTTCTTTTCCCTGTTGGTTTTTGCATAGATGTTGAGATTCCTCAGAGCTGATTGGGAAGTTCTTCAGATAATCTTACCCATCCCTCCCCAACTCACAGCTTCCTGCAGCTCAGTTTGCTGCTGTCATATTCATTTAGATCAAAATATCTCCTTTTTCATCCATTCTCTAGGTGGAGCAAAGAGAGAGAAACCTCCAAACCTCCAGTTTCCGAATCAAAGATGAAATTGTTTCGCTCTTCTCTTCTCTTTTTGGAATTTTCTGTGGTTGGAAACAAGTCCTGAGGCTTTTAACTGATCAGCTGATGTCTAAAGAATCAGGTTTGCCTGTGACACAGTCGAAGCTTCGATGAAACGTCTCAGGGTCGATGTTAGTATCGAACAGAGAGATCTATGTAATCCACTGAATGGGAACCGTCAGTCCTGATGGGGACTGAGGGTCACCTGTGCACCATGGCAACCAAACAGCAGAGACAGGCGGACAGACAGGTGACACATGTGCTACTGGATGATATGCAAGTTTGAGATGAGTCAGACCATGTCATAAGACACTAACACATGTATCACATGAACCAATCAGAAGAGGACGACACACAAATACCATTGTAAACGACCTCAAAGATGCATTGAGTTCTGAGAGTTCAAACCATGGATGCCTGTCCTTGTTTGTCACGTCTTGAGACCTTGTCTCTGTTATTGCCTCACTGCATGGTGACCTTTGACCCCCATCCCCCGGCCTTTATGGTGCTCAACCCAGGCCACTCATCAATGTTTTGATCTTGAGGCTCATTCAGTGATGAATCTCAGAGGCAGCCTCCTCCTCAGTGTATTGAGTGCTGCAGCCTGAACAGGACTGGTGATGGTAATTGGACTGGTAATTGGACTCTTGTAAAGTGTTTTTCTAGTCTCATATTTACCCGCTCACATGCTACATGGCTCATCAGCTTTCAGTGGTTGTTAAATTAATTCACAATCACCCGCAGCAGGGTTTCTGCAGCAGCTAATAACACTTCAGCCTCTAAGAGCCCAGTCATGCCGACTCAGAGTTGCAGGGTGTAACTTCAGGCTACTTATTGATACTCCCCTTCGTCCCAAACCCCTCAACTAATCTCCTTTAATGTGGAGTTGAGATGCAGCTCATCTCAATCAGACCTAATCTGGGTCCATCTGGGGACCAACGTTTGATCCTGGCGTGGTCGGGCTTTCAAGGCTGGATTCACCAAAAGGGTTTTTTTACAGCCCAAAGTGAAGGAGAGCTTGAGATCTCTCTGTGAAACCAGTAGTGATGGATCTGAGCGCAATATTATTTGTGTTATGTAACACAATGAAAATGTCCTCCAAAGATGCACTGTACTACAAAAGAGTGTGTAGCCGTGTGTAACTACACATAGCATAAAGTGTTTTTTTCCCTGCAGAGGTTTCTGAAGGCTATAGTCAGCTGGAGTGGAGAGAGTGTGTCTATTTTACTTTTTGTGTCTTATTCTGACGATGTTCCCCAGCAGATCTGATGAGGCAGCGAACACAGTAAAGGAAAAAAAAACAACTCTTGCATTTCCAATCTTTGTTTGTATATGACTGGTATATGACTGTGCTTCTATAACTGCTTCTTAGGCCGTGTGAAAAGGATCATATTACAGCAAACGTCCAGTTTCTTTTAGGACTCCATCCTAACATCCAGTCGGAGAGCTGCGAGCGTCTGCCTCCACACACAGGTCTTTGTGGGCCGCTGTCACAGTCTGAAATCACATTTTCGTAGTCTTCAGCTTCTTTGAATTTGTCTTTTTGTGAGTCCTTGACTAACTGTGCTGCAGTGATTTGGGCACACGCTGCTCCGTTCAGCTGACCGACCTCCACACAACACTCGGCTTGTTTGACTGAAATGCCACAATTTTCCTCCTCTGGAGCTTTATCTCAGCAGAAAACTGCCCTGGCTCGATTCTTTCACCTGCAGCACAGACAACCTGTGAGAAAAATGAATTTCAGTTGTTCAGGTACAGCTGACTTGACTGATGTGACCCATCAGCAGTCTGACCTTTAACCTTTAACCCCTCGCTATCACTCATCTCGCTCTCTCTGAAAACATGTTCCAGCTCCTGCTGCTGCTGCTGCTGCAGGGGAGATATCTGTTTTCTGTCCTGAGTGACTTTGTTTATTATCTCCTCTACATTGTTGGTTTGGGTCTCATCAAGAAAATATCTGAGTTTGGCGGAAGATGTGTGACTCACATTTTCTGAACAAACTTCCCTCAATTCCCTCCGATGTCAAACAGAGGGGACGCTACATTCTGCCAGACAACTGCTGCCTTTCTGTTTTCTCCAGTATCTACGTCAATGCAGGCCTCAGGTAGCGTTCTGCTTCAGGTAAAGGAGCTGCTTGCAGCCAATTCTGCTCACTTTTGTGCTGTGAAGTTGTAAAGAAAAGCAAAGTAATCTGGGTTAAAAAGCCTGCGTGACTCACTGAGTCCATGGCAACATGACGCTTCCTGTTTACATTCAACACACAAAGCAACGCAGGAGATGAGTCTGAACCTCAGAGCGTGACAGTGGACAGAGAATTGTTTCATACTTCAATTACCCAAGTATGGAAGCTCTAAATGAGCCAGACAAGGACTAGCTCGGCCTAAAACGTCCACTGTTGCCCTGGAGACATTCAGAAATGTTCTCGGAGCAGCTGTGAGTGAGGAAAGTTTGATTGATTCGGTGAGAAAAAAGAAAAGCGTCTTAATGATAATGGAGAGTGAGACAAATGGCTCTAATCATGGCTCCATTAGTCTCAATTAAGACGTGCTCTAACTGTCTGATTTCACTCGGTGAACATCTGTGGACAAGGATGTTGGAAATGCAAAATGTCTGAAAGCTGCATCACCTCTGTTTGTGTTTATTTACTGGGATCTTTATTCTATAATGTGTTTGACGTCCTTCATCTAAACACCATTGTGTCGGGTTCAGAAACTTGAATGCATCACACACAACATTTAATCATCTCTGCTTCACAAAAGATCTCTGTCCCAAGAATATCTTTCTCCTTTGTTGTTTCAGGATCCAGAATTTAATCTGAACAAGAGGAGAAATTAAAGAAAAACTCATACATCAAAGAATTTTCTTTGCATTTCAACCACTGGCCTTGATGAATGTGGCCTCTGTCGGTTGTTGCTCCGTGGTGGATTGCATCAGTCTGAGAGAAGAAAACTGTCTTTGTCCCATGTGCCTCTGAGTTTCCTACTGACTGATTATTGACTGGTAATTATGCAATATTTAATTCCATGGCATAATAAAGTTTTCAAAATATGGTTTGACGTAGGAGACGGTTAAGTCAATTACTGATGAATGCTGGAGGAAGAAGAGGACACAAATGATGCTTGAATTAGGGTTTGGAGAGGATGCAGATGTGCAAATGTTCAGATTGACTTTTGTACCGTTATTAGGTTTTGTGCGTGAGGACATTGGATTATAGCTCCCTGCTGCAGCATGTGGGATGGGCCAGAGTTCGGGAGATAAAAGCGAAGTGAGTCGTTTTGGGTGTCCAGAGCTGAAATCTCGACTGAGGAACATCTTCGCCCAGTGAGACTCCTCCTGACGTCCACAAGGAGCCCTAGAGAAGACTCTCATTAAGATGCAGGACTTCAGAGGCTCCGAGTCTACGGAGTCTGACCCAGATGAGTTTCAGGGCATATGAGGACGTTTTCACTCAGCAGGAGGACTCTGAACATCTCATTATGCAAAAAACAGAAAAAAGAAAAGATGATTATGATTTGTGATCAGATAAAAGAAAAACAGTGTTTTTACCTTGACTTTATTGAATAACAACCAACTATTTCCAGCCAAATACGTATAGCAGGTCCACAGACATCATCACATCCTCAGTCATAAGTCCATTTTAGATGTTGCAGTGGCAGCTTAAAAACAGAAATGTGAACAGGGACAGAATGTGAGGTTAACTAGGAGTGTGACAGAATCCATAACACCCCCCCAGAGTGTGAAGCCTTCTCTGTTCAGGTAGGTGAGCACATGAAGGACAGGACAGTGAGTCTGCAGCAGTTTAGTGGAGTTTCTAGTGAAATGTCAGTGTCTCTGCAAGACAGCTTTTAAGTTCAAAAACATGCATGTGTTGTTGCCAGATATGCATGAAAGAGCCCTAGATGTGTGCATAAACAGACTGATTGTACAACAGCTGTAAAATAGATTCTATGCCATATTGGCCTCTATGTTAGCACCAGAGAGCAGATTAATATTTCATTCAACCATTCTAGGTCCCCTTTAAAGTCTTTTGCTTCGCATCTTTGACTTTGTAAAGGCGTTGGACAGATTCCCTGTCTGCTCATGAGACTGCAGTCAGATTTCCTCTGTGATGAGCTGGGTGGGGAATCATCCGCGGTGTCGACATCGCAGACCAACTAACCTTCAGAAAACAAACAAATGGGCAGAGCGGAGCCAGGATTTTAAACGGTGACTCAGCCACTACTACAGCAGAAAGCATGAGTTTCCATGTGCCTGTCCTGCCCAGATAGAATTGCAGTCCGACAACACCCATTGGCTAAAAGTAGGTCAAGTTTAGATTCACGTCACTCCGTGCTGTGGCCCTGGTGGATTGCTTCCTCACTGCTCAGAGTTACAGTCAAGCACAGAGACCCTGAAGACGCTCGGTTTAACGCGGCTGCAAGAGAGAACCTGAATGCAGCACGCACACACGTTCATTAATATAAATCCCATCGACATATCTCTGTCGTTAGTTTTGCAGAAGTGCTGATGCTGTTTCATGAGCAAAGCTTTAAAAACAGATCCACTGAGGGATCTAATCTGTGTCACTGGCACAAAACGAAGCTGCCTCAGTCATAATAGGATGCTGCTCTGGCTGTGACTCTGGGCATATTTGGCATTCAAAACAGTTTCAACTGAAAGCAAATTTGGCTCAAAGAGAAAACCAGTTAAATGACCAGTTGTGTCTGTTACTTCAGCGTTTCCACTTGCTGCTCAGACCAGTTCTTACCTAAAACATGATGAAAGACTAGTGCACACATTTGGGTCGGAAATATGCTGTAGTTCCAAAACACAAGCTGCCATTCACTCACTTTTCGTGGGCGGCCTGATGACAGAAGATTTAAGAGTGTTTGCAGAGAAAATTACCCACAGTCGTAATTTTGGAAAATGTTTGTGCCACAGCTGGAAAAATAACTAAGCAACACACGACAGGCTGGGCTGTGTTGCAGCATAACAGATTTAAACTTTGTCATACTTTGGTTAAATACACTGTGTTGCTGCAAAGGTGAGAAAAGTACACAGAAGAAAATGGAAAATGAGAGACGTGACAGAAGAAAACAGGCTTAGTTTGTGCACATAAATGCTTCTGAAAACGTATGAATTTGAAGGCCATGTAAAATTCACATTCTGTAGCTGTTCAGAAGGCTGTTTAATTTAGTAAAGGCACAAACGATTAAACCTGGAACATCTTGTGTCATCGTTAGGTAAAGCCTTTAGAATGAATCCACACACGCATGTTTACACAGTTTCACATGCTTCAGGAACAGAGCCTGGGGCCTGAAATAAACCCTGTGTCTTGTGACTTTTCTCTTTGAAAAAGGAATATATATGTGTCCAACACCTCTTTAAGCTTGTATTTATTACTTTGTACATCAATCCCATGCCTGATGAATCCATCCATCCATCCATCCATCCGTCCAAGTTTCAAGATCCCTAATTTTGATCAATAACAAATCCCACGTAAATAAAAACTTGATTATCATCAAAAAATTGTTTATTCCGAGCAATTGAGGCCTCAAACACTCGAAAAAAAATATTTCCGAGGGTCCTGGAAGGCACCATGTACTAAGGCGTTCACCTGCTTTTTACCGGCGGACTTTGAACGCACCATTGGAAGCTTGTTCCCGCCCTTCGTCAGCTTTGACGTCAGCGACGTCAGTCTCCGCACATGTACAGAGAGGTGGCTCTTCGCTCCTCCTCCAGCTCCTCCTCCGGCTCCTCCTCCTGCCTCTCCCGCTCCTCCTCCTGCTCCTCGGCTCCCAGCTCAGACCTCAGACAGACTTCCAGCCGGTCACCGTCCTCCTGCTCCTGCGCAAGCTGGTCAAGCTGCTGCTGAGCGGAGCCCCGACGACGATCTCCTCCCGTCTGCTGCGGACCTCCTCCTTCTCCACCTCCGCCGCCTCCTGCTCAGGCCGGTTGTTTTCCCTTCACGACAGATGGAGAAAATGGCCAGACCTCTCCCGATAAACCCGACCTTCCTGCCGCCGACCCACGGCGTGCTCAAGTCCCTGCTGGAGAACCCGCTGAAGCTGCCCTTCCACCATGACGAAGGTGCGTCTGACAGATGATGAAGGCGCTGAAAACTTGCGGGCCGACGCCTCCTCACCGCTGAGATCTGTCACAACACCAACAGTGAAACTTGTTTTTTACTGCGCCTCTGCAGAGCTGTGGAGCGCAGGGTGATCGGTGCCTCGGATTAATTATTGTTGACGTAAACTTCTCTAAAACTAAGAGCTGGGTTCAGCTGCTGCATGTGATCCGCGACTGCGCGAACAAAAGAAGCTGTTTGTTTGTTTGTGTTGTTGTTGTAACTGCGCTGTTTTTAGCCTCGAGACGCGTTTATAACCTTTAAACCCTGCTGCCTTCAATGGGATTATGGTAGTGATGCCAGCCGCGGTCGGTAGAGGGCGTCGTTGCTGCTCCACTCAGCTGTTCTCACGCTGCTGACTCCGTCGCTGCTGTCTGAGCCTAAATGCAGTTCCAGATAATCCACAAGCAAAGGTTGAAGTGTTTTCTGACTGCAGGAAATGATTGATAAATGAAGCTGTAATGCAGTAACCCGGGCTGCAACAAAGGAGTCTATGCATTAGCTGTTGTTCTGCTGGCAAACGTGAGAACATGAATTCAGAGAATTTAAGTTTCAAAAACATGCCCAAGAGTTATTTTAAATGGTGTAATTGACTAATTGCATGTTACAGAATGCGTTTCATAAGCTGGTGTGTAGTCAGTTAATCACTTCGCTGCTGCATGCATTGATTAGCAGTTAATTTAAAGCACCAGAGAAAAAGAATTGAGACTAAAATATACAAACTCAAAGAGCTAACAATAGAAACGTTCAAGCTTTATTCTGGAAAAAGTCTCCAAATGCTCAAATTGATTAATACATTACGTTAATACATTACAATACATTAGAATAGTTGCTGGTTAATGAATTAGTCAATTAGTAGTTGATCAATCAGTTTCGTTGACTTTTGTCGCCACATGCATCAATAAATGCACGTAGTGAAGATCTGATGGATTACACCCGTGCTGTCATAGAGAACTGAAATAACTAGATATTGTGCAACCTTTAAAAATCCCTCAAAACATTTCTTGAAATACTAAAATCATCTGTTGTTGATTAGTAGCTGCTGAGTTATTGCAGCTCTAGTGGAAACATGCGTCCATAAACAGTCAAAGTGAGGAGGGAAAGATCTTCCAGATGAATAGAAACTCTGGTGCATTGACTGAAGTGACCCTTTAAGATGCTCTTTGTATTTATAGCCCAGCGTTGACCCGTGACCCTCCCTTGCTGCAGACAATGACACAACTGTGTGTGCGTTCACATGTCTAGGATTCGGGAAAGACAAGGAGAAGGCGAAGAAGCTGGACGATGAGAGCAGCGCCGCCAGCCACCCACAGTCGGCCTTCCTGGGCCCCACCCTGTGGGACAAGACGCTGCCCTACGACGGAGACAACTTCCAGCTGGAGTACATGGACCTGGAGGAGTTCCTGTCTGAGAACGGCATCCCGGCCAACACAGCGAGCAGCGAGCAGGCCCCGCAGGGGGCGCAGCCCGCCCAGCAGCCGCCGCCGCCCACCCCCCCCACCCCCACTACCCCCTCGGTGGTCGACCTCAGCAGCCGCGCCACCACCTCGGTCCACACGGCCATGGCCCCGCAGACCTGCCTCCACAGCCCCAGCACAGCAGGTAGGAGGCTGAACGCACCTGCTCACACACACACACACACACACACACACACACACACACACACACACACACACACACACACACACACACACACACACACACACACACACACACACACACACACACACACACACTCGCTCAGTCAGCAGTGATTACATCAGTTTCTTCCAGAATCCTCCATTCATGTTCCTGTTTCCATGCTGCAGAGCAGATTAAAGCCTAATGTCACGCCCTCGTTACATTACGTAGTACACAACAACATCGATCAATCAACTGTGAATCAATCGTTGAGATAATCGACACCTATTTTAATAACCGACTGGTCAATTATTGGAAGGCTTCTATGTCAGAAAACTGAACTTCATAAGAAATAAACAACGTCACTACTACTCCACCATCATTATCTGGAAACATGGGGAAGCAGAAGAAGCATGTTGATGCCATTAACACCACAGCTGCTCCTCCCAGTCTTCCAGAGGTTTACAGCTGGTTCAGACCAGTACGTGCCCCCCCCCCCCTCCACTGGTTCAGACCAGTACGCATCCTCCTCCACTGGTTCAGACCAGTACGCATCCTCCTCCACTGGTTCAGACCAGTACGCATCCTCCTCCACTGGTTCAGACCAGTACGCATCCTCCTCCACTGGTTCAGACACCTGCTATGAAGCATCCAGAGCTTCATGTTAATGTCCCTCCACATTCACAGCATCATCAGTCGACAGCTACCATGCTGCCATGTTTCTGCTGAAGACCAGGTGTTTGAGTGTCTGCATCATGTGACTGGAACACTTCACACGTCTGACTGATGCTCAGACCTGATTCAGCTGAAACGGCCTCAGTCAGGCTCAAGAATCACTATTGTTCTGCATGTAAATGTATGAGGTGAGAGAGGCCGTTAAAGGTCCCCACCTGCTACACACACACACTCTATCACACACACACACACACACACACACTCTCACACACACACTCCTAGAGATGTGAAGAGTAAACAAGTTTCTGTGGTTTGTGTTCTGGGTGTGTGAAGGCGTCGCCTCCTCTCTTCTTGCCTCTCTTCTCGTTTCCATCGCTCCTGGCCACCGCTAAGCTGCTCGCTGACACACTGGGCTCAGGTTTTACAGCCTGGACTGGACTTTGGAGTCCAGATTAAAAGCCTGTTCAGACTTTGGAATCAACACATTGAATCCCAGTAATTGGCCCAGACGCCGTCCCTGCGCCGTGCCTCCTCAGTGTGTTTTGTAAGGTTGCTCTACGTCACCCACCGCTCTCCATATTCATTTCCGCTCCCAGCATTCCCTGCAGGGTTCGCCGTGGGAGTGATTTACTAATTACCACATTTGTCTGAGCGTCACGTCTCCTTTGTCCTGCACTCAGTGAAGATGATTTCCTGATGAATTTTAATTTTGCCTCTTAAACGATGTTATCATTTGCGTGGTCAGGAGCCGCCAAGTGTTTCCAAACACTGTAGAAAAAAACCCTGAAGCTTCCGACTCCGTCCTCACAGCACTGAGGTCCAGTGTTTGAGCGGGGATCAAAAGCAGCTTTTGGCCAATGGGAAATCTTATTATTGTAATGAGCTGACATTAAGAGGGCAGTTGGTATTTGGAGTGAAGCTTTTAACTGTGTAACTGAGTTTGTTAAGCCGCTGCCAGACACTGTTTGGGTTTTCACTTCTTCACACGCACTTTGAGGCGTCAAGCCTCATCGTGAGCTCAGAGCAGGAGGCATGTGAGCCTTTCACCTGAACACCCCCAGGCCATGGACGCACAGACAGAGTGTTTGTCCTCTGAAAAGTCAAATATTTGAAGCCCATGTTGGATCATTTCTGGGCAGGTACTGCTCCTGTGCAGCTCCATTGATCCGCATCATGATTAAAGACCTGTCGGCTTCAAAGGAACAGCCTCCACTTGGGCTGAAGTAACTGATCATCTATACCAGCTAATTTAACAGTCTGGGAGTCGATTGGAGAATGTTTTTTAGTGATAAGCTTAAAGTCTTCTGATATCTGTGTCTCAAATCCTCTTCCGAGGGGAGCGTGAAGGAACTAAGTTTGTCGTTCAGGTCAAACAGTCAGAAATAGACTGTGATAAATAGTTAAACGAGCTGAAGTGTCGTACATGAACGTGCAGACCACAGACGTCAGAGAGTTCACAAATCTCTGTGAGGTGGATTTTCTTTTTTACCTCCTAAAGGACAAACTGTGCGGCTCTTTATTGATCCAGCTTCTGATTAAAGAGCTCTCAGCTGTAGGGACCGGTCTCTGTTCACAACCAACAACAACTCATCCATTAATCAACGCTAATGGAATTCAGGTTGATTCAGCTTTATCTCAAGTGTCGATTCATAACAATGTTATCTGGAGACGTTTGACGTCAGAACAGACTCGTAGCCAAACAGACAAACAGAGTTCAATACATCCCATTATAAAAGCACTTCAAGAGTAGATATTTGCATCATTGCAGCAGCAAATACAGAAAAGGAAAGACAAATAGTGAACGTTTGTTTTCACATGTAAACTGACGTAACGAATGATGTTGCAGTGAAATCCAAGATGAAGCAGCGTGGAGTCAAATAAAATATAAGTATTGTTTTTTATGGGAAAAGTGACTCGTGACTTTAGGATCCTAAATGAAGCTGAAGATCTCTGAGGTGATATAGTAGTGGTATGTAGTGGTATGTCAGGATACAATATCAACAGCTAACAACTAATCAGTTGATAAATAATAGTAATAATAAAAATGATAATAATAATTGTCTGAATAGTAAACTGCAGCTGTTATTCTGCGTCTGGGCGTCGCTGCGTACACATCATCTTTGGTGTGAAAGGAAGGAGCCCCACAACAACAACAACAACAACAACACAGCCGTTACCATAGCAACAACAACACAGCCGTTACCATAGCAACAGCCGCACGGCCGTTACCACAGCGACGGGCGGGCTGAGTGTTTGTGGATGCTGGCGGCCCCGCACCAACACTTCCTGCCCCCCCCACACCAACACTTCCTGCCCCCCCCCCCGTGATGTGGCGACCGCGGCGTGAACCGCAGCGTCTGACAGGACGCAGCAGCCAATGGCAGCGCGCCCAGAGACCCCCACCGACCAATCAGAGAGCAGCTCACTGCCACTGGCAGTTTGTTGAATAAAACCATAAACAACCACAGGGTTTTAGTTTAAATTACGACTGCTGATGGAGGAATCAGACAGTGATATGGTTCATGGTAAAGATACATTCAGCAGGTGGTTCAGTGATGCATATCAAGCACGAACGTTTAGATCGGATCGTGTTGATACTTCACTCAGGTGTTTGAATTAATGAACCAATTAGTTGACCCTTAATTAGCAAGCTAGAGGACCAGTCATAGAAGATTAGATACAGCTTTATTTATACAAAAACAACAGAAGAAGAGGGTCTATTAAAGGCATTGTGAGCACTAAATACCATGTAAACATGTAAACAACCAGCCCAAATTGACTTTATACGGTAAACAATGAAGTAATGTGTAAGCAGGTGTGAAAATATTTACACTGACATATCTTTAGGGAAGGAATAAAACCATAATCAATACAAAATAGTAGAGGTGACAAAAGTTCTTGTTTGAGAACTTTAACATATATTACTATTATTAAATGCTTTAAGTCCTCTCAGAGCAAATCTACAGCAGTTACCTGGCTAAATCACAAAACCTGCACGCCTCCGTGTGTGTGTATGTGTGTGTGTATGTATATGTGTGTGTGCGTGTGTGTGTGTGTGTGTGTGTGTGTGTGTGTGAGAGAGTCCAGAAATAAACAGGAGCTCCCGCATCGCTGCATCTGTACAGCACGGTTCATTCCGGCCTTGGTGCACTTGTGTGTCCGTCCAGAACTTCAGTGCGTGTGTCTGTGTGTGCGTGCGTGTGTGTGTATGTGCGTGCGTGCGTGTGTGTTCTGTTTGGGTCCGTCTCTCCGCGTCTTCACATTTATCTCCCACGTGAACGTGGCTGGGGTTTCCTGCAGCATGCGCAGCCATGTGACACACACATGCCTGCACCGTGTGCAAACAGGGGCTTGTCACGGTACAAACCTTCCTCCCTCTCGCTCCCTCTCCCTCCCTCTCCCTCCCTCCCTCCTCCTCCCTCCTCCCTCCTCCCTCCCTCCTCCTTCCTCCCTCCCCGCCTTTTTAAACACCCTGCTCTTCCTCCCGTCCGGGCTGGGCTCCGGCACAGCCGGGACTGGGAGCCAAGGCACAGGCTGTACCCTGCAGAGATCACATGGACTCCGCTGTGCTTTTGTCACGTGTGCACAATATTGTTCCAGCTTGTCGAGTCTGGTCTAACCAGCCTCTCCACCTCCACCAGCTCCACTACCAACAACACAACAACAACTGCAGCCTCAGCCGCCATCTCTATCTCATAACCCTGTTGTCACAACGACAGAACACACCAGCACCGGGGTCGAGTCAGGAGACCCCAGCCAGCTGCAGCTGGGTCCAAAGGGGGAGTGTGTGTGTGTGTGTGTGTGTGTGTGAGTGAGTGAGTGAGAGGGGACAGGGCTCTGAGGGTGGGTCGGTAGGTGTGTTATTTGTGGTGCATTCCAGAGTGTTAGTGAAGGACAGAGGCCTCGGCCGCAGACGTAAATCAGCAGTTTGAGCAGCTGGATGTGGCGTTCACGTACTTTATCAACATGCTGCTGCTGCTTCTCAAAGGAAACTGATTTCACTTTGAACAAACAGTCCAAAGGTGTCCCGCAGGTTTGCAAGCATCATCACATCCTCATTCAGAGATAAATATCAGATTTTAGAATTGGGCCAAAAACCAGAAACAGAGAGAGACAGTGAGGTAACATTCATCAGCAGGGATGGACAGGACCGAGAGTCTGCAACAGTCTGGTTTTCAGTTTGGGGTGAAATGTCAGTGTCTCTGCTCTGGGTTCCTCCTCAGTCTCTGTTGCTCCTCAGGTTCTGGCTCCAAAGTCTCAGGCTGGACATGGAGCATCTCTCCATAGTTCCAGCAAAGCTCCAGTTACCACTTAGTGGTACGGGTGAGGGTTAGAGACCAGCTGAGGGGCTCCTCTGAGGACCAGGACCGTAGAGTGACGTGATCACTGACATGAGTGGCAGCCAGTCAGGATAAGACGGTGTAAGCAGACACCAGGTCTGTGCAGAAACAGACTTAAAGAGGACTGTAAAATAAGATCTGAGGCATTTCTGATGAACCAGCCCTCCCTAGCTGTTTGGATCAATGCTCCATTCAGGCTCCTTTGAAGACACTCGTATGCCTCTCCCCTGGTCTGCGGCCTCTGGCCCGGCCTGCTGCCATCCCTCTCAGATGTCCCGTCATGTGTCCTGAGGACGGGATCAGCGTGTCCCGCCGGGAGCGGCCGCGTCCTCCTGACTCGGATGACACGGAAAAACAAACTGAGAGACTGCAGCTCTGCACGGGGACTGCTGCCGCTGCTGGACATGTCCTCCTGACGTCTGTTCTTCCTTTAAAACGTCTCACAAATATGCACTTCCATCTCATCTCTCGCCTCTCTTCTTAAAAACATATTTCCATGTGTGCAGCTGCAGCCGTCACCACGGCAACGCATGCTTACGCACCTGCTGGGAACGCCAGGATCGATTGTCCACACCTGGACATATTTCACACATTTAGATCGGATTCTTATAAAAGATGGAATAACTTCCAGTGGAAATGTTCAGGTTTCCTCTTCCTCCCACCACCCTTCCTGTTCCAGGCCCAGTGTGAACAGTGTCACAGCCATGAAGTAATAGCAGTGCTGTCAGCTGTGTGGATGCAGACTCCTCTTGTTATGTAACCAGATGTGTAGGACTCCAGCCTGACAGCGTCGCTCTCTTCTCATGGGTTTGTGGAATTTGTCTAAGATTAGGAAAATCTAGAATCTTTAGTCCTTGTGATGCAGTTTAAGGTGGAGGAGGAGAAAGAGGAGGAGAAAGAGGAGGCGAGGCTCCAGCTCGAGATGTGATAGAAATAGAGGCCGTGCAGGCGGGATCCTCAGGGAGCAAACCTGCAGTTTGTTTGCGTTCCAGCAGGTCAGAGTTCAACACCTGGGCACAGGACGCTCCTTATCACTGGTATATGCACACACACACACACACACACACACACACACACACACACACACACAGTTGTGTGTGTGTAAAAACACAACTGGAGCGCCGTTGTGCAGGTGCTTCACCTCCCTCCAGCTCTTTATGGGTCAGCTTGTCCTGCACCACCTCCTTTATTCCCAGCTGTTAATTTTAGATCCTCCTCCTCCTCCTCCTCCTCCTCCTGCAGGACAGGAGGGTTGAGGAGGTGGTCGAGTATTTTGTGACTTCACATCCGAGTGCTTGCTCTGCTCTGGGACTTGTCGTACATTAGTGGAGGTGTAATTAGGGGTCAGTGAACGGCCGTGTGTCTACTTTTAGCCCGTGACCTCGTCGCAGCGCTTTAACGACACTAATTAGGATGAAAACGGCTCGTAAAGGTGATCAGGCTGCCGGGCGGCTATTCCCAGCCCGGAGTCTGCCACCAGCCCTCTCCCCGCCTGCCTGCCTGCCTGCGTGTGTGTGTGTGTGTGTGACTTTCTGAATGGTGGGAGGCAGCGGGTCGCGAGGGGTCCTCTGCTCACATTTCCAGGAGCTGATTGGTTTTTCCTTTGGTGATGCCGCGTTGGGTCGATTCAGCTCGTCCATGGACAGAATAACCTGCTTCAGAGCGTCTCCTCTCAGCTCATCTTCAGTTTGAAGATTCGTTCTGAGAGTTCTGGACTGACGTTTGGGAGCAGTTGTGTTTCCCCGTGTTCAGCTCATTCAGTGACTGAACGTAGCAGTGGAAGAAGAACATGGAGATTAACAGCCAGCAACAATGATTGGTTGCATCACTGCTTGACATTGATTATCTGATCACTGTGTTGTGGTTTTGTTTACTTGTGTTCTTCAGTCACTCCATAAATAACTGAACTATCAAATGAAGCAGATTTGACTTTTAAAGTCTCAACTCATTACAGAGATTATTACATAATTTAGTGCTTAAGATAATTATTTACTGATTTCTCCAAGCAACAAAAGTGTCACAAACATCTGACGCACGCTGATGTCATGATGGGGAAGTTGTTGCTGTGTTTCATGAGGTGATAATTAGTAGACGCACACACACACACACACACACACACACACACACACACACACACACACACACACACACACACACACAGTCTAGTGTATGTGTGTGTGTGAGAGTGTGTGTGACTCGTAGACAGAACAAGTTCAGACTTCCTGTTTGTTTGTCCAAACTGTGTCCACCGGCTGCAGCCAACAGCACTTTGACTGTCTGTGTGTGTGTGTGTGTGTGTGTGTGTGTGTGTGTGTGTGTGTGTGTGTGTGTGTGTGCTCCTACTGAAGGTCAGCAGCATTGACTGCTGTCATGGCACGTTCACAGGCCCAGAGATGTAGGTCATGATGTACGAGCAGCAGGAAGCCAATGAAAAGGCCCGCTGCCCTTTACGTCCTCCCACCAGAACATTCCTGCAGTCTGTCACTCCCAGTAGTCCATTCACTGCATTAGTCAGTCCATCCAACACTCACTTCCTCCATCTGTCAGTTAGCTGTTTGTTCTGGTAAATGTTGCACACAACCTAAGAATATGTCTTGTGAAGACTTGTCAAAGACCATTGGTTTGCTTTCACTGAGTAAATCAGAAAGCCCTGAGCAATCTGAGGGCAGATCAGCTGATCTGAGCAGGTTTCTACTGTAGGCGCTGTAAGGCGGGCTGTGGGTGTGATGGAGCCTGGTGGAGGCAGAGTCACCTGGAGACGGGCTGGACTGCTGCTCTGCGAGGATCAGCTCATTCCTGCAGAGCGGCAGAGGAAGCAGCTGTGCTCTGATGGCTCCCCCTGCTGTCTGGATGTGGGCACTGCACCCTGCAGAGCAGACATGTTTGGGTGTGTTCACCTGCCTGCCTGCCTGCTGGAGCTCTGCTCCCTGCCTCCTCCTTCAGCAGGACCACAGCATCCTGCTGAAGGAGGAGGCAGGGAGCAGAGCTGCTGGAGCTCTGCTCCCTGCCTCCTCCTTCAGCAGGACCACAGCATCCTGCTGAAGGAGGAGGCAGGGAGCAGAGCTGCTGGAGCTCTGCTCCCTGCCTCCTCCTTCAGCAGGACCACGGCGTCCTGCTACTCCTGTGGAACCTGGGCATGAGGGACAAACACGCTGGTCATTCTGTCAGTGAGCTTTCAGTCACAGCCACACACGTCTTCATTTGGAGACAGCTTGTCAGTCATGTTCTGGAGGTGCAGATCACGGTGTTGATGTGTGTTTGTGTGTGTGTCCCACAGCTCTGCCCTCATCCCGTGACACCCCCAGCCCCATCGATCCAGAGTCCATCCAGGTGCCGGTGACCTACGACCCCGACCCGGCCGACCTGGCTCTGTCCAGCGTCCCCGGGCAGGAGATGTTCGACCCCAGGAAACGCAAGTTCACCGCCGAGGAGCTGAAGCCTCAGCCCATGATCAAGAAAGCTCGCAAGGTCTTCATCCCTGATGACATGAAGGTGATGCTCTGCTCCTACCTACTGGGCTACAGACAGGCGGATGGATGGATGGATGGATGGATGGATGGATGGATGGATGGATGGATGGATGGATGGATGGATGGATGGATAGATAGCAAAACTCTAGATCTCTCAGGTCTTCTCTGGAGCTGCAACAATCAGTTAATTAACAATGAGCTACTGAACTTCTAAACAAACCGAGAGATGAACGAGTGGTGAAGCCAGAGGAGTGGAGCAGCAGCTCACGTGACGACTCTGGTCCTGTGACTGTGCCCGGCCTCGGGCTCCTCCACACCGCTCCTCCTCACCGCTCCTCCTCACTGCTCCTCCTCACCGCTCCTCCTCACCGCTCCTCCTCACCGTTCCTCCTCACTGCTCCTCCTCACTGCTCCTCCTCACTGCTCCTCCTCACCGCTCCTCCTCACCGCTCTTCCTCACCGCTCCTCCTCACTGCTCCTCCTCACCGCTCCTCCTCACTGCTCCTCCTCACCGCTCCTCCTCACTGCTCCTCCTCACCGCTCCTCCTCACCGCTCCTCCTCACCGCTCCTCCTCACCGCTCTTCCTCACCGTTCCTCCTCACTGCTCCTCCTCACTGCTCCTCCTCACTGCTCCTCCTCACCGCTCCTCCTCACTGCTCCTCCTCACCGCTCTTCCTCACCGTTCCTCCTCACTGCTCCTCCTCACTGCTCCTCCTCACAGCTGTTTGTGTGTCAGTGACACCAGAGGAACCATTCAGCGTTCACATCTGTGAAACTGGAGAAGACGTTCTCTGAAATCCTCTGAAGCGGTGCAACATCTGAGCCACTGCTGCAGCGATCAGTGGAGTTAACAGGATAAATGTGAGGACAGAACAAGGTGTTTGAGGATGAACATTTCCAACGTGTTATAAACTAAACAACTTCCTCGAATCCTCAGCAGCTGAGTCGGTTGTTTTCTGCAGCTCACTGACATTCTTGCAGTCAGCCGAGCATCACGCTCTGACCTTTGACCCCTGCAGACTGGAGGGGAGGGTGGGGAGTGGTGGTGGGGGGTCACAGGACCGATCAGACTCTGGAGGGGGTGGGGGTGGGGGTGGGGTGGGGTGGGGGGGGTCCTCTGGGGTCATATGAGTGCGTCTGACCTGAACTCTGTGCTCCATGTTCTCCTGGTAGAAACGTTGTTCTTTACTCCGTTTTTCTGCTGTTGTTCTAGTGACTGTAACTCACTGACTCTATAACCCCTCCTCCTCCTCGCCCCCCCCCCCCCCCCCCCCCCTCCTCCCCCCAGGACGACCGGTACTGGGCTCGGCGCAGGAAGAACAACGTGGCGGCGAAGCGGTCGCGGGACGCGCGGCGGCTGAAGGAGAACCAGATCGCCATCCGGGCCGGCTTCCTGGAGAAGGAGAACGCCGCGCTGCGCCTGGAGGTGGCAGACATGAGGAAGGAGCTGGGCCGCTGCAAGAACATTCTGGCCAAATACGAGGCCCGGCACGGGCCGCTGTGAGCCCCGCCCCCCCACAGGCCCCGCCCACTCCCAATACAGGCCCCACCCCTTTCTGACCTGACCCGACCCGACCCCGCCTACAGCTCTGCTCCACCACCCACCGTCCCTCGAGTCTGAAGGACAACGTGTCTCTCTTGGTGGCACCGCCCCCTTCCCCTGACTCCTCCCCTCCCAGACTCCTCCCCCAGCCCCTCCCCCTCCCCTGTCTGATTCTGGTTTCACTCATCAGCTTCGATCCATCTGTGACCCTGTAGAGCAGCGGAGTTCATGTGTTCACACCGCACCGACCGACTCCCCAGAGTCCTGAGCCACCCCCCCCACCTCGCCCTGCCCCCCCCACCTCGCCCTGCCCCCCCCCCACCTCACCCCGCCCCCCCCCCTCTGAGAAACAATGCCATGCTGTTTGTTGTTCACTTTCATACCGATTTTATACGTGAGATCAGGACTGAAAACTGTTTCCTCCTCCTCGTGCTCCTCCTCCTCTGTCTGACGTCATGTGAAGTGTCCGGGAGCTCTCAGCCCCCCCCCTTCCATATGTACCCCCCCCCCCCATATTGTTTTTCTCTTCCTTCATCCTCTTTATCTCAGTTTCTTTTGCTTCTTTTTCCAGTTTTGCACGTTTATTTTTGATCGTGGCGTAGATTTCTCCATCGTCTGGACCCTGAGCAATAATTCCTGTCCAGAACTAAACTAACTCGACTACCTACCCCCCCCCCAACCCCCCCCGTTACCCCCCCCGCCCCCCCCCCCTCCCTCCCCCATGTTAACCGAGACCCCCTCGGTTAACTCTGCACTAATGCGTGTCTCACAATCTGACCCGGTGCAATGTCTCCACCCGCTCAAACTCTCCTCCTTCCGCCTCATATTTATCAAACCTTTTTATTTCTCAGATGGAAGATTGTTTGTTTTTATATATATATTATATATATAATATATATATAGTATGTATTCTGTTGATATAATTGTTAGTATTAATACTACTCTCGACATTGTCCTTTTAGCCTCCTTGTTTTCAGACTTCAGCATGATTTTCTTTCACAGAATGAGAAAAAAGCTGTTTGCAAAAAATCTTTAATTTTGTTGTTTTCATTTTGCAAAGTTGTTGATAATTCTATTTTGCTTCTGTTTTAACTTTAGCATGATTAATATGCGTGTTTTTATTTCAGAAGAATCAGTACAGATGTCTGTAGTCTCTATGGTCGTAGCTCTACGTTTCGCCCTCTTCTTGAAGATGAGGCTGTATGAATGTACAAGATGTTGACAAAAAAACAAAAACACAAAACAACGAGGTTGGATGGTGTTGTCCGATACTGTGGTTAACCCGATCAGTTTGTTTACTGCAGACCAAACGATTCGCAGCAGAGATGATATATTGGGTAACAGAGATATGTTTATATAGACCTATTCTATAAGTTGTTCTTTTTGTACAGTATTTTTCCTATACATTACTGAACTATGTATTTTAAAGGCACAAACAGATCCAGAATATTATTAAAGAATACAAGTATATAACACACAGACAAATGCATATAGTGGTATTTTGATATTCTATATTCGCTAGGATGTAGTGGTTTTACACAGATTTGTGGATATTCAGCCCCCCCCCCCCCCCCCCCCCCACCCTGGGCATTATTATATAACGCTCTCCACTGTTCTCATTCTCCACACCATGACTCTGACTCTGACAAACGTCCAGGAAGGAGCAAAGAAAGAAGGAGGCGAGAAGTCAGGGCCGCTCTTCAGATTGGAGCATAAAAAACGATCTAGATGACTTTGCCCCCAACCCCCCCCCACCCCCGCCCCCACCCCCCTAACCCCCCCCCCCCGACTCATAACGACTCTCACTCTCTGACTTTTCTCAGCTCGTCACTCGATTCTCTCTGAGCCGACCTGATGGGGAGAAGTTACTATGAAGGAAGGGAAGATCTATGGCTGGTTCCTGTGTGTGTGTGTGTGTGTGTGTTCAGCCGAGTCAGTTGTGGTGAGTCCCTGAGCCTGAGTGATGGTCACTGGGAATCAGGGTTCCCAGTGGTTCCCAGTGTTCCCAGTGGAGCCCAGCCCTGAGTCGTCTCTCTCTACAGAGCTGGATGCTGCTGGTCGGCCATGGACCGGGTCTGGGACCAGAGCCAGTCTGAGTTTGGAAGGCTGATGTCAACCTCAAAGCATCCCAGTTAAACCAGTTAAACCAGTTCACTGGTTAACAGCAGAAGCAGCAGAAGTCGAGGGTCATTTTCTCTTTGCTGACAGATCACTGGAGAATCAGACCAGAGGTCAGAGTTAACAGCTTTAACTTTAAACGAGTGAGAGCTTCCACCTTAGCTGAGTGTGTAAGTAAAGAGAAGGTGAACAGGTTGAACCACTTCCAGTCATCCACTAACCTAAAGAAACGTACGTACTGTCCGAGGATAAATCTAATATGTACACGATTACATTCCAGCAACAGAGGGACATGAATGTGAAGTACGTCTA
Source organism: Karalla daura (assembly GCA_029224185.1). Taxonomy (NCBI): domain Eukaryota; kingdom Metazoa; phylum Chordata; class Actinopteri; order Chaetodontiformes; family Leiognathidae; genus Karalla; species Karalla daura. The sequence continues at coordinate 1,844,311 of CM055203.1, read as the reverse complement.
GTACACTGACAGCTGATTCATCATCTACTCATCTAAGCTCTATGTTACTGGTTGACATTAGCGTGTTGTTGGTGTTTAACTGGAAAGATGAGAACAGACGACATCGAGCTGAGAAACACTGACAGGTCAAGTCCCAGCCTGGACCTGGTCCACAGTATTGATCTGATCCAAAGGTGTGTGTGTGTGTGTCTGTGTGTGTGAGAGAGAGAGAGGGATGAAGAAAGATGTAAAATGACATTTTTTTTTCTACCCACAAACTTTAGTCTTAGAAGCTTTTGCACAGACGCACTCGGGGTGTGAACAGGGTCTCAGAGACGAGTGACCTGGAGCGATGACCTCCCCCCCCCCCCCCCCCCCCCCCCCCCCCTCCCCCCACAACCCCCAACCCCCACATATAGGAACAAGCCAATAACCAGTCAATCAATCAATCAATCAATCAAATCAATCCACACGTATCCCAAAAAGTACCTCACTGTCCCAGTGATCTCACTACCTCACCCGGAAGCGTGAGCCAGAACTCTGAGTCTCGTCCAGTGCCTTGAACACAGCGACTGTTCCCCGCTCTCACTGCACCAGTCGGGTCGGTTCACATCTGCACTGAAGGGCTTCTAGTGCATCGCAACTCTAATCTATAGATTCTATATGCTCTATATCCACACCCACGACGCTCCTCCTCCCCCTTTCTTCATTTATTTGCAACCAGACCTGTAACCATTGTATTCATGGCAACACCAACAGACTGTCAGAGTGTGTAGAAACACAGCGGGAAGGTGAACTGTTTGTTTGTTTGTTTGTCTGTCTCATGGGATGTGGATGCATTAACATTGACTTGTGTTGTTCAGCCCTCGGCCTCCTCGTCTCTCTCTGTAATTTGTAGTGTCTAATAAAATCCCAGTTCTTTTCTGCCCCGTCTCGTTTCTGGGGTTTTCTCTTTTTTTCAGGTTTAACTTTAGTTACTAAAAAAGTTTGAGATTACTTCATTTACATCAAGTTACATTGTAAATAATTTGTAAAATGTTAATTAATATTTCTTAGTAGAAATCAATAAGCATAGTAGTTGATCATAGAAACTAATAATGTATTATTTAACATGTAATTTTTTCATAATCTAGATTTTGATGTTGGGATTAAACTCAGATTATTTCATTTACATCAAACTACTGTGTCTAAACCAGCAGAAATATAAATTCACATTTATTAAATATTTATCTATACTAACATTTTATAATGAATGATAATGAACATTATATGTGCAGAATGAATTATTTTATATGTTTTTGTATGTTAAAACTGATGGAATTAAACAGTCACATTGAACTGAGACGCGAGTTGAAAACGACGCAGGGCGACAGTGTGAGGAGCTCCCGCTCCTGCTCCAGCTCCGGCTCCTGGTCCGGCTCCTAGTCCGGCTCCTGGTCCGGCTCCTGGTCCGGCTCCGGCTCCTGGTCCGGCTCCTGGTCCGGCTCTCGGTCCGGCTCCTGGTCCGGCTGCTGGTCACAGCATTCCTTTCATCGTGACTGTAGAGCAGCTGGAGGAGGTCGAGCCGCCTCGTTAATGATCTGCACTAACTAGTTGCCAGTGGTAACGAGCCGTAAGGAGCAGGCCTGGACACTCGGGGCGTTCTGGGTTTTATTCCCGTCACATTAGAAAGGACAGTCAGCATCAGACGAGCATTCATGGAGACGCAGCACCATTAACAGCCAATGGGAACACGTACAGTAAGAAGCAGATTGGTTTTTTTAATCCCTGCAAAGGCCCGGGTCAAGTCGTAGAGAACAACAGGAAGTACAAACATTAGAAAACACGTTAAAGTCGTTAAGGAAAAAAGCTTCAGGAGGTTCCTCCGTCACGACACAAACGCTGCTCATCCTCAGCGTGCAAATCAAAACCACAGTCAGTGGAACTGGAATAACACTGGACTACAGGACCGAGCTCTCACACACACACATGCACGCACGCACACACACACACACAATCCACTGCACATTCACATTAAAGTGGAAGAGCTGACAGCCTGTTTCTCCTTATTTGGCTCAAAAAAAAAAAAAACCTCCTCCTCCTCCTCTCCCACCAGCAGGGGGCGCTGGAGGCTCACACAGGATTCTCTGAAAACAGAGGACCACGTTTCAGAAACAACAAATCGAGTTTGGGAAGAAAAAAAAAACAAACTGATTTGGATGGGCTGGGCTGGAGATGTGATCAGTGGAATAAATCAATAAATCAGCTGATAAATGAACGTCCATCAAGACCTCTTCTTCTTGGCGTTTCTTCTCAGACTGGGAACAGAACCCGCTGGCGTCCGCTTGGTTTGATCTCTGATTTTCTGCCAACTTCACAGGATCTTTGGTTTGTCTTCCATGTCAGAAAGCTTAAAAGCACGTTTGATAGTGGTTGAGCATCATAGAGCGAGGTGGGCCCTGCCCCCCCCCCCCCTGGACCCTCCAGGAACCTTCCAGATGAGCGAGCAGGTTTGGACCCGGCCCCCAGTGGAATGTGAGCGACGTGGGCGATACAAAAACTCTTCGTATCAAAGGGCCCGGGAGCGGGACAGCGGGCCGGGAATCACAGAAAGTCTCAACCCGCTCCCTCACTGAAGTACAAAACAGCTGTGAAAGAAGATTTTTTTTTTGTTGTCGTTTCTTTTTTTTCCTTTTTCTGTTCGGCAGGAAAATCTGTTCAGTAAACAATTCACGGTCAACGTTGTGGTAAACTTAGCGGCAGTTGGGGTGGGGGCGTGTTCATGTGTGTGTGTGTCTCAGAGTGTGTGTGTGTGTGTGTGTGTGTGTGTGTGTGTGTATCTCAGTGTGTGTGTGTGTGTATCTCAGTGTGTGTGTGTATCTCAGTGTGTGTGTGTGTGTGTGTGTGTGTGTGTGTGTGTGTGTGTGTGTGTGTGTATCTCAGTGTGTGTGTGTGTGTATCTCAGTGTCTGTGTGTGTGTGTGTATCTGTGTGTGTGTGTGTGTGTGTGTGTGTGTGTGTGTGTGTGTGTGTGTGTGTGTGTGTGTGTGTGTGTGTGTGTGTGTGTGTGGGTCAGGGCTCCAGCAGGCCGTCCGCTCCCTGGGCCCTGTAGAGGTATTTCCAGATGGCGTAGTAATGAACGGCCGCGGCCAGCGCCACGAACACGTGCCAGATGGCGTGGGCGAAGGGGATGACGCCGTCGCTCTTGAAGAAGAAGACGCCCAGGCAGTAGATGAGGCCGCCGCACGCCAGCTCATGGAGGCCGTCCGTGTTGCTCTGCAGGACACACAACCACAACAATAACCACCACCACAACAACAACAACAACAACAACAACATGTTTACTGGTTTCAGCCTGTGAACATGAATATTTCCTGGTTTCTTCAGCGTCTGACAGGAAACTGAACATCTGACTACTCCAGGAGTCTGACTTCAACTTGGGACTGTGGGAAACACGCTTCAACATTTTAAAGATTTTACAGACCAAACTGATAATTAACTAGTTAACTTGCCATTATTTTGTAATCTGTGTATCCTAGCTGTCTGGTTAACGACTGTTTAAACATTATTAAACGTTATCATGTCGTAGTGTTGATTTTAGGGCTGCTGCGTTCCATCCAACCAGCAGAGGGCAGCACACATCCATCCACACAAACACCTCCACCCTGCTCTGGGTGGAGGCACCCACTCGCTGAGTGCTGGTCTTACCATGGAGGTGACAACTGATGCTGGGAAGAAGCCCATGGTCAGGTAGAAGGCCAGCTCCACCAGTTTGTATCTGAAACACAGAAACAGGGCTCAGACCTGAACAGACAGCAGAACTCACAACCACTGAAGTTCCTGTGACTCAGTGACACATCCTGTGGGCTGAGACGAGTTCTCAGCTCGTCGTTGTGACAAACGGACATGAGAAAGCCACAACTACATAGCCTTCAAACAACGTTTTCTTTCATTTGCATTAAACTTCCTCAGAATGTATCACATGACCAGTAGAACTAAGATGGTAGAAAATCTGTGAAAAAGGAAGAGCAACATTTCACACCCACTGCTACCAATTTAAAAGAATTTCAACACCTTTCTAAGACTTTCCAACACAACTTCAAGACCTCGTCTCCATTTCTAGCAGGAACCAGCAACTCGTCTTTAACTCACTAAAAAGTCAGTTTGTAATTTAATCTATAGAGAACAGCCATACAACAGACCCCTGATCAGCTAGGAAGGAAGCTCCAAAGGATAAATGACAGTAAAAGCAACATTTAGTAAGAGACACTCTATACCATGCTCCATTTTTTACAGTCGGACTATTGGAAAGAACTTGAACACCAACAGAACTCAAGATTAAGACTTTTTTTCATTTTCCTCACATTCATCAGTCAACTTTTAATATAGTGCCTGTGGACACCCTGGTGAAAGTTTTTACAAGTTTCATCATTAAACTGTTGACAGTGACAGTGAGAGGCAGGGGTCTGACTGACTTTTCGTGGTAGTTGAAGACGTAGATGGTTCCAGCTGCAGCCATGAGCCACACAAACCAGCGCATGTGTGCAGCTAAGGGGCCCAGTTCACGCAGGTTCAACCTGAGGAGAAGCAGAGTGGTCAGCCCCACCCTGACAGAGAGAGAGAGAGAGTGTGTGTGTGTGTGTGTGTGTGTGTGTGTGTGAGTGCGTGAGAGAGACTCACCAAGGAGTGTAGGAGGCAGCGATGAAGAAGTAGATGACCACTCTGTCACACATGTGGAAACACTGCTCTACAGACCTGAGACCAGAGGGAAGAGGCTGTTTAGTTTTGACCAGTCTGAATCTGCTCTGAATGACTAACAATAAACACACTGGATCAGAATGGATCCGACTGGATCAGAATGGATCTGACTGGGTCAGAAACACCTGGAAACAAGCAAAGGCCCAGAGCAGCAGACTGTCAATGGTCAATGACTGAGTCTCCTTGAACCCTGACAGAAGGAGGAGCTCCACTACGTTACATTACGTGTGTGTGTGTGTGTGTGTGTGTGTGTGTGTGTGAGAGAGTGTGTGAGTGTGAGTGTGCTGGGTGCTCGGTGTCAGCTCTGGCTCGCCTCCTTCCTCCCTCCTCACCTCATGTGACTCTTCTTCCAGGTGATGACATGGAACACGGTGGAGACGAGGAAGAGCGCACACAGGCCCATGCCGTAGACCCAGGCAGTGATCCGCTCCCAGCCGGTGTCAGACAGCCGGTGCAGCAGGGCCATGCCCACCACGGCCGGGACGATGAGCAGCTGCACACACACACACACACACACACACACACACACACACACACACACACACACACACACACACACACACACACACACACACACACACACACACACACACACACACACACACACACACACACACACACACACACACACACACACACACACAGGTTGAAGAACCTGCACCAGGCCACAGCTGCATGAACTGACTTTAGTTTAAACTTTAGTTTCAGATCATCACAAACAGAAGCTGCGGTGACCTGCAGAGACCTGGATGAAGCTTGTGTGATGCATGTACAGTGTGAGTTGATATTCTAATGACAGATGAATGAATGAATGAATGAATGAATGAATGAACATTAGACACAAACAGATGAAGGGCTCACCGCATGAGTGTAGCAGTTAGCAGCGTGCTCGTAGCAGGTGGGCTGGTAGCGGCAGTTAGCAGCGGCCCGTCTGTTCATGAACCTGAAGCAAAGAGAACATCTTTATTCTGTCCACAGGTGGAAGAGAAGCCTCTCAGATCACCACCTGGAAAACATCCATCGACTCCACAGCTCCGATGCCAAACAATGATCTAGTACGCTTGTGGCTCATTGATTTAATCCAAGTCCTACAAAATGCAAAACAGGATGTGTGCTCAGGCCACACAGCCAGACCTGGCTCTGTTTCCCAAAGTCAGTTTACTAAACTGGGAGCGTGACTGTCATCGTCTCCGCTTCACTGCAAACATTTAACGAGAGTATTAATTAAAGATATCTGAACGTTCAGTCGTCTCACAGCCTTAATAACCTGGACCCTGCATGTTCTCCCAGGGCAACGTGAGGTTCCTTCACACGTTTTGGTCAAATACAGACTGCATGACAGTGATTACTGTGTGAAGCTGTCCTCTGTGTACATCACTGGGTAGAAAGCAGGTGAGACGGTGTTTGGAGGGTCAGAGCTGCAGGTCAAATCACAGCAAACACACCTGAGTGAGAGCATCATCTGACTTTGGGTGGGACTTGAAATACAAGATTTGCGTCACGCAGCCTGAGGCTAAATCCCTCTTACTGATCATGTGATTACATTGACAGATATTTCATACGCGCACACACACACACACACTAAATTCAAGAGTGGAAAATGACAAGTTATCAACTAACTGCTGATTGATTCAGGCACATTCTAGTGTTTTTAAATGGAAAGTAGAGTAATATCAGATTCAGAACCAGTTAATACACATCGCATTATTAATGACCAGCAGGAATAAGCCACTATTTGCTGTTTATGAGGAGTTGCAGTGACATAAAGGAGCTCAGCTTTACTGTGCAGGTCCTGATCTCACCTGAGGATTACTACACACCTGAGCAGCAGCTTCAGGTGTTTCTGACTCCACCGGAAGCTTCAAAGCGGTTAGTGGTAACGGGCACAGACAGCTGGCTGAGTTCCTCCTCGTCTCCCACTCTTTTTACACTCATCATCCATCCAAAACACACAAATCTGTGCCCGAGCCGCACAACACAACCAGTCAACTTTAAAGCCCATTTTGTTTCCACCCACCTCTGGAGGCAGACTGCTGTCTTCATGTCTGAGCCCGGAGGAAAACCCAGCAAATTAAAGACGCTGAAAGCCGCAGTTGGACAAAAAAAGCGAAGGATAAAAGAATAAAGAGTCGTGACAAACAAAAGGAAGAGGAAGGCCTAGCATGAGCTAACGGGGTAAGCTAACCTACAGCACAGCTACGAGGCACCGGCAGCATTCAAACTCCCACTACAAAGGCACCGTTTTAGTCTTTTTCTGAGGAGCATCCTGTAACAAAATGCTGGCTCACTGCCTGGACCTGAACCTGGAAGGAGCCATGAGCACCGGCGGCAGCAGCCTGGACGAAGCGTAAAGACCCCCGCAAGCCGGCAGCCTCACCCCGGGCCCAGAGACGCGTAGCTCCCGCTGAGTGAAAGCGAGCAGCTCCGCGGAGCCAGAAATATGATTTCACTTTGAGCCCGCTCGACCAATCAGAGGAGAGAGGCTGAGAGACAGCAATATGAGCCAATGAGCGACGAGGTGAGTAAGATAGCAGCCAATCAGAGGCAAGAAAGGCGGGGCCCTGCGGCTTCATTCTGAATAATGTGAATAATACAGATTGAGGATGTGGCGAAAAAACAACATGTCTACAAATAAATATGTCATTAACACAACTTTTATTGTGTAAAGCACTTTGCTCTCCACGTTTTAATGATTTAAAAGTGCTATATATATATACTTTTGATTGACCGATTCAATATTTGCTAAATAATTTCAATAAGTAATTGCCAATTTCCTGTCCATTACTTGTATTTTTTTGCCTTTTATAACTCTTATTGTTGTTGTATATTTCTTATTACATTTGATTCTAGATTACTTGTTTACTGTCATTACTTATTATTTACTGTGAAGATTTTGTGTGGACTGTTGAGCACTGTTGTGTATCATGAATGTGATGTTTCTGTGTGTGACTTTGTTTGCTGGATTTCATTACTTATCTTATCCTATCTTATCTTATGTGCAGTATCAAGTAGAGTGCTATTCATTTCTATTATATGCAAAATCATACAGTACATCATGTCTGCTCATCATTGTGTTTTCTTATCAGTGACTAATTCTACTTGTGTACTTGTATACTTTGTACGAATATGTGTGAAAGGTTTCAGTTGTAACTGGTGGTTTTAACATTAGCTAACAAACATCTTAACCACAGGTTTATAGATGAGGCATGTGAAGTAGATATCAAATTAAACCTGCTTGCATTACCTTGATGATAAAACAATTAATGTGTTCACCATACAGGAATCAGAATGAATTACTAATTCATAGAACACTTAATCAAAGATCAAAAATCTTAATATCAACCATCGCTTTACCCACTTTGTACCTCCACAGCATCTATTTCCAACACACTTAGAGTTCTTATTTTATCCACAGTGTGGATGAAAACGTCATGTCAGGTTTGTCATGTATGTTTACATACAACTCCCTGAGGGTCTCTGTACAAAATGTTTAAATACTGGGTTTAATGTGAGTTAAGTAAATTAGATTTGATTCTCTATTTTAACAACTGTCTTTATGTTTTCAAGGGAAGATTGCTCCCAAAGCAATCAATTAATACAATACAATGTCAAAGAAAAAAAAAACTTTCTAGGACAACTGCATCACAGTACCACAACAAAACACTTAACGCAACAGCTTCACACTCAGTACAGCCTGAAACTTTACGCTGCTTTAATTTATTTCAGTTAATCTCATATTATTGTCTACAGGGCTTTGCTGCCTACAGACAGACAGACAGGCAGGCAGATTAAGGGACAGAATGACTCCGCAGCTGCTGGAAATATTGGAAAGCTGCTGTCAAGTCCAGAGTCGGGACAACAATCAGCTTTGGACAAAGTGCCGGAGCCAGGCTGTGAACTGCACACAGAGTTACTCTGTAACCACTGGCTTACATAACAGCACTGTAACATGATCAGCGACTCCTAGATATACTGTACCAGAGCCTTTATGTAAGACCTGAGCACAATCCTCAGGCTTAATGAACTTCAACAACGAGGAGGCAGCTGAGCCGCCAGCGTGATCTCTCTCCTGGTCCCGAGGAGAGAGAGACCTGTCTCTAGAGCAAAGACAGGTCTCTCTCTCCTGGTCCCGAGGAGAGAGAGACCTGTCTCTAGAGCAAAGATAGGTCTCTCTCTCCTGGTCCCGAGGAGAGAGAGACCTGTCTCTAGAGCAAAGACAGGTCTGGGCCATGTTGGAGAGTGCTGGCGGTGGAGGTGCCGGGCCCGGGCCCTCTGTGGTGACGTAGCGGTGGCTGTACCAGCGGGAGCAGAGAATGGGATTGATCCACACAAAGAGAGGGCTCATTGTCTGTGTCAGGGCTTTAAAACGGACGTTAGCGCAGACAAGGGGAGAATGCCAGAGGCTATTTGTCGGGCGACAGTGTCTCCTTGTTTTCTGGCCCCTGTCTGCCGGTCCCCCTCGCTGCTTCATTAACACCTCTCGTGTGGCACAGACCTGAGTGCTGCCGTCACAGCAGGTCAGAAGATCTTTGTTTTCCCGGCCGTAAACAGTCTCAGGTGTCTGACTTGCACTGATCTGCCCCTAAGCTTTAACCTGCACTCTCACACCACACCAACATATCACTTTACACCTGTCTTGATGTAACAGCAACCTGGGGGAGATTCTGTTTTAATGGCAACGTGTGGAGAGGGAGATTAGATTTTGCTGGGTGGTTAGTTTAGTTATTGGTAACATGCACATGTTGTGAATATTGACCATATTCTAAATTACACAATGATCAGATTATAGTATTAACGTTGGCGTTACGTAAAGAATACTCCATTCACATACTGATTTACATGATGGAGAGGAAAAATGGATTAACACCATATGACACGCCCACATTACACTCCATTTGATAAGGATTACAATAATATTTTGGATTAAACATGACCTGGAAAAAAGATAAAGAAATCAGTCAGACTGAGACGTGGAGTATTCCAGTCTCAAATGTTCTTCTTCAAGAGAAATGTTGCAGCATTGTGACACATTTGGCAGCTGTTGACTGTTAGTTCTTGTCCAAAACAAGAAGAGGAGGAAGAAGAAGAAGAGTGTGTCTGATTTGCGTCAGTGTGAGCTGCGGATCTAAACTAACTCTGATCATTACGTTACTTCCCGAGACGTGAACACAGCGAATCAACGCTCCTTCCTGTTCCTTCCTATCGTCCAAGTTGGGATTAGCCCTTCAAGGTTTATCATGGAGTTCTATACACACACACACACACAGACACACACACACACACACACACACACACACACACACACACACACACACACACACACACACACACAGACACTCCCACACCCCGTGCCCTGATTTGCATGTTGTTTTCCTACTTTTCCCCTCACATCCTGTTTCCTGCTGCTGCCTGCCTGATACCTAGTAAGAAGCCTTTAATTCATCCTGTTCTGTTCATGCCTAAGAGTCAAAAACATTACAAAGGACAGTTGAGAATGTGACTGAGGGGGCACATGACTTAATGTCTGCTTTTCAGATGAAATACCAGCCCCCTTTACCTGCTCAGATGACTGAGATTTCAAACTTTTGTTGCAGCTGAAAATGAAAATCTCGACACTGACACAAAATTTGCAGCTCCTTTAATGGCATTGGTCAGATAAGTCGGGGTCAGAGGTCAGACATGCTTATGCAGTTTGACACGGCCTCCGAGCCACAGGAGGATCAGACACATGCTGACCTGGTTCTAGTGTCCTCAGCCTCACCCCGCTCATCCTCCCTCAGTTATTATTTCATCAGAGGAGGAAGAGGAAGCAGCTGAGAGCGGTCCACAGGTGGACACTACCGACAGTGGAGACTCTGGATCAGTGGAGGAAAATGTTGAGGCCAGTTAGCAGCTGGGGCAGACATAGGTGGGAGTGCCCTCAGAATAAAAGAAGCTTTATGTCCACACGTGACGTGGGGTTAAACAGCTCTGTAATTGGTTTACTGTTCCATGCTGGAAAGTGGTGCATGCGGTTCCACTGCGAGCAGCTCCTCCACACATCAGAGCAACAACTTCAAAGCGACAGGACACTGAAAACTGAGTTTATGTGACATCAAAAGTTAACATGACACCTCAGTGTCTGCAACGGAACCCAAACAAACACCAGCAACTCGAATCGTTGTCCTCATCATGAGGCAGCAAATAAAGACGATGGTTTTACTTTGTCTGTTGTCATCACACATCTGAACATCTTTAACCTGCCACTATGGTCAGAAAGCTGCTCCAGATCCAGATGTTTCATCCATGTTTCATATAACTCGTTTTTCAGTTGTTTTGTGACTTGGGAAATAAAAGCTTTAAATCTAAGGTTCCCCTCAAGATTCAATTTTTAAGACTTAAGAAAGGAAAAGAAAACCTAAAGCCTAACCTAGACCTAAACCAGTTCTTGACAGATGTGTGGTGTTTTCACCATCAACAAGTCTTGATGTGTTTAAATCATCAAAATGACATTTTACACAGTTTACTGTAAGTCCAGTGAAACAGTGTGAACAGAGCAGAGATGTGACAGGACACAATGATTTCACTGCTCATCTAATACGGAAATCACCACAGATCCACAGTAAAGAGGTGTATGAATATGAATGATCCAGGAAAACACTGAGTTTTAATTTGAAATGACATGTCCATCACTCCCCTTACATAACGTATTTGCTCGTCTTGTCTCATCCTCTGACCTGTTTTATGAATGAGATCCATTTATTGCACGTTTCTCAGAAGGTGCAGGATTACTCAGAGCTCCTGCCGGTTTCTCTACCTTTGCTGTCACTTCTCAGAGCTACGGGATCTATTTCTGTAGAGCGCTGGCAGCCGCGCTCGGGCCGAGCGCAGTAATTACAGTAATCACAGTAATAATGAGCCGTCCTCATCAACCTGCACTGCTTCAGGTGGAGGTGTCCCAGGCTCATGAGGTGGGCTCATGTTTGCCAAAAGGTCCAAGTCCCAATAATGGTTCCTCAGTGCCAAGAACCAAAGTTCAACATCAATCCAAAGATAAACAAATGGAAACATCAACTTCAGAATGTTTGTTGACTAAGTCTTTGCAGATGCACCACGTTTACCATTACAAGGGTTGTAAAGAATGTAAATAAATGTAAATGTAAATTATTTTCCTCTTAATCTCAGTTTGTAAAGTTAGCAGTTAGTGTTTCTATTGTGTTACTGTTGGTTGTATTAGTGTTAAATTGCCTTTTATTGTGTTTTTTTTTAATAGTTTTTACTCTTACATCTGTCCTCAAGGCTGTGTACACTCTTTGTTTTTTAAGTGCTTTTTGAATTTAAGTTAAATTGGGTAATACAATGTATTGTCTGTGTTGTATACAGATTGTAGGTATATTTATTGTAAGTATATCACAGTATCTATATTTATATATGTCAGCCTGCTGTTGACTTTGATGCTGCAGCAGGTTCCACACAGACAGGCAGCAGCTGTTTGGCTCTGCTCACAGGTAAACAGGCTCTCAGGTGAGAGGATCATGATTTACAGTGCAGAGTTTAGAACACATGAATGAACAGGTTTCTGTTTGTGTTTCTGTCAGTTAACATCAACTGCATCAGGACGGTCTGACCTGGAGTGCTAAGCTAAGAGTTACAGCAGCAAAGCATCTTCCAGTCGTAACACACACACACTGTGTTGTACTGTGTGCTCCTAGTAGATGTATTGATTTGAACAGTATATTCTGTTTGTTCAGACAGGTTACTGTCTGACTGAACCCTGGCAGAGCCGTCTTGTTCTTAGCCCCTGTTTTCTCTGCAGGTAACTCAGTAAATCTGCTGCCTGGGTCAAAGCCCGTGTTGTCATCTCGGGCGTTCTGACAGCTCTGACAGGCCTGCTAATCAGTGTGACTCGCCACAGATTACTCTGCCCTGCTGCACGCAAGATCCTTCACGCCCACCGACCCGAGTTCTCATCACACACCACCGTGTGCTCTCCCGCAGCGTGAACGCAGCTGTGTACAGATTAAACACTGTTATCGGGCTCCAACCACAGCTTTGTTTGCATGTTTCTAAACACTTGATACCTCGTATCTGCACTCGAGTGGCATGAGCGATATAAGAAAGAAAGGAAACCTCCTTTCATCGAGCTCTTCAGGTAAACCACACGCGTTCAGGCAGCCAGGTATGTGGCCGTGCAGGGGTTAAAGACTTCCTGTTGTGTGGGCAGCGCGATTAAAGACACGTCTCAAAATAAAGAGCGGAGACGCTGCAGGTCAGGACCTTGATGGCGGAGTTCTCGCCCAGCTGTCTGAACACATCCACGCATATCACACTTATGTTATGTAAGCGGTTTCACCAAATGTTCAACACTAATCTCTGAATGGCAGACAATCACGAGCAATTCAGTAAAGCAGTTTAAGTGCAGATAATAACTTTATCGACGTGTTGGAGATGAGGAACAAAGTCCAACACTTGTAACACTTGTTGGTCTGAAAATGTCTCATTTCACGGTAGGAAACAGCCTCAGACGTCTGGATGTTGCCTCGACTTTTGTTCCGCTGCAGGAGCAGAGTGTTTCCTCACCCCTAACCTTAATCCTAAACCCCTCTCTAACTCTGTGGGTCAGCAGAACACAACAGAAATGCCCTCTTTATTCCCCGCACTTTATCAGTTGTGACATTTCGGCTCCGCAGCAGACTGCAAGCTTTGGCCTGAGATCCCTGAGATAAAGAGGGATTTCCTTAGCACACACACACACACACGCACACACACACACACACACAGATACACAGCACCTGGAGGCATCAACACACCTCAAGCCCCCTTACCGTGCAAGTCTGGTCCTGTGCAGGTCAATCCCCAACATTGTCCCAGAGACTGAGTGGTGGAAGGAGGCGGAGGAGGAGGAGGAGGAGGACACGTCGATAAAAAAATGTGTATGTACAAAAGAAAGAGTCAGCTATGTACAAAGGTGAGTCTGCTGAGCCAGGCTCAGACCATCGTGCTCTTCTTCTCCCTGAAGTCCGCGTGCGTGGGCTCGTGGTAGGTGGTGATCATGTTGGCCGTGTCCCAGCGTCCCACCGGGGCCGGGGAGCTCTGCATCACCACCAGCCTGATGGGAGACTGGGTGGGCTGCGGGTCCGGGGCGTACTCCTTGGTAGGATCTTTGCCCCGGCAGTCGTACATGATACAGGATATCAGGAAGACCAGGAGCAAGATAACGTAGCTGGCGATGAGGATGCAAAGGTTCAAAGTGACAGGATCGATCTCTTGGTAGTTTTCCAGAAAGCCCATGGTGCCCGGCTCATGCTGGGCGGCCTGGAAGGCCCGGGAGAAGCAGCGGCTCGGAGGCCTCGCAGAGTTATCGGCCGCTCGGACCCGCTCAGAGACTGAGACGGAGCTGGCGACAGCTCGGCTTTCTCCCTCTCTATCCTCTTCAATCTGTCTCCCTCCCTCCCTCCCTCCCTCCCTCCTGCAGCTCTGCCCAGCTTCTGTCTCTCACCTCTCGCTTTCAGATGAGCGCCGTGGGTACGTGGCTTTGTGGTAAAAATACTTTAATCCGTGCCGTCACTCCTCCCGCCTTGAATTTCTGCTATCAATGGCCCCTTTAATAACTTAATCCTGAGCTGTAACTCAGCAACTGCAACAGATTCTCTGTTATATCATCTAAGAGCAAGTGAACATTAATTACTATGTATGTGACGTACTTGAGTGCATGTCCAGTGTGTGTGTATGTGTGTGTGTATGTGTGTCCGTGTGTGTGTGTGTGTGTGTGGCATAATCTTAATCTTGATTGTGAGTGGGGATTGACTGAGGAAGCCATCTGGCTGAACGAAGGGCAGAGAGCGTGACTAAAAAGCCACTCAGAACATGCTAACATGCTCGCTCAAGACTTAATCAAACACAGGACAAGGTGAAAGACGTGTTTTTCTCAAGATATAAACTCATTTTGTCAAAAAAAAACCCCACAATCAACCCAGATTACAGCATCTGTGCATCAGATTCTGTGTCAGAATAAAACGCGGGATTATGCAGGACAACAAACGACCCCTGTGAGCATGCGTGGGCGGTAAGAAGTGTGTGAGCAGAGAACAACGACACTTGGACGAGTCTCAACAGGTCGTCTGCGTGTGATGCGCCGGTTAGACAGCAGGGGGCAGCAGTCAGCAACCTGAGGCAGAGCTGCAGGGTGAACTTTGACCCAGACAACCTGAGGAAAAGAAATCAAACTCAAATAAGACAGTAAACAGTGTGCTCTGTGACTGTCTGCCATGCCATGCATAGTGCACATCTCTTAAATCTCACTGCAACAAAGGGACGTCCTCACCAAGACCTCTGAGGCAAAACAAGAGCAATGACTTATCACTTATGCATGGACGGATAATTTATTTTGAAAAGACGTCGTCAAATAAAATATAAAATGCTTGGTTTAAGATTACAGTGTAAAGTTTTAAAACAAGATCAATGATCAAAGCTTTTAATGAATAAGTTGCAGTGCGGTTTCATTCCGCACACTCAAGACACTACTGACCCACAACAAAGAAGACAACGAGGATGAAGAGCATGAAAAGAGGAGCAATAGAACCAGCAGAATCAGAAGATTAGCTTAATGAATCTCTGAATGAAAACACAATAAACGGGTTATAACGTTTGCAGGAAGATAGGATTTCAGAAAGTGCATGTCAGTCTGTGTCCTATGTGCATATCTGTGAAGCCATGTGGGATGGGAGGACACGACTGTGTTTATTTGTTGTTTTTAATGCGTGAAGAACGTTGTTTAAAGCTTCTTCTGCCTGAAATGTGCTACATAAATAAAGTCTGATTGACGGAATGATTCAGTCAGATCTGATGTACTGTTTTGGTCATTTCAAGACAAAAAAGCACAAAACATAAATAAAAAGCTTGTGCATGCATCTGCAATAAGTTAACAGGAGGAATCTGTCCTTTGATCACACAAACAGAAACTTGAGAAACCTCAACGTCTGCGCTGGAATTCAGGGACAGAACCAACAGGGCACCTCGCTGAACCCCCCCCCCCCCCCCCCCCCCCAACATAAAAAAAGCATTCATAACACAAACAGAGGGAGCATGAAATCCAGCACTAATCTTCTCAATCTGCAGCAGAACAAACTGCGTGGCTCATGATGCTTCCTGCCTCCTGGTTTCTGCAGGGCAGCAGATGATCACATCTGCACACAGTGACCTCACTCCTCTCCTCACCCTAATCCCGCCCCATGTTCAGGAAACCGCTGTTGGAGGCGAGAGGCTTGACCCTGATCCTCCCCTGACCTCCACAGGGAGGGGGGGTGGAGGGGGGGGGGCAAGCTGCCACCTCACTGAGGAATCGTCCCACGGTGAGCGAGCAGGACCTCTGTGCGTCAGCACACATCTGGAGCAGCCGCTGCAGCCGCTTCCACTGCGAATGCTTTCCCAACACGTCACGATGATGATTCACTGCCTCGTAATGTGACAGCAGAGAAACTCAAACCACGGTTTATAAATCATAAATCTGGATTAATTAACCCCCAGAGAGGGGTGGGGGTGGGGGTGGGGGGTTAAGATTCACAGATGCGACTGTAATTTACAACCAGAGTGGTGTCTGTGTGAGGCTTCACTTTATAAATCACTCTGTGAAGAGATCGGCCCATCAGGCTCAGGACTGACAGGCAGGGGAGGAAAGAAGCTGTTGACTTCCTCTTCCTCTTCCTCTCCCTCTTCTTCTTCTTCTCATCATCTGGTAATTGTCCTCGGTCCACACCGCCATGCATCATGTTTCTGCTCTGACAGGTGGGACACCCAGCTCTGAGTAGTAGTAGAACAAGTGTTTTTGTAGCTGATTAATCTGTCTGTTATGTTCTTTAAATGCACTTTTATTCTGTCCTCACCTCAATGATCTTCACAAAGTACAAAATAAACAGAAAATATCCACATTTATGAATCCAGATCAGATCATTTTGAGTTAATTTTTTGTTGATTTTCTCCAATTTGTAAGTAAACTTTATTTCTAAAGTACTTTTCACTGAGAAATTCACAAAGTAGTTGACAGTAAAAGTGCAAACTGTTTACAATGATTCTGTCTCAGGTTCGATTTAATAAAAGAGCCAAACAACGTCACATCTTTATCTGGGTGTGTGTGTTTCATCGTATACTTCTGTGATGGCTATTACACTAGACTAAGACCCAGAGTTTAACGTTGTGATGACACCTGATTGGATGGATTCCAGCCATGAGTCGATGTTTAAAGTCAGTGAAGCTGTTACTCTCCTCTATCGCTTTTGTTTGTGAGTTCCAGTGATTTGCAGCTGAACGCAGTGGTCGTCCTCCTCTTGCTGCTGCTGTCAGAGCACATGTGAAGGGAGAGTTCAGGAGAGTTTACAGACACAAGTATTTGTACAAGAAGCCAGAATAGCTGCAGTGTGTGTGTGTGTGTGTGTGTGTGTGTGTGTGTGTGTGTGTCTGTGTGTGTGTGTGTGTGTGTGTGTGTGTGTGTGTGTGTGTGTGTGTGTGTGTGTGTGTGTGTCACCTCAGCCCAGATTTAGAGCAGCAGCAGCAGCAGCAGCGTCTCGGAGGAAGAGCTGCGTTCTGTCCTGGGGATGTTTGTGCTGCGGGGGGGCCGTCAGCTCAGAGGATGTCATGGGTTTGTGCCGGGCTCTCCAGACCTCCTGGGTGGAGTTTCTCCTGCTCATATCTGGGAGATGGATCTCCTCCAGCGCCAGACGCTGGTGCCAGGGAGTCCGGCAGGGAGACGGGCAGCAGCAGCCACAGATGGGAGAGGGAGGATGTGTTGGAGCCCCAGACTTGGTTTCTAGATTCTCCCTCTCTCTCTCTCTCTCTCTCTCTCTTTGGCATGACGCGCCAACAGGTTGTTTGTTCATTTTCACAGCGTGAGGCCGAATGTCCTGCAGCGATCAGACGCTCCGTGACCTCACCTCTGCTCTCCTGCCTCCAAACATCCCGAAAACAAACGAGGAGCGAAGGAACAATCCCACGATCCGGCCCAGCCGAGCGACCTCACGCAGGCCAACATGTGGTTTTCAGTTTCCAAGTCATGAAAGCAAAAACAGAGCTTCAAACAAAGCTGATAATACTGTGGTGATGTTATCAACTAATCAGTAAAGAGCACTTTGACAGAACTGCAACCCAGCTAAGACTCAGAACAGATTGAATGATGCTTTTATTTCTTAGATCTAAACGTTTTGATGCTAATTGCTGAATCTGTGCATTAAGAGGGTCTAGACATAGTCTAGTAATATTAAATACACATCTTATAGGGTACAATAAGATACCTTGTTTGATATTTTAGATTTACTCTCGGCTTATATCATTAGCTCTTAATCATTGGGTCAGTTGGATCAGAATTGTTTTTAGACATTAACTTTTAGCTCAGCAGCTCTTGACTATTCTGCCAGTTCAGCCCCGTCGAAGGAAAAGCACAAACTTGAAGAAGAAAGAGTCAAAGAAAGTCAAAGAAGATGGGGTTGATTCTGGGTTCTTCCAGCCTGAGTGCTGGTTCAGGTTGGACTGGGTTCGCCTCCTTTACTGGGCTGAAGGGGAATATTTAGCCCAGTCTGAACTGGCCTGTAGGTCAGAGGGCGCAGAGAGGAGGGAGGCGGCTCGGCGAACGTGATCCTCCGTCTCCGTTGTGTCTTGGGAGACGTTCCATGAGGTCAGCGAGGAGGTGCTGTTACACAAGCAGGAGACAGCTGATCCACGCTCCTCCTCCTACGACCTGGGACAGGCGCTGAATAATTCACAACCCGGAGCCTCAAACAGACAGACACTCCATCAATGAAGGCCATGCAAAAAGAGCAGAGGTGTTTTAGATGAAGATGAATTGATAAACAAAATAATAAACAGATTAAAAAACAATAATAACGTCTTAAGATAAAGGATAAAATAGTTCATGGTAAAAAGTGAACAATGTCAAACAACAATGGTGGTGGAGGCTAAAAACAAGATCATGAAACGAGGATTCAAAATTTGGTTTTATGGTGGGACACTAGACTAAAAGACCTATAGACTTAATATATATAGACAAATCAGTTGCTGCTAACTACCTGTTAATAGCTTTTCTCTTATGATGAACTTGGTGAATTATTTTGTTGTCATGTGGTTAAACAAGAATAATGCTTGAATGTGAAAATGTCTCTGATTGGCCTGAGCATAATTTACCATTTTTCACCGGTTTCAGTCCAGAACGTCACACATCATTACACCTCTAGTCATCTGTAGTAAGGACAGACTTGTAGTCTAGATTGTGCTGATGCCTGTGAGTAGCTCCTGCAGCTCACCAGGCGTGTGTGCAGCAGACAATCGCAGGCTGTTGGCTTTCTGGGAAACGCTTCTGTCCACCGAGGCTGGCAAAGTCAACACCAACTCCAAGTTTCTCATTGCAAAGTTCAACTTTCCTGGCCAAAGCCCCCCAGAGTGAGAGGATGACGTGCGCCAATGACCTCATCTCAAACATGGAGGACAGAGTGGGGGGGGCATCAGCGGGTGACGGACAGGCCGAGGGTCTCGCTGATCTGATAAAGGCCCAAAGAGTTCTTTCCTTCCTGAGCGCTGGACTGTTTGTGTTAGAGCGCTGTGCGTCTTCTTCTGGGTGTGGGAACCGGCTCCGCCCAGAGTTCAGGGCTTCCCCTCGTCAAGGCAAGGACCCCCCCCCCCCCCCCCCCCCGCCTCCCCCCCACCCTCCCCACCCCATACACACACTGCACACATCAGCCATAGATTGAACAATTTTTACAACAACAATTTAAAGTTTTACTTTGCTCATTAAAACTGTTCTTTTTGCACAGTTTAAAGAATCAATTGAGAGAATAGAAAAAATCAAGTCTTCTGGTGCTGCTGATTATTTACTACAGTCTTGATAAAAGTATTGATCATCTAGTTACATCAACTGAATTCATATCGCCAGTGATTTCCAAGTCTGATGGAAAACTCCCTTTAACCTGGCCTTGACTAATCCTTTAGTCAAGGTTTTTGGCTTCATAACTTCTGTGGTCTTATGTTGAAAGGCGCTCCATCACCAAAGGCAGGTCCTGATGAAGTGCTGGTTTGATACCAGCATCATAGCTGATAGAGAGCGTGTTTGTAGAGGATTACATTTCCTCGGCGCTGAAAGCTCCTGTAGACACCTCGCTGATGAGCTCTGACATCACCTGCTGCTGGCGCTTCACACGCTGCAGCCTGGAGGCTGCTCCCAGCCTTTCCTCACAACTTCATCCATCAGGACCTCACTATAAAGACATGTGTTCATCCAGCAGCGCTGCAGGGTGACGACATGAAGGAGTGAAGGTGAGGGGACCACGAGCAGCAGCAACAACACAGAGCTCACATCAGTTTACGCACACGAAATCAGCTGACTCGTCTTCTTCCTTCCTGTCTGCTGCAGTAAATTCACCATGTTTCCCTGGTGTGTGTGTGTGTGTGTGTGCGTGTGTGTGTGTGCGTGTGTGTGTGTGTGTGTGTGTGCGTGTCTGTGTGTGTATGTGTGTGTGTGTGTGTGTGTGTGTGTGTGCCTGAGAGCTTTCCCATTCACACCCAGTTGGAAGCAGCAGGGAGCCGTTAAACTGACTCCTCAACATGGTCTCGTGGACGTCATCACAGCAGCTCGCTCACAGGAATGTCCAGGCCGAAAAACCAAAAGCAACTGTGCCGCTGTTCACACCCACTGAGGGGGATGGGAGGGAGGAGGGGGGGAGGAGGGGGAGGAGGGGGAGGAGGGGGAGGAGGGCTCCCTCTGGCTGCCTGAGACCACAGAGATCCAGGGAGGAGACGACCACAACTGGACAAGTTTCTACTGAATCTGACAGAGGAGACGACGTCTCATCAGTAGATCAACTGTAGAAATCCAACAGAGTTTCTAAGAATATTTGACATTTGTCACTTCACTGTATAGACAAATAGATAGACAAATGGATAGATGAGAATCCATCCCTCTGGCAGATCCCCAGAGGGATCGATAAACCATGTGCAGGGCACACTGAGAGAGAGCAAAGTGTTGTTCCTCTCTCACCAACTGCAGAACTTCTTCTCTCACTAATCTAGAAACTTCAAAAGTGACTAGAGCAAGTGATATGAAAAAAGAAGGAAAACAGTCAACACCTACAATGTTGTGTGTGGATGACAGCAGATCTGAAGTATGAAGGTTATTCCACCTCAGTTCTGAAGGTTATTTGCTATGTTAATGTTGTTAACTGTTTGTAGGGAAAAAGCGAAGTGCAAAGTGTAAAATCAGTAACATTAACAGACGAGCAAAAAAAAAGAGAAAAGAACAACAAAAACAAAACAAGAATAAGGAACAGGCTACAATATCAAGTTGCACCATATGAAAGAGAGAGTGTTGTTTGCCTACATTTAAAATTTGGACAGAAAACATACAACTTTTACTGTTTTTAATTAGAAAGTGCATTTTGAAGAAGATTACCTTTGGTTGTTTCGAGTGAAACTGTTTGCAGCTGCAATGCACACGCATGAGATGAGAAAACACCGAGCAGGGACAGAGGCCACAGCTGACCAGAGGATGTATGCATGTGTGTGTGTGTGTGTGTGTGTGTGTGTGTGTGTGTGTGTGTATGTGTGTGTGTGTGTGTGTGTGTGTGCAGGGAGAGGCGCCCTCAGCTTCACGCAGGAACCGACACTTGTTGGAAACAGATGTGGGAGTGTTTGCCTGGTGTCAGATATGAGTGAGCGCAGCGCGGTGGCTGCAGCTGCAGACAAACTCTTTTTGTGTGTGTGTGTGTTTGTTTGTGTGTGTGTGTGTGTGTTTGTGTCCGTGCCGGGCAGCAGAGCTTCAGCTCAGCTGTGTGTGTGTTTGTGGAGCTGGAGTGGAGCGGAGAGGAAACCCAGCGCGGTGAAGAAGCTGCTTCCCATGACATCACGGTGTTTGTGGAATGACCTCTGCGGGCACGTCAGACACACCTTCTCATTTCCTGCCCAGCCTTCAGAATTATTTACTGAGTTTACAGACGGAGGAAGGCTGAGTGTCCTGGAGGCAGGAAACAAGACGCTGACAAGAAAAAGACTCATCTGAGCCTTTTTGCTCAGATGTGAGAGATTTACAGTCTTACAGAAAGTCCTTTATTCTACAACCAGATCATTCTGCTAATTAAATTGAAAGAGTGACTGACAATCTGTCAATCTGTAGTGAATCAAACCTGAAGTGATCAGTTTTTGACTTCCAGTGAGGAGGAACAAGGAGAAGAAGCTCCATGTTCCTCCTCACACCTGTCCTCTGTTTTCCTCATTCCTCAGCGGCTCTTATCTCCCTAATTATCACATTATTGAGTTATAATGTTTTAGGACCTGTTTAGCAGGTAGGGTAGAGGGGCAGGTAGAGGGTAGACTCTGAGGTGAACATGTTTTATTTTCTCATTCTTCTTCTTTAATTCACTTGTCTCTGAACCATTGTCACACCATTGTTCATGTGAGGTCTGTTCAGTTGTGTCTGCTTTCCAGCTTTTTCTGTGATGCTCATTGTTGTCCAACAGAGTGAAGGTGACACTGTTTTATCATTCTGTCCTCTTTAATCTAAAGACAAACAGCAGCACATTTCTCAGCCTCCACTCCTCCTCCCTCAGGACTGACTCTGGTGTTTTCTTTGCCTCGGTCGTCTTTGGGGTCCAGTTAAAAGCCTTCGAGGGAGGCTGCGTGGCCGTCCACACTCTTAATTCATCAGTCATTGTCCTCTGGAGGGTCTTCAGTCATCGTCCTCTGGAGGGTCTTCAGTCATCGTCCTCTGGGGGTCTTCAGCAGCCCTCAGTCCTCTCTGACCACTGACACAGCTCTCGGCTGCCTGACGGGCTCCACTCAGACGTTTATGTAAGAGCCGAGCCACGTCAGCAAATCTTTGATTAACAAACACAGATTGAGGTTCTGCTCTCTCTGATTCCTTTGTAAAAACAAGTTTCACCCGCTACGCTCGGATTCCTCCAGCATCACATGGTTCCTGTGCAGTGGGAGGACCAGCCAGAGCCAGACTGTGATTTTCCTAACTTTCTGCAACATTAGTGCGTCAGAGGAGGCGATGCCCATCAGTCCAGGGCGAAGCCAAACAAAATGGCCATAAAGGCGAGAAAAAAAGAAAAAGATTCGAGTCAAACAACTGGTCATGATTCCTCCTCACACATATGGACACAATCAGTCGTGATGCATGATGGGACGGCAGCAGGGTGTTAACTTTCCCTTTGTTCTGTCGTTCTCTCTTCCACCTCTTTCTTCGCCCCCTTCTTCTTCTTCCTCCTCTGCTTGTTAGACCAAAATCTTTAAATGATCAGAAATAAAAGTCTTCAGATGTGGCCCGGACATCAATCACACAGTGACTGAGCTCAGACAGCTGTTATTGTGTCCAAACATCCAGGCTCCGTCCCCTCCAGGCTGTGGTCCTCAGCAGGACAGAGACAGATAGTGACAGCATCACTCTCCCGGCTCCATGAGGAAGTGACAGGT
Source organism: Karalla daura (assembly GCA_029224185.1). Lineage (NCBI taxonomy): Eukaryota > Metazoa > Chordata > Actinopteri > Chaetodontiformes > Leiognathidae > Karalla > Karalla daura. The sequence goes on along the minus strand of CM055203.1, from coordinate 1,821,170 downwards.
CACGGCAGGAACGACACGCTACAAAGAGTAAAAGCACATCCAGAGACAGCAGAGCCGCCGGAGCCGCTGCCTCAGCGCTTCAGGAACACGCTCCTCGATCGGAGGAATGAACTGACCGGACCGCTCTGTCTGCTCTGCTGGAGGACAACAGCTGGTTTCACCACAGACATACAAACTCACTGACAGTCTGACATGACAGAGCATATGAACAAAGATAGACGGATCCAACCAGGTCAGAAGAAACAGGTGCCAGTGTGTGCAACAGAAATAATACTGTAAAAGTAATAAATACAATAACAATGATGAATAGATAGAAAAATAAAGCTGTCAACAATAAACAATAAATGCAAAATTCAGGCTGTGGCATGGAGTAGAGAGATGTGCAAAAAGTTGAGAAAAGCGAAGGTTAGATGAACTCTTTTCTTTGTCCTACAATGGTCAAACAAACAGAGGACATGAACTATTGTGTGAAATGTATAAAAAGAAGTGCACGCAAACTGAATGTAATAACGTTTTAATTATTGTAATATCTAAACGGATACATTGTTAAGTTAATATTGACCTTTATTGACTGAATCGTGTGTATGTGGAGCTGCTGGGTGTGTTTGTTTGTTGCCAACAGCTGCTCAAACAACGAGCTGTAAACTGTCCAGAAAGTTATGGAGCGAGACCTGGTCGACTCGTCTCTCACAGAAAGCTCCAGAAACAAACTGCCTGCCGAGCTCCACTGAGAGGCTTCAGATGTTTGGCTGCTCGGCCATCTCAGAGCTGCTGTGTTTGAGTGTGTGTGGCGCTGAGAACTGCGTGTGAAGCTCGAATCTGCTGCAGATGACGGAGCATTTCTGCTGAAATGGGATTTACTGTAACACTGGGAGGAACCGCTCAGGAAGAGCTTTCTCTTTATGATGTGGCGGAGCGAGGGCGAAGCGAGGCGGGGACCCGCGGGGACCTGAGGCCAGCCAACACTTCAGACGCTCTCTGAGCCACTGGCAGCACATGAAAGAGGCCGAGAGGAGCATAACGTGCAGAGAGAGCGGCCGCCACTGTCACTGTGGAAAAAAAGGTGTGTCACAGAGTCTGTGACCCTCAAAAGCACCGAGAGGAAGACTTATCAGTCACCTCCCGCTGGAAGGTGCTCTTCCTCTGGTCGGCTGTTATCACTTCACAGACTTGAGTCCAGTTTTATGGCTGAAAATTAGGACAGGGCAGTCCTGGCCTTTCCAAGTCTCCCACAGTCCAAAAACATCCATTAGGCAGGGCTACGATTCGTTCTCTCTGTCTCTTAAGAAAACATTTTTCTGAACTGGCACTTTAAAAAACAAGTTGAATTGAAAAAGTGAATTAAAGTTAAATTAAATGAGTGTCAGAGTCACTGGTGTGTGCTCTTTACAGACTGTCACATACACACCCATTCATTCACAGCCTGTCTGCTTTAACCCTTCACCCTCATTCCTACATGATGACGCAGCATCAGAGGCTGTTCAGCATCTTCCACATGTACCTGCACCTGGGACCCACTGACCCTGCAATCCAGAGATGACCCCACTGGATCAGAGATGACCACACTAGATCATAGATGACCACACTAGATCATAGATGAGCAGACTAGATCATAGATGACCAGACTAGATCATAGATGACCACACTAGATCATAGATGAGCAGACTAGATCAGAGATGAGCAGACTAGATCATAATGACCACACTAGATCATAGATGAGCAGACTAGATCATAGATGAGCAGACTAGATCATAGATGACCAGACTAGATGACCCCTAACCCACAGTCGCCCCACACATCATCGGTTGCTGAAAACACAAAAACACAAAAACACAAAGGGCTTTGTGTGCCTGACCACTATCTCCATCTGTAAATCCTTTCCTTCTTTTTAAGAGCTTTAAAATTGCTTGGAATAGAAATATGAATAGCAAATTCCATTTCTACCAACAGGTCTTTGACATCAATTTGAATGGATCAAAAGAACATTTGTATTACCAAGAAACTGTGGGAACTTTTTCAGACACGCTGATAGACATCGTCCTGTATCAGGTCGAGCAGGGTTTGTTGGAGCGTCAGCGCTCCAGACACACCTCAGCAGGCAGGAAGCAGCATGAGACGTGCTGCATGGATCCAGCTTGGCTCACCTTCATGCCCAGATCTGTGGAGCTTCACTTCCTTCCAGTGGGCGGTGTCCTGGGACAGGCTGAGCAGCACAGCTGCAGCCAGGAGAGCCCCGCTCCTCTCCGGGCAGGAGGAGCAGAGGAGCAGAGGAGCATCAGACTCCAGACGTCAGCAGGTCGTTGTTCTCACCCATCGATCCCGGAGACTGGGCCGCCGCTGCCACGCTGCCTCCAGGCCCCCACATGTGGTTCCCATCGGTGGTTTCAGGCAAATATTGAAAGGATTGTCACGATTAGCATAATGTTTCATCTGGGAGCGTCATCAGGTAGAAATTACTGCTAATCAAATGCAGTTTGACCTTCACCGAAGAGTCGCCAGGAAAAAACAAAAAAAAAGCTGAAATGCAGCATCAGATGTTTGCAGCAGGAGTTCATTTCCAGCAGAATCTGCAGTTTATCAGGATTCTCAGATAGAGGATTTCAACCCAACTGCAACTGGTCCAAGGTAGATTCTCATAAGGAACAAAAGACATTTGGTTGTTCCTTGTGCAGTGTGACATCATCAACAGTGCCTGAAGGTGTAAGAAGAAGAAGAAAACATGGAAGCAAAGAGGAGTTTGCAGTTTTAGTCGATTTGTGTCGGGTTTAGATCCTCCAATATGATGGACAGTAGATACCTGCAGAGCACTATAGCACTATTGGTTTCTTGGCTATATTCACTTTTATAATCCATAATCTATCGATCCATCCATCCCATATCTCTCTCTCTCCATCCATCCATCTATCTATTTATTTGAGGAGGATAATTCTGGGATAATGTGTTTTAGGACAGTGAGGGAAGTGTCTCTCAGGTCTGAGCCGGGCGATCGGTTCAGACGTCAGCTGCCAGGAAGGTTTATCTTCGCTCTGAGAACACAGGCCGTGAACCCAGGTTGGGCCTTTTCTGGGAACAGATCTTATCATCGCAGTATTTGTTCCTCCAGCAGCAACCGAGCTCTGTAGAATAATGTCAACAACTGGACGACCTGCGACGGGGTCAAATAAAACAAGTGTGTGGAGCGACGGGACGGAGGCTCCGCCCTCCGGGTGGCTCTGGAGTGTGCAGGCGGCTCGGCTGTCAGCTCGGCTCTGTTTCAGCCTGTTCACGCTCCGTCTGAGCGCCTGTTTCATTAGTCCCTGTAACGCTGAGCTCATTATGTTTAATTGTCTTGGATTTGAACAATGTGCAATCGCTCGTGTTGAAGTCTGGAATGTCAGACTGGGGCTTGTTCCGTGTTTGGCTTTTGATTTGTTGAAGGAGGTGGAAAGTGAACGAGTGCGTATTCGCTCGGGTGCTAACTGATACAAACAGTTTCAATTTCCATCTGTTTTTCCTCCTCTGCTTTCAGGGGTTTTATCATTTAAAATCAGTTTCCTTCAGCTCAGAGACTGAGGTTATTGTCTTCATCGAGTAAGATGAGGCAGGAAATCATTGCAGATTCCCTTTATCTTTGTCTATCGTGGTGGAAATTCTGTTGGTATAAGATGATTCAGCTGGACACTGACTTAAACGTGCCAGAATGTATTTTCTTCATTCACATTCCCGCCTCTATTCTGTTTCCCTTCTGTCCGCTCATGTGCTTATTTCCCTCTCGAGTTGCACAGTTTCATTATTTTGTCCTCTTACTTGATTAGTTTCTTCTTCCTTTCTGCCCTCTGGCTTCGCTCCCTCTGTCTTCCTTCATTACTTTATTGACTCTCTACCTCCCTCTGTTCCATTCCTGAACTTCCCTCCTCATCCCCCTTCCTAAGCTGACCCAACATGAAGGACACGTCAGACACTTTTATGACTCTTCATCTGTGTCTGCTCCTCTGAATCTTCACCTTCCTCCCGTCTGTTTATTGATGAAGCGGCACCGGGTGGAATGACAACCACGTGAGGCGCAATAAGTGACGCACGCGGTCGCAGGCCCAGCACGAGGTGCCAGCCGAGGGTAAAGAGGCTGCGGGCGCTGCGTGACGACCACCTGTCAGCCCTCGTATCCAGTCAGCTGTTCGTTCCCTGCCCGGCCGGGCTGCGAGCTGACAGGCCGGGAGGGAGACTCCTCGCCCGGTCCTGGGCCGCCAGACCTGGTCTCATGTAGCCGATCGCTCCTGAAAGTGACAAAGTGTGTTGGAGGTTCTCCTCTGACGCAAGAAAACCATTTAGTTGTAGTGTCTGGTGTCACCGGGACGCATAGCAACGCAAATGCTGCCTATAAATACGCTTCCACGTCCAGGCTATTTTAAACCCTCAACAGGGTCAAACAGGAGAGTTCAACTTCCTTTTACCACAGGGAATTTATATCCTGAGATCTTTAATTATCTGGAGAATCCAGCAGAGAAACACGCCAGAGATTCCACACACGACGATAAAACAAACATTTGTTTGTGGAAGAAAAATGTCTGTTTAAAGGCTGGAAAACATCTTTCTAGCATGTGCAGATACAACTGGTCCCGGGGTAGAAGTTGATCTCATTTTAACAAAAGAGTTTCCAGCAGTATCTTCATCATACAATGTTGAAAAAAAGATTAAAATATATCTAAATGACTCAGGATATATCTATCTATCTATCTATCTATCTATCTATCTATCTATCTATCTATCTATCTATCTATCTATCTATCTATCTATCTATCTATCTATCTATCTATCTATCTATCTATCTATCTATCTATCTATCTATCTATCTATCTATCTACCTATGAATATTTTGTGTGATCTGATATTATGTTACCTATTAATTTCAGTTTCATTTATTTATTGGATCTGATTTTCTATGTCATCTGCTTACATTATATTTTGATATAATTAGATTTCTTCCACAGTTTGTCTGGGTTCGGGGCCTGAAGGTGGACATGCACATGGATCTCTGAGGCTTCACTTATAAGATGAAGTTATTTTTTATAATCCACGTAGAGTTTGCTTATTTGAAGTAATCAGTGTGAGACAGTGTGTGTGTTTCCATGAAGAGCCGGGCGTGCCCACGTACGTCAGGAGATAAAGAAACATTTCCTTCAATTCAAGTTTGAAAGCAAAGAGCCCAATGTTCATAACTCATCACTTGTGCAACTCCTAAACTGTCTCGAAGAAAGACAAACATTGACGTCAACTCGTTAAGAGTTTACTCAGGAGTTTCAGCTCATTAAGAGTTTGCGTCAGTGTGCGAGGACACGCGCAGAGCCCGAGCAGTCACGGTTGGTGTCACGGCCAAAAACGACAAGACGTGTTTTTGTGAAAGCATGAAGTCACCGGTTACATTCTGCAGTGAGATTTCAATGTCTCTGAGAACAGTCAGAAAATGAAATGGTGATTCAGATCCCCCAACATGATGAGAGCAGAGTTTATACTGTAAGTGAATTTATTGCAAGATAAAAACGTCCTTCATTTTTCAGTTTCCAACACGTTGTAACAGGTGAAGTAATCACAGAGCTGCTGTTCCTCACTCAGCTGTTAAACTGCTTACTCCTCGTGTCAGGGAAAGTTCTGGAAGATTTCACTGTCCTGGAAGTTCTGGTCGAGTACAATCCCTTTATGGACCCTGCTGTCACATGTTTTTGTGTGTCTGTGATTTATGGAGCCACGTTTTGAATGGGCTCCAGCTCCGGAGCGAGCTCTCTGGAGCCGTGAAACAGGCTGCAACCTGATCCCTGCGGCTGTTTGTGCACCGTCTAGGAGATGTTTGTTTTCACCAGCGACAGGCTCCGATTATTATTCTGAAGGGAGAACATCCGGGCCAGAGACAGGCCGCTCTGTGAACACAGGGAGACCTCCTCCTTTTCGTTTAACCAGAAACAGCCGCTGCCTCGCTCGTTTTACAGGCGGCTCTGGTCTCTCCCCCGACTGAAACCAAGACTTACAAGAGTCTTACTGCAGATGCTCAAAATAGATGTAAATACACATAAAACTACGTTTACATTATACAGTTTCACAGTCCGTCCTAAACTCCATGGAAACGCGTTCTTTGTAGAGTATCAATGAGTTTATTGAACCTCATGACGTCCTGGTTGTTACACACACGATTACATCAAAAAGGATCATGTTCATGTGCTACGTCTGTTTTACAGTAAGTCAACGAGTGATCACAGCCTGACCAACCAGGCGCCCATCACTCCATCACATTGTGTTAATAGATGCACTTAAATGCTGAATACGACGATTATGAAAGGATCAAAGTGCTTTCAGAGAATATATGTGTGAGGTTAAATATTCTCTACGTATGACGTTGTGTGCCATCTAATCTGAACTCACTATGTTGCCAGATTCCAACACAGTCCTTAAATCAAGTACCATCCTCCCGTTCCAGGCGAGCTGCCCCCGCTCCCTGTGAGATCAACCTTTCAATAAACTGATTACGTCCGAGCTTGAGCTCAGCAGTGAATCACTGTCTCGGATTTTCCAGTTTTGCCTCCTCCAGTCAAACCACAGTCCCTCCAGTTACAATCAAAGCCGCCACATCCAATAGCAGATGAATGGGAGACTTCCTGCACATTGCCTCGCACAGTGGTAATTCATCTTAATTGTGATACATTCCCCCTCTGGCAGCGCTCCAGCTCGCCAGATGCTCCACGTCTGCTTGACAAATGAATCTCTCACAATGTCTTCAAAGCTCCAAGTATCTGGAGCCTCCCAAGAGTGTGTGGTGGAGGCTTCTACAGCTGCCCACAGCTGCTGCGTGCCTCAGTCTCCGGGCCAGGCTCCGGGACGAGCTCAGGTGAAGATGCTCCTCCGGTGGGCCACCAGCGCCGTCTGGCTCTCCCGCCGCCGCTCCTTCTTCCTCTCCAGACGCAGCTTCCAGCAGACCACGCTGGACGCCAGCAGCACCAGCCCGGCCGACAGCAGCACCAGCCCGAAGTAGGAGATGGTGGAGCCGTGGGAGTTGAAGCTGTAGGCCACGGCCGTGACCACGATGCCGGCGATGAGCACCACCACGCCGAAGGGCACGGTGCAGCGGTAGCAGGACAGCTCGGCGCCGCCCGTGGCCGCCGTCAGCTGGACCTCGTTCACCAGCGGGATGCTGACGGAGGCGGAGGGGGGAGGGGCCGCGGGACGCTCGTTGTTGTTGTTGGGCTTCTCGGGGGGCGCTGGAGTTCTCATGGCGTCCTTGTTGGCTTGTTCTGGCATCTCAGGACCACAGAGTGTGTTCCACTGAAGATGGTTCCTCCACGGTTTGCTGGAAGCTGGCTAGGGTCTGCACGCCTGGGAGGAGAGAGAAACCCTTCATTAGGAGCTGGAGTTAACAGTCACAAACACTCTTTGGTGACAAACATCTCATGGTATGAGAACAGCTGGTAGGAAGAAGAAAGTCCCTCCCCATGAAATGTGTCTGCACAGCAAGAGTTCATAGCACTAGCTTGTAGACCACTGTGTGGTCTGCACTTGTTTTCCATGTTGTGTGCAGCCAGGTAATTAACAGGATGAATGATGTTTTAATGTTGGCCGCTGGTTGAACTTCACATAAGTGCAATATTACATGAAAACCTTTCTTACAAGCTGTGTCAATGCAAATTAGATAGAAGGTCCCAGATTTATGTGGTTCCCAGGAACCCTACCTAGTGTGTAGTTCCTATTAATAGAACTAAGGGTGTTCTCTGCTTTTTGTGTCGTGGCACAGCAGGAGTTTGTGTGTTTGAAGTGGAGATATGAATGTTTCTCCTCGACATCGACTGAAATCACTGCCTTGGAGAGGTTCTCGCCTACAGACTCCAGAGTTTCTACTGGAGGTGTGAATGCAAACTGAGCTAAAGGTCCACAGGGTTGTGCAAGGACTCTTCCTCGCTTGCTTTGGTCCGGCGGATCTTCATCTTTTAGATGAAGAGGGAGCAGAGAGTCAGACATGTTGCACAACGCTGGACACTTTTCCAGCTTTTCCAGAAGTATACAGTCCCCCCCCCCCCCCCCCCCCCCCCCCCCACAGCCCCCACAGCCCCGTCCCGGCCCCACAATCTCCCCTGCAGATGCTTTTTGTTAGAATCCAACACCACGTTTCACAATCCAACGCCACTTTCCCCAGTGGACTCCCACTGCTTGGGAGTAACCTGTTTGCACAATCAAAGCCACAGCCTCCTCCTCCCCCCCCCCCCCCCCCCCCCCCCCCCCCCCTCCTCCTTCTGACTGGGTCACAGTTACAGAGTCTGTCTGAATGACGCAGGAGCCTCGGCCCAGCACGAGCTGAGACATTCCCTGGAGAGCGCGGGATATGACATTACAAACCTCCCCGTGAAACGCGAGCAGCGTCGAAATCACCAGCAATTTCACAAGTGCAGCGGAGCCCTGCTCCTCGCTGGAGCTCCACAGCAGGGGAGCCCTGCTCCTCCCTGGAGCTCCTCGCTGGAGCTCCACAGCAGGGGAGCCCTGCTCCTCGCTGGAGCTCCTCGCTGGAGCTCCACAGCAGCGGAGCCCTGCTCCTCGCTGGAGCTCCTCGCTGGAGCTCCACAGCAGGGGAGCCCTGCTCCTCCCTGGAGCTCCAGCGAGGAGCTCCACAGCAGGGGAGCCCTGCTCCTCCCTGGAGCTCCAGCGAGGAGCTCCACAGCAGGGTAGCCCTGCTCCTCACTGGAGCTCCACAGCAGAGGAGCTGTGCTCCTCACTGGAGCTCCTCGCTGGAGCTCCACAGCAGGCTAGCCCTGCTCCTCGCTGGAGGAGCAGGCCGCTCCGCCTCAGACAAGACGCAGACAGTTGCTCCCTGTGCAGATCAAAGCCCTCGGTGCTCAGCTTTGTGGAGGGAGGCCCAGACGTGTGAGTGGAGCTCAGGCGTGATCGAGGTCTTTGAGTTGAGGTCGATCAGTGAGTTTCAGCAGCTTGGACAGTGTCGACCCGGCACCTGGTCGCTGGTTAATACATGGTGATAGGAGACCAGTGCCAGTACCATTTACTGCTTCCCACTGAGGCCATGTGGGATGTGGAAGCACAGCTGACGTGTGAGGGCATCGTCTCTCCCAGTGGGAAATCAAACGCCGCAGTGTTGCTGTTGCATGGCTTCGTCCTGAACATATGCTACAGATTAATCGATGGTGGAAATGGTTTTGAGATGCAGTTGGATGTTCCCAAACAAAGTGGCTGCAAGATGTTTGAGGAAAGGAAAGATGTTTTGATTTCATTAGTATTTTTTTTCTTCTCAAGTCTGTGAGTTTTTCCTCTCACTGTCAAGTGGAGATAAAACAATCTGTGAGAAGTGATCAAACGAGCAAAGCTGCAGCCATTATTTCCATGGCTGGTTTATACGTTTATAAAAGCTGATCCTTGTCTCAGTTTTCCTTCTTTTTTTTCCAACCAACAACAAAGGCTCAAAGAAAAGCTGCAGCACTTCCAGACACAGTAAATGCTTCATGTTTTGCTGAGAAAATGCCAGATAATGAATCAAAGATCAGGTTTTCAAGCCAAGGAAGGTTTGCTTAACGTTTTAAAACTGTGAGAAGAAGAGAAAGAACTCACATTACAGAGCTCCACAGCGAAAAACTACAAAGAAGCACTTCACTTGAAATATTCTGGTGAAACCATTGTTTATTATTGTTTCACATATAAACAATAATAAGCTTTTCACTCCCAGCTTAACCTCACTGTCAACAATCACAGCTGCACGCATGCTGTTTTTGAAGGTGGAACGTTCAGTGACAACATCTTTGTACATCTTTAGTTTGCAAATGAAAACAGGCATGGTATATGTTGTTCCTAGTGGGGAGCTCCTAATTAAAAGAGCTGGAGTAAGTCCTCGTCTTTCTCCGTCCTCACAGTTTGTAGAATTAAGTAACTGGTAGAAGACAAGAGAGAGACGGACCCACACCCAAGTCCATTCGCTATCAAATCTGCATGTGAGGCAGCATGAGTAAGACGAGTTTCATCTCTATATCGACTCAGTTCACTGCCCTGAATAGGCACTAATAAAAGCTACCATTCTGTCTAAAGATGTCACCTCAGACACTGATTTCTCCAACCAAGAGCAAACCCTAAAGACTCAACATAGCAATGCTGCAAATTCTCATGCTCAGGAAATAAAGTTTGTTTTTTTAGAGAAAATGAAACAGCGTCCATCAATGCAAACCTCTTAAAAGTTTCTGTCATAACTGTGGAATAACTCAACAATAACTACTTCTTCTCCCCTTGGATATTCAGGTGGAGTTAGAGAGTTCCAGTAACATATCAGACAATAAGAAACCTTCCAGTGCCAGGTTATAGTCAGTGTCCACAGACATGCAGGAGTTACCTGGCAGACGCTCTCCATGCCGCTCCTCTGGCTCTGCAGCCCTCAGCCCGGCCTTAAATATTCCCTCACACTCATCTGCTTCAGTGTGTGTGTGTGTGTGTGTGTGTGTGTGTGTGTGTGTGTGTGTGTGTGTGTGCGTGTGTGTGTGCTCTCTCACATACACTCACACACAGCTGGAGTGGGACTCCCTCCCATTCATGAGGCCGGTGCTCCTCCGGTGCTGCGGGGCTGCAGTGACTGCCAGCCCCATTCACAGCTGCAGCTTCAAGTAGCAGCACCAGGAGAGGGAAGCTGGAGGTGGCCACAGGAAGACCTGCTCCCCGGCACCTTCACAATAAAGGAGCTCAGGTGAGCGGGGCACTTCATGTCCGTCAATCTCTTTATTTTGAAAGCAAGGCACGTTTCCACGCACATTGTTTAATACTGAAACTTTACAATTCATGTCCGACGTGAGAGGACACACACACACACACACATACACACATTGAATTACATTTTCTCAGTTTTCTCAATTGTATTTTTTCCTTCGAAAAGTTGTCAAGAAAAATAAAAAACAGAGTAAAAGAAAAAGGAAAGAAAACAGCCAGTTGACATAAAGATATAGACAGACGGACAAGCTGTCTGTGATGTTGTTGCTATTGCTATGGTTGTCATAATCTTTGTTATTGCTGCTGCTGTTGTGAAATTGTGAAACTGTGTTTTTGTTGACATCTTTGCACATTTTTTTTACGCTACTGTTAGTTTTTTATGTTTAACTTTACTGCACTGTCAACTTCACTGATTTGTCAATTGAAATGTGAGCGTCATGGGACAAATTAAGCCAAATTCTATTCTATTCTAGTTGTCATCCTGTCACATGTACTCCTGTAACATCAGCAGCAGGGTCGTGCACCGGATCCTCTTTTATTGTGAAGGCGCTGACAGGAAGTCGCAACGCTGTGTGCGGGTGTGGGTGAATTGACATGTTGACAGGCTGATCGGGTCCGGGCTCTGGCAGGTGGCCTCAGGTGTGCTGCAGACTGTCAGGCCGTCCTCGGGAGTGTGTCAGGCCGCCATGTCGCTGTGCTTCTCGGACGCAGAGTTCCAGGAGGCCTGGAAGGAGCTGGACGAGCCGCAGCTGGAGGGGGGCTGGGAGCTCTTCACCGAGACCATGGGGGTCCAGATCTACCGACGGCTGGACCCGGTCTGTAGATACACACACACACACACACACACACACGCACACACACACACACACACACACACACACTGCAGCAGAGCTCTGCTGTCAGTGAATCTCAGCTTCCGCACCCGGAAGTCTTTGCGCTGTTTCCAGACTCCATTCTGAAATATTTCATTTTTAGCTTGTCTCACCTGTTGACTCACCTGTACACCTCAGAATACCTGAGTGAAAGCATTTCTGAAAACAAGAGGAACCGTTCTTGTATTCGGCATCAACCCCGGCTGTTAACTGTCATTATTATTTCGCATTTTAATTGTAACGATTCCTGTGAGACTGTCCACTTTCACCAAACTTTAACAACAAATCTGTCTTTTTGAAGATGTCTCGCCTGTAAACGACACACCTGTTTGAAAACGTTGCTAACAGGAAGAATCATTCCTTCAATTCGCCCTTCATATTGCCATTGTCCAAATCAATTGTGACAAATATCATATGTAGTCAACTAGCACCTAGACACACGACCTATTACTGCAGTCAGAAGTTATATGTGCATAAAACAAACACCGTAGTCAAGGATTTAGACATGAAACTTTTGATTAACAAGTGTGAAATTATTGCAACTTGTGCAAGTTGTTTTATTGGGTCACATCAGTGCCATCCACTGGAGAAGACATTCAAACATGCTGGAACTTGTGTGTTTTATGAATAGTTTCAGTTTGATGTCCAGTGTCAGGAGAAAACTCTAAATTGATGTTTGGTGTGACTGGACTTTCTCCTCCAGCAGATTTACATTAAGCCACCGACTCCTGGGCCTCGGCCATGTTTACTGCAGTGCTGGGGTCTGAGCATTCCTCTGGGCCGAGCCTGTTCTCCTGACTGGGATCCAGCTGACTGGCTCTAATCAGTGCTGCATGCTCTGGGATTAGTCACATACTGTGGGTGCGGCGTGTGGCCTGCGTTTGGAGCGAAAGAGCTCTCATGTGTGTTGTGCTGCTTGCAGGAAACAGGACTTTACGAGTACAAAGTCTTTGGTGTGCTCGCCACCTGCACTCCAGAGCTGTGTGCAGACGTCTACATGGACCTGAAGTATCGGAAACACTGGGACAGCTACGCTAAAGGTGGAACAGCATGTACTAAGCTCATACTGCCATGTGCATCTCCACCATCATCTCGTTGTCTGTGTCATTCATGATGGAGACATGTGCATGTGTGTGTTGCATCTTTTTCTGTAACCTTCAAACTGCTCTCCTTGTCTTCATGCACCTCCACAGCTGCCTGCAGGTAACATGTTGTTGGCTCAGCCTGCAGCTTCGTAGATAATCAATATGTCGATTAGTAGCTGCACCTCCACCGTGTGAAAGTCCAACGCCTGCTCACATTGTACGGAAATGTGATGTTTAGTTGTAGTTGAAGCAGCTTGTTCTCCCTTGTTAGCTAGAGCTGCAGCTTAGATGTGAAACATCTGGATTTAAAGCATCAGCTGTCTGTTAATCATCTATTCACCTGCTGCTTTAATCCTGTTTGTTCTGTTCAGAGCTGTATGAGAAGGACTTCAGTGGTCAGACTGCGATCTACTGGGAGGTGAAATACCCGTTTCCTCTGTCCAACAGAGACGTATCCTTCCACTAGGCTCAAACACAAACACAGTCCAACACAGTTAAGGACGAGCCCGGGACTGTTTTCCCTGACCTGTCCTCCCTCAGTACGTCTACATTAGGGAGCGCAGGGACCTGGACCTGGACGGCAGGAAGATCTGGGTGATCCTGGCCAGGAGCTCCCCGAAGACGGACTGTGCAGAGAAGAGTGGAGTGGTGAGGGTCAACGACTACAAGCAGAGCGTCGCCCTCGAGAGCGACGGTGGCTCTGGAACTAAAGGTACCACGTGATGGAGACAAACATGTAGACTGACTTCAGGTCAAGATCATGTCAAGAAGTGGATGTTATGGTGAAAGAATGTGTGAGGAATCCAGCTCTGTTTCCTCTTCATATTAAATCATTTTGTTGGAGATCAATGTGAACGAAATTAAAACGTGGTCTTGTTTTTCTTATTTTTACAATGGTGTGAAATCTGTTTGTAATGAAATAAACCTAAAAATGCCATCTAGCGGTCTGAAAACAAGTCCCACTACTAACTAAAAAAGAACCGATTGACTGACAAACCTAATATGACATATGGTTCTGTGCTTTTCTTGCAGTTTTCCTGAATTACTTTGACAACCCTGGAGGCATGATTCCCAACTGGCTGGTGAACTGGGCGGCCAAGGTGAGTGTCCAACACAGCACGAGAAGAACAAAGAATCAGGTGCAGGCTGAAGTGAGAGGTGAACCTGTAGCGTGAGTTTGAGCTAAAGAGAAGAAGGGAAGCTGATGTAAACCAGCTCCTCATGCAGATGTTCCCCAGCATGCAGCAGGCTTTGAGGGATGGGTGCAGCCTGTGGGGCGTCCTCCTCCTGAGGTAAAGAGGAAGGCAGCCAGCTGGTGCTGTCCCAGCATCCATCCAGGACATACGTGACTCTCAGGACGTCTCCACAGCTGAGTCCTGCACCGCCCTCAGCTCTCAGGACAGCTTAACAAGCAGACTCGCAACGTAGTTCCATTCATGCTTTATAGTCAGAGAACTGACGTATTGATGAAAATGGAGAACGACTGTGGTTCAATCACACATCAGGCTGGAGGTGGAGCAAGCTGAGGAGCTACGCTGCTTAGCGGGAACGTAACGTTACATGATCATTCACGTGAATGGCAGGTGAGACAAAGTCAAGCCTCCTCCTGTTACTCCATTCAACCCCCAAACTTTAAAATACTGACGTGACCTGTACAACAGTCTATAGATTAGAATACTCAGTGTGAATAACGTCAAAAATCCTTGGATATATGAAATATATTCTTACGTATAATAACATGAAGTCACATAAACAGCAAAATGGTGTCAATCCTACATGTGGTTGCCAGATCAGCATGAAAGAGCACCAGGTCTGTATAGAAACAGTGTAAGAAGCTTGTAAAACACCATCTGAGGCATTTCTGAAGAAACCAGTGTTCCATAGCTTCTATACTAACACAGCCATCCTGGATCACCACTTCAGTGGAACACACACACACACACACACACACACACACACACACACACACACACACGCGCTGTGACGGTGTGTGTGTTCCTCGGCTCTCTGGTGTGTGTCTCCAGGGTCCACGCCCTGGTCTGAGCTGCTGCTCTCTGCTCCGCCCGCTTATTGTTTGCAGATGTGTGGCAGGCTGACGTCAGCAGCCCCCCCACCCCCAGCCCCTCCAGGGTGGGGTGTGTGTGTGTGTGTGCTGACTGACTCCCTCGTGTGTGTGTGTGTGTGTGTGTGTGTCTCAGAGTGGAGTTCCAGGCTTCCTGACCGACATGCAGAAGGCCTGCAACAACTACAGCTCCTACTGCCAGAAGAAGTGAGGGCCTCTGCTCCTCCTGCACCTCCTCTACGTCCGCCTACACCACCTCCTCTACGTCCGCCTACGCCACCTCCTCTACGTCCGCCTACGCCACCTCCTCTACGTCCGCCTACACCACCTCCTCTACGTCCGCCTACGCCACCTCCTCTACGTCCGCCTACGCCACCTCCTCTACGTCCGCCTACGCCACCTCCTCTACGTCCGCCTACACCACCTCCTCGACAGGACCATCTTCCAACTGCTCCTCCACCCCTTCCTCCTCCTCCATCACCTCTACCTAAACATTTAATCTCTTAACTCTTCCATGTCCAACTCCTCCTCCTCCTCCTGCTCATCTTCCTTCTCCTTCTCCTTCTCCTTCATTTCCTGAATTTCCTGAAGGAAGCTCCCTGAGGAATCGCTAAAGTTTCGGTCTATCCTCCTCCACCACCTCGACCTTAACCCCTATCCCCCGTCTCCATTTCCACTACCTTCACCTTCTTCCACCTCCTCTGCCACACCCTCACCTCCTTCCACCTTCACCTCTTCTGCCACCTCCTCCTTTATCTCCTCCACTCCACCTCCCTCCACCACTTCCACTCCTCCACCTCCTCCCTCCTCTACTCCACCTCCTCCTCTGGAGGTAGACTTTTAGGTGCACTTTTTGTTGATGTTTTTATTTCTGTGTTCAATGATGGGGTGATTTCTCCCAGCATGGAGCTGTGACTGCTCGCGCTCTTTGTTTCTCAGGCATGATGATGCATGAGCGGCCGCTCCGCTCCGGTCCGGTCCGGTCCGCTCCGGTCCGCTCCGGTCCGGTCCGGTCCGCTCCGCTCCGCTCCGGTCCGCTCCGGTCCGGTCCGGTCCGCTCCACTCCGGTCCGCTCCGGTCCGGTCCGGTCCGGTCCGGTCCGGTCGGTCGGTCGGCCGCTGTGGGACCCGTCCTGCTCCGCTGGGTTGTGTTGGTGAATGGTGTCTGCTGTCTGTCCTGTGCAATCACTGTTCGCTCCTGCTGGAGCGATCCTAGAATATATTTTAATCTGTCGTTGTAAAAGAAGCACTGAGTTCTACTGTATTATTAGCACTGATTCATCCATTTCTCCCTCTCCCTTGTTTTAACTCTGTCAAAGTGACGGATGCAACGTAACTTGAATTATCGTATGTTTAGTCATGCTGGATTTTTACCAACGTCTGCTTCAGTTTACGGGAATTCTCTCATTTCTTGTGATGACGTGAAAATGACAAATCTGGATCCCGTCCCTGGGATTCATCAGGCAGAGCTCATGCTCTGCTCCTCTCAGCTGTTTTATTTACGGGTGCATTTGCTCAGACACTCCGGTCAGCGTGGATGAATGTGGCTGATCCTGGTCAACCACAGTAAGCATATTACTGTGTAATACTGCTCTGGTATTGAAATCGATAATAAATGTTTATTTGAAATTTTAGCCACTTTTTCTCCTTTGTTTTTGATGAGCACAAACAAAATGAACAAAACTGAAACAGAACAAATGGCCAGAAGCTGTCAGTGTCCAGTAGGTGGCGCTACAGCTCCTCGCATGGATTCAATCTGCCATAAAACAGCAGGAGAAGCAGCTGCAGCTGGGAGCTTCACGGACCTGACCAGAGGGAGGTGCTGCTCCAGCTGCAGCTTCTTCTCTCACTTGATCAGTAATCCTCCTCAAACCTGCGCCTCCTCACTGTGAGCCAGCCACACTGTCATCATCCCAGCAGATCTCAAACATCCCAAAGATCTTGTTTCACCTCTGCTCTGTTTCAGTGTTAGGAGTGTTTGTAGTTTTCTGGGTGTCTGGGTTGAAGTAGCTGTGGAACTAGGAGTCACATCAAAGCAGGAAGGTCACTGGTTTGTTTCCCAGTGAGACCAGTCTGTCTCTGTTGGTTTTCTCCAGGTTCTCTGGTTGGCTCACACTGTCCACAGGCATGCATATGCAGAGGTAAGATGATCGACAGATTAACTGGTTGCGTTGATTTCTCCTGTTTTTCTCCTCACATTCCTGTGTGTTGTGTCAGCTCAGACATGAAGCAGCTTCATGGTTTTGGTGGATGAGACGAGTAAACATGAAACACGTTTATTAGAATTTATTCTCCATGATGCTGAGATCAGCTGGCTGAGGGTATGAAGCTAAGCTCTCCTCATGGTCAGATCTTTGTCAGACAGATGGAGCTGTTCTGTGTCCATCAGAGATGTCTGATAAAACCCTGTTGCTCCATATATTCCATCTGTTTCTGCCTCTGAGGAGTTTACAGTGGAAACAATGAATGTCCGGGCCACTTCCCTGCTGCCGCTCTAATCCCGCCGATTGTAGAGTGAAAGGTGAAGCCGGGACAGGAGCCTCCGTCCCTCTCTCACCACCTCCCTGTTTTCCTCAGATCAGCTGTGAAAGTCGAGTGTTGGCTCAGTGGTTTCCTGAGGGAAGAGCTTCCTGTGATGTCACTGCTCCAGAGGTTTACACATGTGCACATACTCTCCTTTACATGTTTTAACTGGTCAGAATATCACTGGAGCACAAACACTAACACTAGTGGTTGAATAGGTGAGTGAGTGAGTGAAGCAATGAATGCATGAATGAATGTTGTCTACTGGGAACAGAGTCCATGATAAAAGCTAGATGACAAAGTATGTAGAGACATGTAGAGTTCAAATTCCATTGTTCAGTGAGTTGTGTTTGTCGTTCTTCAAGTTGATTTGTTCTTTGTTTTGTGCTGTTGGACTTCGCTGTGAAAAGTGCTAAAAAATAGTCTGAAGATTAACATCAGTATTCCTGTGTGTCAAACTCTGCAGAGTGATTAACTGATTAAATTGAGACTTTTTTGTTTTTAATCAGTTTGTCTCTTAAAAGCAGGTGTTCCTTTGTTCTTCCGTTTACATGTGTCCACTCAGAGCAGCTCAACGTACTGAGGGAACCTGTGATGTAAGCGCGACCTCTGCTGGTCAAACCTGTGTACTGTCGGTTTAAAGTTTCATTAGTTTTTTTATTCTACGGAGCCCCAGACATGACATTGAGGGGAAAATAATGCATAACGTCCTCACGAAATACTATTTCGTTCCCATCAAATATTAATTTGTGGCCCCAAAATGAATATGACGTGCGCACGAAATACTAAATCTCAATGCAACCGAGCGTTGTGTATAACTAACTGCTTTTTCTTCTTTTTCTTGAGCAAGAGGCGAGGAGTTTTTACGCCATCATGTCATTATTTCTTACTTTTTCATATTACTTATTTTATTTACTTAATACTTGATTACTTATTATATACTACTTATACTACTACCTATACTACTCAGACACCTTAATTTCCTTGAGATTCTATCAGTGCATCATTATTTCTGTACATAAATGCAAATAATCATCATATAAAATGTACCTCAAGCACCAACATTATATTTAATTGATATCAATATTACATCATAGAAATATTACAATCTACATACAAAATACAATACTTGATATGTGATACCAAAAATACTTCAACTGCTCTTAGAATAGGATGAATTAAGCACAAATGGAGAATTTCATAGTGCATATGACAGTTAGGCTAAGTAAGTCTTAAGTATGTCATTTCCAGTGTGCAATATTCAAGCTTCCCTTACTCAATGTGCAATATTTGAGACTGCTGCTCTAACTTACTCTCTATATGCTCTGTATTCTATTTAATGCTGGCTAATGCCTTTAGTAGTTCTGGTTGCATATATGCAATTCGTTCCTACTTTTCTATATTTTCTTTTTGTTATTCTATACTTATTTTATACTTATTTGCAAATAACATTTTTTTAGGTTTTTATATTTATCTTACTTGAGTTGAGTTGCTCCACAATTTCGTTGTTCAACTGTATAATGACAATAAAGGACAATTCTATTCTATTCTAAATTGTGGATTAGACCACAGTATGTAACACTGCAACATTCAGTCAGACAGAGTGGCGATTGGGACATTAGGACACCTCTGATATTATCACGAGGAAATGGTAGAAAAATTAAAAATATGTATGTGTCTATTTTCAGCTTCTGTAGCTGTAACTGTAACTCAAATCAAGGTTTTTAGAGTGCAACAGAAAACCAAAGCAATTGGGCTGAGTCTGAAAAGGATAAACATGTAAAAAGACGTTTGTTTTTTAAATAACAGGTGTATAATGTTAATTCTGGTTGTAGTTCCAATATCCAGGTAGCCTGAACAACTTATTCTTCTTTCTATTAAGGTATTTAAGTTTAATCATCAGCATGGCAACAGCTGTTTAGTTAGAAAATAGTTGAATTTGTTGTATCTGATTTACTGCTCCTTTTCATGCTTGTTTTTGCTAGTCTGTTGATTTATTTCAACATTGTTTTAGCGTGTAGCACACGCAGGAAACCCGCAGAGAAGAAAGACGATGAAATCAAACCTACAACCACCCAGCAACACTCAGCCCTGCACCCCTGAAGATGTCGCCTATGTCTAATTTACACATCCAGCGAATCAGCCATTGTCCGCTTTCTTCCAGAGAATACTTTGCTTTTTGGAATAATCTTCATGTGTGTTTTTTTTTACCATTTGTCTGTTTTTATTATTCAATGTCACAGATTGATTACAGACATGTGGGAGGAAACCGGAGCACCCGGCGTAAACCCAGAAAAAGACAAGCAGGTTTTAAATTCATATGTGTGTGTATAATGTATTTTCATTGTATATATATTTATATTATTTTTTTTTATTGTTTAATTGTGTATTTGATTTTGTGTGGGTGTGTATAATATATATATGATTTTATGTAATTTTTTTTAATGTAATTTTTTAATTTATTTTTTTTAATTGTATGTATTTTTTCATTTAATTGTTTTTATTTTATGTAATTTTTAAATTTATTTCTTTTTAATTTTATGTAATTGTTTTTTTATGTAATTTTTTAATTTATTTTTTAATTGTATGTATTTTTTCATTTAATTGTTTTTATTTTATGTAATTTTTTAATTTATTTCTTTTTAATTTTATGTAATTTTTTAATTTAAAAATAATTCTTATGTGATTTTTTTATTTTAAATTTTTAATTTTAATTTTTTAATTTTAATTTTTATGTAATTTTCTACTTTTAATTATGTTGTATGTGTCCCTCTATTAGATCTGAACATTCCAGTAAAGTTATTCCAGGACCTCTTCCACCACTTCTGCCTTGGTTGCTGTTTTATATCAGGTTTGTTGGTGACAGCTGTTGCACAGTTGAAGATGTTTATCAGTGCATCATCACATGTGTTCCAACACTTTGGTTTTTGTTCACTATCTGTCACAGAGCTATTTTCAACACCTACTTTGTTTTTGAAGTAATGCCTTGAGGCCTTGTTGCTGCTGGCATCCACTGTGTTTGAATCTGTTGTGCAGCATTTCACATGTTTGCAAATCCTGCAGAAGAAAGTGCAGATCCCCTTGCAGTGCCTCTGTTTAGGTTTGACCTCAACATGGTGTGAAGGTTCATCATCAAACCTTTCTTCTGAGTGCTGATTAGCAACAGCATGTGATACTTCTTCTGCTCCAACACAGGATTCAACAGTTAAAGGCTCAGCATGGCACGAGGTTTCCTCTGAGGTTTCTCTGGTCCTTATTATAAGTGTTGGTTCCAGGTCAACATTTTCATGGGTGATAGGGGCTGGTTTCACTAAAATCACATTGTTAGTGAAGGAGTGATTTGAGTGCTCACTGGAGTAGCTTCTTAAGACCGGATTCAATTGCAGATTCACAGTATTGCCTTCATCTGACTGTATTCTAGGTTCCAAAGATTCGTGTGTAAATTCAAAGTCATGATTTATTGGGTCTTCCCTTCTGTTCTCCACACCAAGACTGTCACCAGACTCTCCAAAGAGTACTGCATTGATTACTGCACTGATGTGATGCCTAAGTTGAGGATGTACAAACCCCTCTGTTGACATATTTACATTTTGTGATTCATCTGACTGATTGATTAAGGATGATGATGAGGTTTCCCTGGTTCTTATTATAAGTGTTGGTTCCAGGTCAACATTTTCATGGGTGATAGGGGCTGGTGCCACTAAAATTACATTGTTAGCGAAGGATTGATTTGAGTTCTCACTGGGGTTGCTTCTTATGTCTGAATCATATCGAAACACATACCATTCTCCATCTGAAATTGTATCAGGGTCGTCAAAATCAGAATCAGAACTTCCAAAATTAGATTCAGAATCAGAGGCGGAGAGCGATTCTTGCCTGTAGCGTATACCCTCTCCATCAGCTCCGCCTGGGGGGAGACGGACTACATCCGGACTCATACGTCTGTAGTCACCAGTCTCTGGAGTTAAATAGCTTGGGATACGTCGTGGGTTGGGGGGCCCGTCCATGAGTGGTTCACTGGTCTCCCGTTCAAGTGATGAAAATTAAAAATAACCCAAGACACCTGTACTAACACCTGTTAGTAACAATACCTGTCAGTAACAATACCTGCTAGCAGCAATACCTGTTACAAATGAAGTGACTGGAGTCCCTTATACATGTTTTTTGACATCATCATTGCTTGGCTTTGATGAACTTCCAAGGCGAGGCAGGATTTTCAAAATAAATTTGTAATTTAACACTTTCTATAATTAATTGAAAATAACGTTATTCACTACCAATAAACTATCACATATACAGTAAATGAAAGCACCCTCATCTTTTTTCTCCATTTCAGAACTGTTTTTCCACTGTGACCACCTCAAAGGGCTTTTAATGTGAAAATGTACGTCTGTCCGGACGTGCAGAGAACACTTTCATCTTGTGTTGGCGTTGTAAATGACGTCATCGAAGGTGCTACGCCATCCCTCTACAAGGTCTGCGCGCCTGCGTGACGTCATCGAAGTTGCTGCGCGACTGTTCTCGTCAGAGCTCCGCCCAAGTTCATTGGGCGTCACGTACGTGATCTGTGCGTGCGTACGTGCGTACGTGCGTGCGTGCGTGCGTGCGTGCGTGCGTTTGTTGAACTGTTGCTGTAAACGTGCATTTGTTCTGTTGCATACATGTAAACCTTTATTTTCTTCTTCATCAGATAATTTTACAGCGTGGATTAAATGGAATGTTGACACCATGTAATTTCCATGTAATGACATTCATGCATGTGAGTATATCAGTGGAAGTATGTCAAAGAAGTGTTATTTTAGCAGGAGAGGACAGAACAATGACAGTTGAAAGAAGAGGAGGTGCTCGAATTTAACACGGAAATAGTACTTGAGGTAAGGAGGTTGTATGTAATGCTTTAAAAAGGGACAGAGAGGACAGAGACACCACACTGCTGGACCAGAGCACACCCCCTGGTTATACATAAAAGATGGATGCAGAGACTTTGCTTTTGTCAGACAGATGTCCAGGTATGAGTTTTGCCAGTGAATGGGTTAATGGGGTAGTGGAGAGTACCTGCAAAAGGGCAGTAGCAAAAAAAACACAGGGATAGTGCTGCGCACCAGAGAGCAGCAGACACAAAAGGAGGTCCTACCAAATGCAGTTTTGGAAATGGAAGCTCTTGGTCCACCAAGTGAAGCAAGCCAGCCTTTAACGAGAGGGTGACACGACTGTTTCCCTCAGGCCATACTCGTCCGATCCTGCGGTTCTGTGAAGGTGCAGAGCAGTAGAGTTATTGGTTGTTTTTAGGTCAGCATTCACATACACATTACAAGGCCTGACATGCTCACTCTTGACTTCATGTATCTGTGTGTTTTAATGTAAGTGATGCCACACTTGTTTTGAGAACCTGCTGACATACTGCATCAAAGTATCTTTAGCCACAGCGCCACCCTGTGGCTGGACACCATAACTTCAGTTAGTTCTCATTTTCTGTTACTTACAGCCTGGTCAGTATTGACTGTGGGTGATGACCACTGATGAGGACTTTATAGGTGCTCTCTATCGAGGCAGGGAATGTAGTAGGGGTAAACGAGTAATGAACATATATCACGTTCTCCCAAACATCACTTTCACTTTATTAAAATAAATGTTTCACATACCTTAAAAAGAACCATATAATAACAATAACAACAATAATTACCTTTTATAATACGTTTTAGTTTTTGGAGAAATACAAAAAAACAAAACTGGGCCGGTGTGTTTTTGGTGTGTTGTGTATTATTATAATGTACGTTCTATATTTTATATCAGTGCTGAAATGCTGCACAGATACAGGGACCATCCACATCAACTGAAGTTTTGTTTCATAATTTTAAAGTTTGCATTCAGTTAAATAAAGTTGTAATTAAGTTAAAATTTGGTCAATAAAGTTAGGATTTTCCTTTAAAACCCCAGCAATAACAGATAACTGATAACCTCATAACCCAGAAACAACATGGGTGGTTTCCACCCATTGTTGAGGAGTGTCATTGAGCCACTGTGTTGGGTTTTGTGTTCATGCAGCTTCTACACAGTTCTGCCTCTCGGGTTCAAAGACATGATTGTTTGTATTGAAGTATTTATCATCTTAAGATCTAAAAAAAAACTAATCCTCATTATTTCACATTTCTGATAGCAAGCAGGCTCCTGAGGACCAGATGAAGCTGCAGCCTCCTGTGCTCATCCAGGCAGATGGCGCCCCCAGGTGGAGGTTAGACGACACTTCATCCTCTGTGAGAACCAGCCGAGTCTTTTAGTTTATAGTCAGTCAAACAAACAAACATGAAGTAGAAGCTACTTTCACCATCGATTCATCACTGTTTTGTATTTAAATGGAAAATGGAAGAAAAACAGATTTCCACCATTTAATGAGATTTCCACCAAATGACAAATCAACACATCAATCCATATGTAAAGGGCTCCTTAATCAATGCCTACATATCAGTTTTTATCATACGTTTTTTTTTTAGTTTACATGATTTTAGTTTTTATTTTTCAGGATCTTTTTCTCTTCATTTGACATTTAGTCGTCTCCTGGTTACGGTTTGATTCTGCTCTGTTACACCTGAGATTTCAGTTGAATCAGTTGATCTTCTTGATTCAACATTCTTCTCTCCTGAATTTTACTTTCCTTCTACTCTTCATTAGAAAACTTACCTTTTTGAATCATTTTTTTAAGTAATCTTAAGTAATCTTTGAACCCCCTTTGACCTGATCGTCTGGACCAGCCTCCCTGTGAACCTCCCTGTGAACCTTGATACTTTGTGGTTTGAAGAGCTCTATTTTTCTTTTTAATCATTATTTTATGTATTTGTCATTATTAATATGTGATTATTCAAAATTATTCAAAATCCTGAATATTGTTTTAATAAATATCTATCGTCTTTTTCTGATTTATAAGCGTCATTGTCAAGTTATTCCCCCCTTTAAAGCCCAATCTAGAACTGTCCTGAAGAAATCTTGGATCATTTTAGAAGCACCTGCTGTAATCAGCCGTCATGCACTGTAGATGACTGTAGATATCGTGAATAGAGACTAAACGTGCACATATGGGAATGATTTGTTTTTGCGCGTTTATCACACTTAAATGTTTCAGATCGTCAAACAAAATTCAAAATTAAATAAAAATAACAATAAGTAGTTTTTGAATTAAAGTGTTTCTCATTAAAAACAGGAAGACTTGTTCTGGTAAATGAATGAGAGCATCTTCTCTCTAGAAGCTCCTCTGGACCTGCAGCCT
The DNA here is from genome assembly GCA_029224185.1 of Karalla daura. Lineage (NCBI taxonomy): Eukaryota > Metazoa > Chordata > Actinopteri > Chaetodontiformes > Leiognathidae > Karalla > Karalla daura. The sequence goes on along the minus strand of CM055203.1, from coordinate 1,796,661 downwards.
TCAACCTTTTAACCCTAATGAGAACAGTAGATGAGCTGCCAGGCATGTCAGTGACAGCTCAGTGCAGGAGAAAAGAAGAGTCGTATCCAGAAATGATATTTAAAATCTTAGACTGAATAATTAATTATCAGTTGGTGTAGTTTTTGCAGTAAGTGTGTAAACTGTGTAACTGTGTAAAACTGAACTTCTCACAATTCAGTTTTACACAGTTTCATCTCAACTCTGATCTTATCAGTTGTTGGTTGTTAGAAGAATGCCTCAGTAAGAGCTGCTCCCACAGCTTGCAGACTGGTCCTCCCTGGTCCTCCCTGGTCCTCCCTGGTCCTCCCTGGTCCTCTCTGGTCCTCCCTGGTCCTCCCTGGTCCTCCCTGGTCCTCTCTGGTCCTCTCTGGTCCTCCCTGGTCCTCCCTGGTCCTCCCTGGTCCTCCCTGCTCCTCTCTGGTCCTCTTTGGTCATCTCTGGTCCTCCCTGGTCCTCCCTGGTCCTCTCTGGTCCTCTTTGGTCCCCCCTGGTCCTCTCTGGTCCTCTCTGGTCCTCCCTGGTCCTCACTGGTCCTCTCTGGTCCTCTCTGGTCCTCTTTGGTTGTCTCTGGTCCTCCCTGGTCCTCTCTGGTCCTCTCTGGTCCTCTCTGGTCCTCCCTGGTCCTCCCTGGTCCTCTCTGGTCCTCCCTGGTCCTCTCTGGTCCTCCCTGGTCCTCCCTGGTCCTCTTTGGTTGTCTCTGGTCCTCCCTGGTCCTCTCTGGTCCTCTCTGGTCCTCTCTGGTCCTCCCTGGTCCTCCCTGGTCCTCTTTGGTCGTCTCTGGTCCTCCCTGGTCCTCCCTGGTCCTCTCTGGTCCTCTCTGGTCCTCCCTGGTCCTCCCTGGTCCTCTCTGGTCCTCTCTGGTCCTCTTTGGTCGTCTCTGGTCCTCCCTGGTCCTCCCTGGTCCTCTCTGGTCCTCTCTGGTCCTCTCTGGTCCTCCCTGGTCCTCCCTGGTCCTCTGGGCTCCAGGTTCCTCCGTTCTTGTCCGTTTGTTTGGGAACATCAGCGACAGGACTCAGACGCTGAGCTCTGAGGCTGCAGCGTCTCGGCTGATTAAGACTCGGCCCTGGAGTCTCCGCTCTGCCAGTCTCTCACAAATGGAAGACAAATATATTTCTTGGCCGCAGCGTTGTGTTTGAGAGTGAGGGTCTTTTGATTGGTAATATACAGGCGTAATTACCTTAAAGTGATATAGCTTTTCTGCTGGAGCGCTGCTCCCCCTCCACGTCAGCTCAGATTTCCCAGGTGCCTCGATGTCTGCCAGAGGTAACAGAATAATGGCTGCGCTGGCTGAGCTGTTTTTCACCCGCTTTTTTGTGTGTGATTTTTAATAGATCACCATTAGAGATATTGGTGGACTCGGGGGAATCTTTGACCCTGGACAGACTTTTATGTGTGTGTGTTCTGTTTCTCCTCTCGGCTCTGCTAATCAGCTGCTCTCTGGCACAGGAAGGCCTCAGATTCATCGTGAGGCTGCCTAATAAAAACAAAACAAACAAAAAAAACTGCAGAAACCATTTTTTTCCTCCTCTGTCACAGAATAAAGGAGAACTCTGCAGGGCCATGATGTGAGTGCATGTGACAACGTGTTTCTTTATTGGCTACTATTGTTTCCTCTCTGGTTTCTCTTTAAACCTTCTGAAACTGGGCCCCATGCATCAGAGTGACACATTTAGGAGTATTTTCCTTTTAATAAAACCTGCTCATCCCTCCAGATCCTGCGTTTGGACGCGTTAGAAGTGTTGGAGCCAAACTCTGTCACAGTCACGGGACACGTCACAGTCAAGTGATCGATCTGGAGACTAAACATTTCCCCACTTTGAAAGTTTCCTTTTCACATGTAACGAACCTCTAACATTATTACATTTTTGGAAACGTTCCTTGTTTGTCCACATTTGTCATTTCCCATACTTTATACATTGTTTAGAATGGTGAATGAATGAATGAACGAGACATGATGATAATCAATTTTGACACACATGCAGCAATGTACTGCTTATGAGACAGCAGTTGCTGTTTTGCACGTTGTAGATGTGCAGTGTCCACAGCTCATCAGATAATCAGCTGATATCTGAGTTTTCCTTATTACACACTAATCTGACTTCATGAACATCCCTAGTCTCAGATGCTCTCAGATACAGTGGATCTGTGTTTCCTCTCTTTTTTTTAAAGACTATTTTTAACCACACAGAACCCTCCGGCCTCTGAAAGCAGTTTCTGTCATTGTGCAGACTTCAGTGATAAACTTACGAGCTATCAGGTTCTAAAATTGTAGATATTTTTGGCTCATTTCTCCAGTGTTTTTATTTGAGCCACAAATCTTTCAGCCCCGGGCAATTAATCCACCGCGCCCCATCTGTAGCTACATATTAAAGGCAATAAAAGGAGCAGAACTTGGATGGACACCAGCTGATAATGTCCTGACGTCTGCCCCGACATCCATCTCCAGAGAGAGAGAGAGAGAGAGAGAGAGCATGCTCTCTCTCTCTCTCTCTCTCTCTCTCTCTCTCTCTCTCTCTCTCTCTCTCTCCCTCTCTCCAGCCTAAGTAAATCAAATGCTGAACATTTGGAGGTAATTCCACCTCAGTGGAGATAATTCATCAAACTGGACGCAGCCTAAGTGGTTGCTCAGATGAGTGGTTTCCTATGAAGGAGGGACTTGTCCTCGGGCGCTGTAATTTAGATTTGATCTATGTGTATATTTAGGAAACTACAAGAGGCTCAGCCTGGTCTGTGTGTGTGTGTGTGTGTGTGTGTGTTTTCTTTAAACTACTTTCTCTCTACACAACAGTGGATGCTGCTTTCTCTCTCTCTCTCGCTCTCTCTCTCTCTCTCTCTCTCTCTCTATAAATTCACTCACTCCTTGACTTTTATCAGCATCCAGATGTCATTTATACATGTGGGAGGGTCTCATCCGTCAGAGCGAGGAAGGCAGGATAAAACAATGAGGCTGTTGGTGTGAAAGCAGCTTCTCTGTCCACACAGACACATCTGAACAGCTGCTTCTCTGCGTCTCCACCTCCTCTGGATTATGTTCTGTGTGTGGACAGAAACTGCTGATTTGGTTTTGGGTCATAAACACTGAACCACTTTAATCTTCTTTCATGTTCTGAACTTTTCTCACACAGAAACACAGACATTTCTGTTTTCTAAAAGATTGTTTTTCCTGCTAGTCCTCAGAGAGTCTCAGTGGTCGGATGGAGGAGCTCATGTCCAGTTTTGTCTTCAGGAACATGTTGATTGTCTTGAAATGATTTTTCCTACTTTGATGTAGATTTTCAACAAGTAGGAAATTAAAATTGCAGATGAATGCCAAACAGTAAAATGAATATCAAGTTTAGTGTGTAACGTCTTATATAGTTATCAGCATATTTCCATACTGTAGATTGTTGTTGTTGTTACCTTTGGATCTTTTCGTAATCGTTCAGTCCCGTATTGAACTTGTGTGATTGGCTCCTGCAGAATAAAACAAGACATCGTGTCTCTTCCAAACCTGTGTGTAGATAGATCATCCAAGGGTTAACAGAGGTGACAATGTTGAACTGTGCGGTAGCAGAAGCAGAAACATCAATAGTCGATTAAGAGTTCATATTGTCGTCTTGCCGCTTCAAAACCTTGAGAAATAAAAGGAATCAGACCTCATCCGATGGATGGTCGATGGTTTGTGTACATATATATATATATATATATATATATATATATATGTATATGTATATGTAGCATAGTATAAGTGATAGCAGATAGAACATGTGTGTAAAGCTCCTCAGCCGGAGCGCATGTGATTGCATAACAGGCCCCACACTCGGTGCCAGATATTAGTTTTTTTCTATGTGTATTTCTTTCTTTTTTTGTTTTTCATTTTCTTGCTGCGTTCATTAAAAATAATTGTGTTTAGTGGGGTGGTAGGTGGGGTGTGTGTGTGTGTGTGTGTGTGTGTGTGTGGGGGGGGGGGGGGGGGGGGGGGGGGGGGGGCAGCCTGGCACCTCCCGAGCCTCCGCGGCTCCTCTCCAGGCCAACACGAGCCCAGCACAGCGAGCACGGGCTGCCTGTGTTTACCCACCTACTCACCGTCCTCTCCTCTCCTCCTCTCCTCCTCTCCTCCTCTCCTCTCCTCCTCATCCTCATCCTCATCCTCTCCTCCTCCTCCTCTCCTCCTCTCCTCCTCTCCTCTCCTCCTCATCCTCATCCTCTCCTCCTCCTCCTCTCCTTTTCGTTCTGCGGTTCCTGGCAGTGACAGCCAGACTCCTCCATGTCTATCACTGCAATCAGCAGGAGCAGCCAGGCCTCCAGAGGCAGGAGGAGCAGAGCAGGACGAGCTGCTGGACGATACGTTCAGTTACGTTCAGTTATGTTGAGTCGCGTTGAGTCTCTCAGCAGTCGTGACTTGCCCCACAACACAGAGCTCAGTGTGGAGGTAAACAGCAGTAAATCCTGCTCCACATTCTTCAGAGCTGCTCAGTGGGTGACGCGTCCTCTGCTGAGACGAGGAGTCTGCACTTTCTCCTCCTCCTCCTCCTCCTCTCCTCCTCTCCCGGGGGAGCAGCCAGAGCCCTGGTTTGTTCCCTGCAGCAGGAGGCTGAGCCCTGCAGAGTGTGTTTTCACCTGGTGTGGAGGTGTGTGATTGCCACTCGGCTCCTCGGCTGATTTATCGCTGCCACTAAATGAAACTTTCAGGATGGCACACCCTCAAACGATATCATTACCCCTCCTGCAGATCATCTCTTTTTTCCCTCCCCCGACCGCACTTATAAAACCAGAGTACGTGCTGATATGCTAAATGTCTTATTTAAACGGCAGAGGGTGTAAAGCATCCAGAGCAGAGGGGTGTCGGTTAAAAATGCATGTAATGCAGAGACATGTTTACCGAGGAATGATAAATAGCGTGATTTGTGCTGGCACCGCGCGACTGCTTTTCTTGGAGCCAGGCGTTCGCTTCAGTGATTATTTGGATTAGACTAAATCATAGTAAAACTCTCAAGAAACTGCAGAGAAATATTAGAGCTGCAGATCAACAGTGTCAAGGTTTCCTATTTAGACTCGTGTCATATTTGCTGCTGCCTTGATTCAAGCAATTACAGCATCTTTCCAGTTGTTCTGGTGACCGGTCGCTGGGGTTGGTTGGTGCATCAAATGCTGCTAACGGCTCTTGTTTTTTTACACACACACACACACACACACACACACACACACACACACACACACACACACACACACACACACACACACACACACACACACACACACACACACACACACACACTGCAGCTCTAAAGGGTGACCTCAATGTGGAGGCAGCATATTCACAACTTAGTCACTGTTTTCTAATCTTTCAGCTTTATTTTTGCTGTGCTTTTGTCTTTTTATGTTATTTCGCATATATCAATAGAATAGAATATATCTTAATGCTTTAGTTCAATCCACAATGGTGAACGTATACCTACAGTGAACTTCACTATTGGAGAAAATGTCCTGATACTGTATCTGTATGTTGACGTAGCTGTGGTCAGGCTGATGGAGACTTGTGCTTTATTCTCGCTCTTTGAACAGAACAACAAACAAACAATAATGGAGGCAACAGCAGGGGCAGTTTACACAACAACGTGACAACATGAACGTTTTGTTGTCTCCCGTCTGTCTGTGCATGTGTATGGAACAAGGTCGTGTTCAACATGTTGAGAGTGGAGCCTTCAATACTGGGGGAACTGGGAAAGAAGCTCAACGATGGGGGGAAATAAACCAGGTCAACGCAGGTTAGTGATGGTTAAGTCCTGGTTAATTCTGCCTAACGTACTGTAGTTATGGAGCTGTTAGTACAGTAAGATAAGAGAAGACAAGTGCTTTGTTCATATCCAAGGAGAGAAAGTAGAAACATTCACATTACACAACAGCCCACACAGAAAAAATAATAGCAGTAATGACAATAATAATAATACAAACAGTAATGAAAAGTAACATTTTGATACAATAAATAAATAAATTATTATTTTAATGATTTAATGCATTATTTTGAATACATTAAATTATAAATAATACAGTCAAAAACAACAAAGCTATTACATTTTAACTCATTAGTTGGATTTTTGTGGGTTTTAATTGAACCAGTCAAGCTCCCTGTACAAAGGGAAAGAAAATAGAAAAGAATAAAATTCAAATGAAAACTAAGTGAAACGGTTCGATCCAAACACTGAAACAGTGTTTTGATTTCTATGTTTTGAGCATCAACATTGATTCTTTGTGGTCCAGGTTTAGATGACACCAGGACCGTGACAAACAGCTGCTGTCTGTCTCCATCCTTCACCTTCTGCACGTTCATGTTCTCCTGCGGTTTCTCTCCGGCATCTTTTTCATAGCTACTTTTCCGTCGAGCCTCAGGTAGCTGTGCAGCCTGTGGTTTGTTGCTCGCTGCATTTAACACCGTAATTATCAAATTAAGCCAGAGTGACGCGGAGCTGCAGAGTGTGGAGACGGGGTGGAAGAAAAGTGTTAAAGTTAATGGTGATGATAGTGTGGATCTGTGTCTGTGCTCTCTGCCGAGCAGAGAAACTGTTTAAGAGAAATGTTTGTTGTTTCACACCGAGCGCTCGGAGCCAGCAGTAAACCCGTCTGTGAACTTAAGTGCTCTTCTATAAACTTCTCAACAGTGTAAAAAGAAAAAAAGCTGTGTTGGTCAGAGATGGATAAGGGGGCATCCAGGGACCAATAAACCCAAAATACACAAATAACCACAAATGAGATGCCTCGTTGTAGCCTGCAGACTGATTTACTGGTTCCCAGAATCAAAGAGCGTCGCCCTCACGCCTCCGCGCCGGGGAGGACACCCAGCCCGGCTGATCGCTCTGTTATTATTATCATTCCTCTCTTATAGTCCACGTTATTCATATGCTGCTGCAGGACGCTTGAACCAGGCCTGGCCTTCTCTGGGCCGTACGGAAACCCACAAGGTTTTGCTCTATCCATGAAAAGCAAAATTAAAACCTGTGGTTTTGTATTAGCGATGGCCACTAGTTTGTAGCAGTGGTCACTGCTTTTACTTTCATTACTAAAGCATTTGTTTGACCGGAAGGCTGAATCATAATGTACAAGTTAAAGACCTAGAATGAAAGTACAAACACTTTAAACTCCTCTGAGATGAGAGTAAACAAAGACATGCAACAGGTTGTTAACATCATCCCATCCATGTACTGGACACATTCCAGATCCTGAAATGCAGCTAAAAACATGAATCTGAAACAGAAGATTAATGAAGAACAAGCTAAGCTTCTGTCACATGTATAATCATACACAGTGAAGTTACATAGAGTCAAATTTTGTCTTAGAAAAGGGACATGAAGTCACACAAAGTCAAGCAAAGACAAGTGAATCTGCTAATAGTCACACGATCATTCATGTGATTGCCAGTCAGAGTGAAGCCTATGTGTGGTTGCCAGATCAGCATGAAAGGAGCCAGATCTGTGCAAAAACACAGTGCAATATTCCCATAGACAAAAGACAGGATTTTGAGGGATTTGTAAAATAACATCAAGGACTGAATCCAGCTCTTAGATCGAGCTCGTAGGTTGAGTTAACAAATTCAGGTTGAGTCTCTGGCTCTTTATTTTCAGTCTTGTGCCTCGATCTGACCGAGCTGTCTCATCACCGCCGCTGCTCATCATGCTGCCACCTCTGAGTCCACACGTGTGCCGGAGCAGCAGTTCAACAGAGGTTCATCTTCATCTTCTTCTTCTCCTTCATCTTCCTCTTCTTCTTCTCCTGCGTCTCGGCCGTCTGCGCTGCACGCTCTGCGTTTCTGCATCTCGCTCCTTTATTTTACTTCTTCATTGATTTTCACATTGGCTCGGCTCCGTCGCGCACCGTAGCCTTCTGCATCCACAAACACAACCTCAGTTCACAAAATGAGACTTGTGTACATAAATTATTCAATCCACCCCAATTAAATCGGCTTATTTTGTCAGTGTGTGTTTGGAATGGGGAGATAGGCCGCGGTCCAGACTCTCAGGGTTTCCTGAGCTTGGCACGTAGCAGCTCCGCCGCCTTTAACTCTGTGTTTGTAATTAGTTTAATTCTGCAGTTATTAAGCCGTCTCCCGAGCAGCGAGAGGAATTCGAGCTGCAGACTCTGGATTCTCACAGAGCTTGACAGTCTGGCTCGTCTGGATGAGTCTGGAGCCGCGGCTCCTGCGTGCCACGATTCCACATGTTGTAGTTTGTTTTAGCTTCACTGTTCTTAACTGCCAGTGGCAAACACAAAATAGGACCTACACACACACACACACACACACACACACACGCACACACACACACACACACACACGCACACACACACACACACACACACACACACACACACACACACACACACACACACACACACACACACACTGTGCACTGCACAAATATTATGAGAGGAAAACAGTCAAGCTTTGGACACCAGTCCTGAGAAGCCTGAGAAGACGTGGTCTATACTCTGAGGGTTTAAACATAATGAAAATAGACTTTGGATGGAGATCTCCACTCCTGCTGCACAGTGCCCAACAATTAGGAACCTATTAATGGTTTGTGCCAACGTCCTTCACCATCTTCTGACAAAGAAGCAAACCAGGCCAACAACGACCGACAACGACAAACACCCCAGCAGCCAAATGCTGCAGATGCAGATGTGACGCAAACACACAGAACAAATTCAACTGAAAAATGCTGCGATCACAGCAGCAATGCAGAGCCAAAACTACATGAACCCATGAAACTAAAGCGTGAGGAAAATGCTCCAAACACCAAAAATACACAAAACAAATGCAACGTAGAAAAGCTGCATTAGTTCTCCGGGCCTCTAGGGGGCACAGACCTTGGGGATGGACCAGACAAAACTCGAACGTTACAAAAGTTTGACTTTTTTTTTTTTCTGAGCTTCCTGATCAGAATAGAATGTCTCATGGGTTAGTAAAACCTGTATCTGTGTTTTTGGTTTCTCATCATTCCTATATTTGCAGCATTTGGCTGCTCTGACAGCCGCTCTAAATCACAGACATGGCAACGTCCTCAAATTGTGAACACTATGATATTTCCAGCATAAAATGTACTGTTGGCATCATTCAGATTCAGAGGAGCAGTGTCTGGGATTTACAAGGAGCTACTGGCAGATATTAAATATTTTCATGAGTGCCTGGATAATTATAGTTGTTTCCTGTACTTTAGGACCAGACTTTTCCATTCACAGGGACAGAGAGACAGAGCCCTCAGCTCTGATACCGTCCTCTGTCGCGCTGCCATGTTTCTACCGTAGCCCAGAATGGACAAACAAAACAAACCTGTGCAAGTTTCCATTTTTCTGCAAACATAAGTATTATAACAAGTTGTCACAATGTCTTTACAATGTTTAGCGGAACGATTCTTTTCAGATTATCCTTATTTCTAACTTTTCTTTGAAAAAAACAATCCTGAAATCCTTTAATGATGAAGCGTCTGAATAACATTTTCACTGACTCATATCCAGCAAATGTTGTTTTTCATTCCGCTCAGTTTTCCTGCCTCTTTGACCTGAGCTGTTTGTTTTGAAGCGGTATTGATGTGCCTGATAAGTGTGTCTTTGAAGTGAAGTGAGGGGCTGTTTGTCATTTCCTTGAAGAATATGTGGCTGTGATTAAAGCGGCTGCTACGATCTCTAAGTGCTTTACCTGCTTGGAGCAGCGCCGTGGACTCAGAGGAGGATTGAGAGGAGCAGCTTTGGCCTTTGTGCTCCCCGGGGAGGCTGAGGAGGACCCGGCTTTGTTTAGTCTGACCCCGCTGTCTCACTGCTGCTCTTTAAGCCTTTGGAGACGCCACTCTCCCCGAGTCTGAGGCAGAGCAGAGCATCACTCACTGTCGGACGCCCAGAGCCGCCTCCTCACCTCCTCGCCTCCTCCTCGCCTCCTCCTCGCCTCCTCCTCACCTCCCACTGCAGCGCCACCTGCCGAAGCTCGTCACAGATGATCACGTTGAATCAAACTGATTGAAGGCGACACAGAGTTCAGAAAACGGATACCTCTGAATGATTGACAGGTGTCATGTCTAGGTCTCTGTTGGAGAGGAAAAAAGGGAAGTATCGCTCTGACTTCCCATCATGACATGAAATTTAAAGTAGGTAAAATTTAACATCTCAGGAGATGAGTTAAACCCTAACTGTGTCCGTCTGCAGTGTTAATAAACCATTTAGAAAAACTACTTTATGTATTTCAGAAAAAACTCTGAAGATTAAAGTATCAAAGGTGAAATTACTTACAGTAATGTCCCTAAAGAAACTCAGAACTCTGGTTCATTTTATGAGTCACATTAGTCACAGTTATGACCTCAAGAGTCAGATGAAGTAAAGAGTCGAGATTTTCCTTTATGAAACAGTGGAGTATGAGTCCATTTTTCTTCCGGCACCACTTGGGCTTCATAGCTGCTTGTCTTGATGTTTCATGTAATGGGGAAAAGTAGAAAGTTGTGACAAATGCTGTTAAAGAGAGTCCCGAAGCTCCTGGAAGTAAGTGTTGAGTATTCCCAGCTGAAGTAGGCTGTGCTGCCTGTGACACGCAGAGACCCGGGCTGGGAACGCTAACACGCAGACCTCCTGGGATCAGGATCCGCTCCACGGCCACAGAGACAGGGACAAGGAGACCGGAGCAGAGAGACCCACACACACCTGTCCTTGCTGTTCTTTTCAAAGCTCCAGACGGACAAGAAGCAAAGTTTGGAATCATGGAGTAATATAGTAGTATATGTTATAGTAATATAACAGCTTTTGTGGTTGATTAAAAAACTGATGAAAAACTAGGGATGCACAATACTACGGAAACATACAACATGTGATAATGCTTTCAAGTATCACGACTGCCATATATATATATGATCGATCCATTTAGCATTATATATTGCAGTCCTAATCAAAAGCTTATCAATGATGCCTGGAGAGAGCTGTAAGTCTATTTATTCTTAAGTTTATTTATTTACATTTTTGTCAGATTTTGTTATAAATTGAGTCTAAATTCTGAACATCATTGCATACATACATCTTAGGGGTCATGCATATTCATGGGAAAGTCCTGGAAAGTTGCTGGTTAAAATGTGTGTGAGTCCTGTTCTGAGGCAAATCTGAGCTTTAATCGACAGATTTTTATATGTATTTGTTGTTGTAGAGCTCCTGCTCCCTGGTGGTGGAGGGTGGGTGGTCTGTGCTGCTCTCTCTCTCTCTCTCTCTCTCTCTCTCTCTCTCTCTCTCTCTCTCTCTCCTCCCTGTCTGTCTCCTGACCGCTCAGGTAATTTGAGTGACTCCTCATTAATTGTTACAGCATGGCAAATAGCAGCCGGCGTCGGAGTCGCGTTTAAGGAAGAAAAAACCGAAGGTTGTGAGCGTGAGTCAGGGAGTCTGGGGGTCGGGTACCGGGCCTCTGTCTCCGAGTGTCTCTCTCCACTGTTTTCATACTTCAGTGTCTGGGAAGCTGAACTGGAGCAATAAATGTTCGTAGACGGCGTGATGGATTTTCACGGTACAGCGAGGAGTCGGCCGGAGCAGCTGGACGGAGCCGGGCGGCTCCGAGCTGAGTGTAAAAGCAGATGGAGCCGATGATGGCGCAGTGATGTCACATCTGTCACAGAGACGCGTCACGGGCTCATCCAGCTCCGTCCGCTGACCCTCCATCCAGGACGAGCCGGTGAGAAACGCCGAGCCCAGGCCGTTACTCCTGCCTGACAGCGAAATGAGCTTTTATCGTCTGGTCACAATATAATCAGATGAAATATGACTTCATACACACAATAGGCTAAATCATACACGGTGCACGGCCGTAAATTACACATTTACTGAGTCCTCCACTGGCATGTTTTGCTTTAGTGCGCCTCTATTCTCTGCTTTATATGGAAAAACAGTCTTTTGTCCCGTGCATTTCTCCCCAGAACACCATAAAAACAGACCGTCGGATGAAATATGAAGAAATTTACCTCAAGCTGATCAGAGTCTGAGGCTCCAGTAGCACCAGTGGCATTAATGATAATTCAGATGGAATCTTCTCGCGTAAATTTCTTTCCGACCAAAACTTTTTATGTCCCACAGTCAAACAAACTTTTATTCTGCCTCTAAAACACAATCTCCCAGTTCTGGAGCTGTAAATATTGATGTGGCTGGATAGAATATCGCTGCTTGTGCAGCGTAAACAAAGCGCACAGTTACGTTTCATGCTGTTTATTCCACTGTTGCGCAATAAGGCGACGTTGCTGTAAATCACTGACAGGATTGGATTTTACTTCATCGTCTCATCATCCGAGCCAGGATCTTTTTAAAGTGATCCATGAAGAATAAGAACGTCCTTGAACACCCATTCACTCTGATTGTCTTATGAGCATTATGCCCTGTTAACACTTTAACAATAATCACCTTTTTGCAGGTTCCTCTTGTGCGTTTTATGTAATGTGAGCCCTCGGCAGCCGTTACATAATTTAACCCTTTCACCGCCTGCATGACAGCGTGGAGTCACGGTGTCTCCGGGCAGTTGTGTGGGTGCAATAACAACTCCTAGATGCTGGTGTTTGTATGCGAGAGTTTCACGTTTCATAAGAGCAAACAGAGTTTTTGTAGAGCGGAGGCAGCGATGCTGCTGCCTGGGCCTTGCCTGCATATGGGCACTAAGCGCAGCCTCTGTTTTTCTTTAATAAAGCAGCAGCTCCAGTCGCAGGGATCGTCTGCAGGGATCCACCATCCACCCGGGTCCTGAGTCGAGTTAAAGATCTTAAGCTGGGTGTCTCTGCTCTGCACCCAGTGGGCTTAAACATATATCACACTGGCAGCAGGCTGTTTGCTTTCAACCCCCCCCCCACTCCCTCCTCCTCCTCCTCCTCCTCTTCCTCCTCCTCCTCCTCCTCCTCCTCGCCTCTATCTCCCTGTGAATCCCCTCTCGTCAGGGGCAGCGTTGAGTCTTCACAGCCCGGCAGCACCACGCTGGCTGGGAATTTCTTTGATCCCTGAAAAGCTGGTATCAGTCGGAGCTACCGACGACCTCGCTCTGCCCCGTCCATGACGTGCGTCTGTCTGAAAGGGGATAAATAAACGCTGAAGGTTCAAAAATAAAGAAAAAAGGTTCAAAAATAAAGGTTTAAAAACATCAAATATATTATAATATAATATAATATAATATATTATAATATTAATATAATATATCTATAAATATAGACTGTGAACACACCACAGCAAGCCCTCAACACTGAGTGTGAAGCTTCCTCTGTTCAGGTCAGTGAGGACATGAAGGACAGTCTCTGGTTCCTCCTCAGTCTCTGGTTCCTCCTCTGATTCCTCCTCAGTCTCTGGTTCCTCCTCTGGTTCCTCCTCAGTCTCAGGTTATCCCTTAGTCTCTGGTTCCTCCTCTGGTTCTTCCTCAGTCTCTAGTTCCTCCTCTGGTTCCTCCTCAGTCTCTGGTTCCTCCTCTGGTTCTGGTTCCAACACATCAAAGCTCCAGTTACCACTTGGTGAAGGACAGCAAGCTGAGGAGCTATGCTGAAGACAAGGAACACTCACTTTTAGAGGGAATCATATCATTCCACACATATTGTCATGCTAAGCTACTGTGGTCTGTATGTATCTGTATCAACACGTGCTCCAGAGGAGCTTCCTCCCAGACATCACAGTATTTCTATTAAGTCCTCCTCATTCATGTCAGTGGCGGGCAAGACAGCCAATCAGAGTAAAGCTGACATTTGGTTGCCAGATCAGGATGAAAGAAGTCAGATCTGAAAAAAACAGAGGAATGAAACCAGTGTTCCACAGCTTCTAAGTTAACTCCAGAGAAGGAGTTCCACCAGTCCAGCTCTCCTTTAATGCCTTGATTGAAGGCAGTGATCAATAGTCAGTGATTGGATGAGCGTCCAGTTCATTAGAGGGTTTACGGTCGCTGTAAATACCAGGTGTCAGCTCGTACGTCCTGGGAAAAAACAGTGTGAGCCAAGTCAAGCAAAGAGACAAGAACGCCTCAGATACTTTATTTAACTTCAAGTTAAGAAAGAATGATTTAAGGATTTAGAGGCATCTCTGAGAATGCAACGCACGCTCTGGGAATATTTGTTGGAGAGGTGAAAGAGCTCCTGAAGACCTCTGTTATCTCCATCGATCTCATCAGCGCTGATGTTTCATTTATATCCAGCTGGACTGTGATGCTTCGGTCTGAGACAGTTACAGCTCACGTTCACTCCTGACACTTCCAACTTATCCAAGGACGTTTTCACCCCTTCTGTCTGCAGAAGCAGAGAAATCATTAACTCTGAGGAGATAAAGATGCCGAACAGTTGTGCAAAACCTTCAATGTCAAATGTCATAAATTTGTAGTAAAACAGTGAAGCTGCTGAGTAAAAGTACTTGATTACATTCCATGTTAAAGAGCGTGTGAACACATGTCAGGAATCATCATTTAAACAGCAAAAAAAGAAGTCTCTTCCCATTAGTTCCACTCCTCATTTATGTAACAGCTTTGAGAAACAGTGAGACGCAGACACAACAGTTTTCTCACCATGACTTGTTACGTTCGCCCTGACTTCTGTGCACAGGAGCTGATTTATGCGAGAACAAAAGCCTCTTTTTATCGGTTTATTGTGGCTTATTAACCGTTTTATCGCTGTGTAACTCTTATTAGCTGTGTTTATTAAGTGCTTTTTGCTGCGGAGCGCAGAGCGACCAGGTCTGAGCAGGAGCAGGAGCGGCAGGGAGGAGGAAGGAGGCGCTGCAGAGCAGGCGGCGGGTGGAGGCTGTGCAGGCTGTGAACTGTCCTGCGACCCCGGCCACTGCTTTGATCACTGGACCTTGGTGACAGTGCACCATTCCATGCCAAATTGCCGTGTCACAACGCAGAAGACCATCTATCAATCTCGGTTTCACTCGGAGAGGCGACGTTTATCTGCTGCAGCCCCCGGGGAGACGCCTGCCACGCGTCCCCTCTCATCCCATCACCCAGGGCTCAGTTAATTGGTGGGATAGTAATCAGGCTCAAAACCTTCATGAAAACTTTGCTGCTACTCTGTTTCCTTTTTGCAGAGTGAACATACCTCAGCTGATCTGGATGTTTCCAGACAACTTCAAGATCAAATTATTGTGCGCAAACAAATAAGTAACTCAATGCTAAATGTAGTAACAAACCAAAACCTGCTGAGAGGAAGAAATTCTCTGAGATCCTGAACTGAACTTAGACCGTTGGTTTATTAAAGCTGTGAGGTCAGAGTGTCGGTGTGTCCTGGGTAAGACACTGGACCCTGAACGGCTCCTGGACCGTCGTGGAGCGTAGAACTACGTAGGAACGCAGAGTGAGACATGGAGGAGCCTCTTCTCTGGTCCAGGTCCAAGAGGTTTCACATCAAACATCATTAAAACATCATCATAATGTTGTAATATTATAACTTAACTGTCATAAGACATTAACTAGAACAGCGAGACACAGAACAAATGTTTACGTGAGTATTTCCCTAAAACAAAAGTGTGCAGTAGTAATAACTGGTAATGACTAAACAATGAAGAGTTTTATATTGGTATGATATGATATTGATCTTTAATATTCACATTTGTATACATGGCTTGCAGCACACATACGTCTGCAGTGGTTCTGGTCAAAACGATGTTGTGGATTCACTCCAAAGCTCCTGTGAAGCTCAGCGAGCGTGTCTCTCTCTCTCTGGACCAAAGGTCTGCTTTAGTTTACAGCCGAGTGGGACAAGCAGACAGACGGTCAGACAGACAGTAAATGAACAGCAGACAACAACAAACAGGCCCCTCTGGCCGCTCTCTCCCGGCTCAGCGTCCAGTCCTCCATCTGGACGTCTTCGCTCTGAATCGCACGTTTTGGTCTGAGGGGAAAATGCTTCTGGACGCCTTCCACCAGAACAACCTAAAGTGTGACCTGAATACGGCGACTCCTCGTCTGCGCTAAGCGCAGCTCTGGAGTCGGTGTCTGTGGAAGTCTTTACGTTTCACCCTGCGTGAGAAGAATGCCTCAGAAAACAAACAGCGAGCCGCCCGGAGCGCTGGAAAATGTCTTTCTCTCTCTCTCTGTTTATGTGATGGTCTAATTTAAACTAAAACAGATCTCATTGCTACAAATTGCCTGTTAATTTGCTTGTGTGCAACACAGATGTTCGATTTCATAGTCCAATAAATCTACCCACAAGAATCCCTCAAAAAATCCAGAGCAACACTTCACTTTAAGTCTCCTTGTTTAACATTTAGTCCGCGGATCAAAACATGGCATGTCAACAGGTCAAACTTCTCTTAATGTCCTGATAGATGCTTGGTCATTCCTCTGTTGGAGGTGAATTATAGATATAGACAGATGTAGGTATGTAGTAGATATGTAGATATGTAGAATTATCTACATAATGAGAAAACACTTAGAGCCTTAATGGTCTTGTTACCGTGTATTAAACATTCCTGTGCTGCCTTTTAATTCATTTACAGTCGTTAACCATCTGTTTCTTCACATTCTGCTTTTCTGAACTTAAGTGCACATGAAGTGACTTCTTTATGTTCTCGCAGGCTGTTGGGGAATTCTGGGAATCTGCCCGGTGCGTAAATCAAGCTTAATCAGCCACCTGAGCAGGTACGATGTGTCCCTCGTATTTTTAGATCTGACAAAAGAAAGATGGAGCAGCAGCGAGCGAGGCGTTTTACCGCGGGGCTGCGGGGCCCTCTGGAGGAATGTGTCTCCCAGTAAAGCGTCACCTCTTAAAGAAAGCAGATTACGTTACATACAAACATGTCATTTGTGGGACACTGGGGTGGAAATGTCTCCCCGGGGAGCAATCAGACCGACTCCAGCGCTTTAAAAAGTCTCCTCTCTCCGCCACTCCTCGTTTTTCAGACTCCTGGAATTAGCTCGAGATCCCAGCGTGCAGCGCTCCACTTCCCCACACAGCTCAGTTACATTGATTAGAAATCAATTAACATTTTCCTGTTGTGAAAGTCGCTTCGTAACCCGACTCCCCCGCGGATAAATCAGAGCTCAGAGCCTTTTCTTCTCCACAGAAAAACACTCTGAAGTACTTTTTCCTCTGAAGTTTGGAACCAATGCAACATTAGATTTATCATCAGGTCTGCAACTTTGATTTTCCATGAAAGTGACTCCAATAAATGTTTAACTTGTAGCGCCTCATTTTTGCAAATCTCTGACAAGCTGAAAGTGATTAACTCTCACATTATTGATCTTAATCCTAACAAATCCTTTAAATATAGCAAAGCAAAGACTTTAGCGTCTTTCCCAAAACTTTTGCTCTTCCATGTTCTGTCTGTGACTCAATCGTGTCTTTTATCATCAGTCTGCTCAAATGACGTTTGGCTGTAGTGCCTGTGTCTGGGAGGACTTTTAGTAACATGTTAATCCGCTCTTGCTGCTGTAGTTTGACATCAGTGGCAGCAGGTCGAGGCTCCTGATGGAACCAGAGTCTCTGCAGCTTCATCTCTGGAGTTTCTGAAGCCTGGTGCAGGAGGCGGCTCCTCTCCCCTCCTCCCGGGGCGATGCTCTGGTCCGGCCCGTTCCCACCTCCAGCCCCAGGAGGAAGGAGCGTCTGCTCGGTGGCAGCGGGTGGATGCTCCTGGTGGGGCTGCACCCTCACATTTACACACTTGGCAGCAGCAACAAAGCAGCCTTTCCCCTGGCAGCCACCGCCGGTCATTAAGCATAATTTGTCTGGTATCCCTGCACTGGAAACGCACAAAGCAGAGCGAGTAAAGCCAGCGTGAGGCGTCTTCTGAGCTGTCATGGGAGGGAAGGTGGGGGCCCCATGCTGGGCAGGGGTGGAGGAGGAGGAGGAGGAGGAGGAGGAGGAGGAGGAGGTGCAGACAGCGACAGAGAGGCTGGGGCAGCTCCCACAGGACTGCATGAGGACAGCAGCAACCTGAGAGGGAGGCCACCCCTCCACCTCCACCTCCACCTCCACCTCCACCTCTACATCTACCTCTGTGTGTATGTGTGTGTGTGTGTGTGTGTGTGTGTGTGTGTGCGTGTGTGTGTGTGTGTGTGTGTTTGTGTCTCTGACGGTTAAAACAACAGCCCCTGAGGGCAGCCAGACTCCTTCTCCCCTACTGGATTTACACTCGTTTCTCAGTTCTCACCCCTCCCTCCACCTCCTGCTTCTGCTCCTCCACCTCCTTCTCCTCCTTCTCCTCCTTCTCCTCCTTCTCCTCCTTCTCCTCTTCCCCTCCTCCTTAACTACCCCAGCAAACATTTAATCCAGGGATTAAATCATACTCCATTGTAATATAACTTTTAAACTATTTGCCAACAGGTTGAAGTCCTCCTATTATCTGCTAAATTATGAATGTGGTAATTATGAAGTAGATAATAGATGTAGTTAGATATAGATGCATAGAATTACATATAATCTATACAATGGAACAGTCATTTGACCATGTTTTAATGCTGTCAAATCCACATGTGCACTGGTGATTGAACAGTTTGACTTAACACAGTCGGCACAATGCAGCACAGAGGTCTCTGCGGTCTGTACGACAGACACAGATTCCCCCACAAATCCTGGAGTAATGTGGGCTGGAGCAGCACTTCTCATATTATGGATGGTAACTCTATGTGCAGGTAACCAGGTTTTCAATTTCCTCAGTTCAGTTTCTCATTGATCTGGACAAAATAAACTAGATAAAATATCTATCCGATATTATTTGTTGTGCAGACTAGTGCAGTGACTAGTTTTAGTATAAAACAAAATGTAAAACTTCAATAATAACAACTGGTCACAAAATCAACTACTAACAACATATTGATTCTTGCATAGAATCAATATGGAAAGAGTCCAACTCACACTGAAATAACCAACAGAACTAGAGGTGAAATGAACTGTCACATGCTCCTATCCATTCCCTGCAGAGGCAGCAGTGATGAAGGTGAAGGTATCTGTCTCTTCATCACGCTGGGGCAGACGGAGTGGGACGCTGGCCTGCCTGACCCCGAACTGGAGACGGCGAGGACTGGAAGGCCTGGGAGGCCTGGGAGGACTGGGAAGATCCTCAACGCTCAGCAACATCTGTCAGCCTCTGCTCCGACTGTGGCTCATAAATGGAAGCCGCTAAAAAGCTACGATTAAGAGATGGAAAATAACGTCCCGGTGTGGAAGTGCAGAAGCTTCAGATGAAAAGAAAAAGATGTTTTCAAATTTATATTCACAGCTGTGGACGCGGCCGGGAACGCTGCCGAGGTGTTTTATGAAGTCTCAGGTCGTCTGCTGAGCAAAATGTGGAATATTTCAGCTTCTATTTTCGATCTGCGATCCAGCGCTTTAACTGTTGAGACCCACGGTGTGACTGACATCACACACGTGCACCAACGCTGAATTCAGAACAGCTGAGAGGCTAAAATGTGCATAAGATACAGTATACTGTGTTTAATGTTGGAGCCTTTAGTGTGACAGTCTGCTGTTGATTGTGGATTTGATGCAGACGCAGGTTTGAGTTAAAACTGGAGCAAAAACAGACAGAAAAGCTCCAGAAACACCTGTGTGCATCATTACCTCAGGTGAGAGGATGATGGCTGAACGTCCTCGAGTGAAGACAGATATGAGGAATAAAACTCAGTGCAAAGACTGAGACAATACAAAGTGCAGTGACAAATACAAGTATAAATAGTGAGTGAATCAGTCATTGAGGCTTTATTTAGATCACACTTTTCATACAAGAAGACTCAATAGTCTAAAACTCAAAGTGATTTATATAATAAAAGACAGAAAGTAAAGACAAAGTGTCTGTAACACACATACAGACACACAAACATACTCACTTGAAAGGCGGGAGCACTTTATTATTGTTAAACAAAAGAAACAAAGCTAAAAACATATTAGTGAAAACAGGATATACAAAGCTGTTCAACACTGTAGGTGCACACAGGTCTTTAGACTTGGCGTTTCAGTCAGTGTGTGTGTGAGCTCAAACCTAGAGCTGCCTGTGTGTGTGTGTGTGTGTGTGTGTGTGTGTGTGTGTGTGTGTGTGTGTGTGTGTGTGTGTGTGTGTGTGCAGTGAAGTGTGTAAAGAGTGACACTCGTGTGATGAACATCAGATTGTGAGCAGTGTGGACTGAGCGTCCACTGGACTGGATTTGTCGGTTGCAGCTTGTAAATACAGCCTGCAAACCTGGCACACACACGCTGACCGCAGCTACACACACACGGCCCAGTGTACCACCTGCAGCGTCACACGCTAACTGTAGAGCGCTTGTACCCGAGCTGCGCCTGCCAGCACCAGGAGAAATGAAGCCAACTGCAGTTCCCCCGGTGACCACCGGGGCTGCATCCAGCAGAGAGGCTGTCCCCATAGACCCCCAGGTTAAAACTCTGACCATCCAGGTCTGTCTGGTTGCTGCAGAAACGTTCACTGCCTCTGAGTCTCTGAGTTTTATGGTGGAAGGGAAAAAGAGGAGAGGAAAAAAGCAGCGTTGTGTCTGCCAGGCCCGGGATCCTGTCTGTCTCCACGTCAGTTTGAGTGCAGCTCTGCAGGAGCCGCGCGAGGCCGAGGTGTGAAGAGGAGGTGTGAGGAGCTTATAGAGCCAATAAAGTGATTATTGGTTCCTTCCTATCAGAGCCTGCGGAGCCGGCCGACAGCTGAGAGTTAAACAAACACTCACAGACGCTCAAACACACCCAGCCCAAGGCCTCAGCTCTCCGTCGTTGATTCAGTCTGGAGCTGCAATAAACCGTCACTGGTGTCAACAAACACTGTTGATTATTTTGTCAATTAATTGATGTTCTGTTTGGTCTGTGAAATAGTGTCAAAAGTGTTGAGTTTCTCCAGTAGAACTAAAGAAACACATTTAAGAGGCTCAGGTAGCAGAATACTGACATTGTTTCTTCAACAAATATTCAAGGATCTTTTTTTTAAATGCACAAATCTTAATTTTCTCGACTCTTTTGTAAATGGATTAATAATTCACTTAAAGTCGTGAGACAAAATACCTGTCTGAGTTGACCACAGCACCAACTACAGGCCTGGCGTACGTACTGCACTGTGGTGGCGTCTCGTTTGTGAAACAGCGACTGACTGAAGATGAAACACAATGCCGTGTGGTAAACAAGGCCTCAGCTCTGTGGCTTTGTTTCTGGTTGAAATGTTGCATGGAAGCAGATTAGATGAGGACAGGAGGACGAGGAGACACTCAGAGAGCTGTGGTCCAGCTGCCAGCCTTCAGTCAAACAAGCGTGAATTCACTGCTACATTATGACGCAGAGCAGAGACGGAGATGAAGGAGAAGCATGAAGTCACGTCTGTGTCTGTCTACCTGCCTGGGCTGTGGAGACGGATGGAGGTGGAGGAGGAGGAGGAGGAGGAGGAGGAGGAGGAGGAGGAGGAGGAGAAGGTGGAGGTAGAGGTGGAGGTGTAGAGTAGAGGAGGTAAAGGTGGAGGAGGGGGGGAAGAGGAGGTAAAGGTCGCGGAGGAGGTGGAGGTAGGGGTGGAGCAGGAGTTGAAGGAGGGGGTGGAGGTGGAGGTGGGTGTGGAGGTGGAGATGGAGCAGGAGGTGGAGGCAGGGGTGGAGGAGGAGGTGGAGCAGGAGCTGGAGGTAGGGGTGGAGGAGGAGATGGAGCAGGAGCTGGAGGTAGAGGTGGAGGAGGTGGAGCAGGAGGTGGAGGAGGAGGTGGAGGTGCGTGGGGAAGCTCCTGGGTGGCAGGGCAACACTCGGGGCCTCCCTGGCTGGCGCCTGTAATTTTACCTTCCCATTCATCAGCCAGAGATATTAATAATAACAGCACATCTGGATTCACTTTACTGTCTGTGTTAACCCCTTCCTCTGCTGCTGCTGCCGCTGCTGCTGCTGCTGCTGCAGAACCCCCCCCCTCCTCCTCCTCCTCCTCCCCCTCCTCCTCCTCCTCCTCCTCCTCCCCTCCCTCACCCGCTCTTCTCGCTGTCACTCTTCATTTCTCCGTCTCATCGGCTGCTCCACTGTTTTCCTGCTGCTCTCTGCCAGCTCGCTGTCGCTCACACAGAAGCTGCTTCTACCGTTTAATAACGCAGCACTGAGTCGTAAATAATCTGCCCCCGGATTACATTTAGAGGTTAGTTATTTTTAATCCTGGCAAATTATTCTTTGCTAACTTTGAAATCAACCACACGCGGGGTCCCTGCAGTGTCTGAGAACCCGTCCCCTGCTCTCTGTCTTTACGTCCACGTCTGTAAATACAGCAGGACGACGTGGAGCAGCACAATGAAACCCAGTGTGGCTGCAGAGACCGACGCTCTCTGCAGAACCTCAGCTGGACACTGGACCGTCTGTCCCTCGACCTGCGTGTGTGTGCGCTGCACAAGTATATTGCACGTATTGTACATTAGCTTGTCTTGTGAGGCCGAGTGACAGTGTCCAAAAGTCCAAAAACGTGCATTGTTAGGGGAGTGTGTGTGTGTGTGTGTGTGTGTGTGCATCCTGCAACCTATTTGCTCTCCTTTGGCTGAAATTGTGCTTTATTTATTGCCTTAATATGTCTATAATTGGACTTCTATAAAGTGCTCGTATAAACTTCTCCAATCTGACTAAAACAGCCAGATCTGACATGTTCCACTCTGACACGTATAACTCAACTCAGCCGTGCATGAAAATGTACTCAGTTATGTTATTAAGTGGGCAGGAGGATTGAGGATGATGATGAGGATGATGATGAGGATGATGATGATGATAATGATTGACAATACAAGATGTGCTGTTTTTTTCAGACACACTTCACAAAGTGTGATGGAAACACTTTGTTCACGACACATGACCTGACACAACTGTTTCTAAATATGATAAAATATCCAATAAAACAATGTTTCGGACTAGACCTTACAAAAGTTAGGGGGTGTTACGAGAATACTCTTTAGGAGAAATACAGCTCATGCAAAACAATGGAAACACTTGCAAGTAGTTGTACTAGTGTAAGAGTACACTTTATTTCTTTTGCTTCTCATTTCTTGTCAAACCATTGAGAGAGCAACATGTGTTCGGCCTCATGTTGGTCCAGTAACTAGTCACAAGAAATAAGTGACTAGCAAGTAAATCCATCATTTATTTTTTTAGTTTTATGTGTTATGTTACAAACATAAACTGTGTATTATGCTGATGATTCCTCACAGAATTAAAGATTCATTCTGTTTAAAACGTCACGTTGTGGCATACGGACACAGAAGCAGTTCCACTCATCGATTTTCAACTTGTGTAATGTAAAGTTAGTGTTACATAAATAAAGGAGCAAGGAGTTGGTTTCCTGGCATTTGTATGGCAAGTGTGAGCAGTACAACATGATGATGATTTAGAACAGAAACCTGTGTAGAAATATAGATTCAGCTGCAAAGTGTAGTGAAGTGAAAGTCAGGAGTAACATGCAGATATGTACAGTAACAGTGTTAATACACAGGTGGATTCTGGATGGTTCCCAAAGCTTCCCCGAGCTGTCCATCAGCAGAGCATGTGTTCAGCAGAAACATGTGTTGACGCTGTGTTGTTCCAGGTAATAGACTGAACCCAGAGCGCTGCCTGCAGAGCTTCTGTCACCACCTGACTCAGTGCAGAAAGACCTAATTAAGCAAAGCATCTGTTTGATTGTTGTAGCCGAGCCAAACAATCCAAACTAAAGCAACACGAGCTGCTCTTTGTTTCCTGTCAACGCCTGGACTGAAAAAAAACATTTCAACATTTCAGGGAAACTTAATGCACCAGATTCTTGATTATTGAGACAAATTCAAACTCCCAAGTTGTGAGGAAATCATCACTGCCTCCAGACCTATCAAGAGGTCTGGACCTATCAACTTTTGTCCTGAGTTAAGCGGTAACTAGAGCTATCTGGTGCACTTTCATGTTTATCTGGCAACCATACATAGGCCGTATGCTTACTTTAATACCCGTCCTGCCTGTCCCTCACGTGAACATTCTCATTCTGTGCTGAATAGTGTTGATTATCAGCTTTATCCCACATTCCTGTTTTTAGGTGCAAGAATTTTATGCTCTATTTCTGCACAGATCTGGCACCCTTTCATGCTTATCTGGTAACCACACATAGGCTTTACTCTGATTGGCCACCACTCTCAGGAATTATCACATGACTTTGTGTGACTTCACAAGACTTGATGGGACTTAATGTTGCAGAATTTAACTTTATGGGATGGAAATTCTATGTGACTCCCTGTTCCTGGTCCTCAGTAGCTCCTCAGCTTGTTCTCCTTCACTAAGAGGTAACTGGAGCTCTGCTGTAGCTATGGAGTGATGCTCCACATCCAGCCTGAGATGTTGGAGCCAGAACCTGAGGAGGAACCAGAGACTGAGGAGGAATGAGGACCTGCTGTACATCTGTGATCCATGGTTAAAACATTTTGTTCCCTCTTGGTTTCTTTCTAGAGTCCTATCAGTTGGATAAGGTTCATGTGGTCGTTTTCACAGCGTGCAGCTGTAAATCTCCGTCCTGAGGCATCTATAGGTGGCGCCGTGGAGCCGCGAGGGCAGCCGCCATGTTTGGCCTCCCGCCCGCCGGCCGAGCCTCCCGCTGGTGGCAACAGGTGACAGAGGTCTGCTGTGTGTGGAGCTGACAGCCCCCTCGCAACACGTAGGAACACTTGCTTCATTACCAGAGCCTCCCCTCCCCCCAACCCCCCACCAACCCCTCCTCCTCCTCCTCCTCCTCCTCCAGGCATGGAGCGAGCGAGACAGGGACACAGAGAGAGAGAGAGAGAGAGAGAGAGAGAGAGAGAGAGGATTTACTGCTGTTTCTGTGCCACCAAACATGAGAGCCCGAGAGGAGGCAAAAAGCTCAGTGTGCATCACTCATCTGCTCATGAGTCAACACTCATGATGTCACGCGCCGCGCTGCCAGCCTCACACACAACTATACTGTATTACCAATTTTCGTATAAAAGAGCTTATTTATTAAAAAAAAAAAGAGGGGGGCAGAGCAAGGCTCTTTTTCCATGCAGTGGACTGAGCTGTACCTCCCAGAGAGCCCTGACTGTTAAACCATCGTGCCACAAACAACCTGCTAAAAACACTTAGAGTATTTCTCCCATGCAGAAATAAACACTGGCCAATTAGTGTTCTTATTTTTGGAACTGTTCTCGCTGCCAGAGGAGTTGAAAATATAACCGACCAGACGTGGCCTGACACGGAGGAGGGCTGCTCTGCTGCTAGCGGCTGCCCGTCCACGAGCTGCTGCTGCTATCAGGAGGCCGCCTGTCCTGACGGCTTGGAGGAGGCCGGAGGAGAATGGAGGAGGCTAGTGGAGGTTAGAGGAGGCTGGAGGAGGCTAGAGCAGGCTGGAGGAGGATGGAGGAGAATGGAGAGGGACGGAGGAGAATGGAGGAGGCTAGAGGAGGCTAGAGGAGGTTAGAGAAGGCTGGAGGAGGCCGGAGGAGGCTAGAGCAGGCTGGAGGAGGCAGGAGGAGACTGGAGGACACTAGAGGAGGACGGAGGAGGCCGGAGCAGGCTGGAGGAGGCCCAGAGGAGGCTGGAGGACACTAGAGGAGGCTGGAGGAGGCTGGAGGAGGCTACAGGAGGCTGGAGGACTCTAGAGGAGGCTGGAGGACACTAGAGGAGGCCGGAGGAGGCTGGAGGACACTAGACGAGGCTGAAGGAGGCTAGAGGAGGCTGGAGGAGGCGAGAGAAGGCCGGAGGAGGCCGGAGGAGGGGTTGGGGGATGGGGGGATGGGGGGGCAGAGTTTACGTCTGTGAAATGAATCCTCAGCCGCGGGGACAATCGTGCCACTATTATGTGCACAGAGAAGAGATGAATTCACACGAGGACAGCTCGTCTTGATTTATGAAGTGTGAATTAGGAGCTGAGAGTTAGAGACCAAGGTGGGGTTGGGGGGAGGTGGGGGGAGGTGGGGGTAGGGGGTGGACGGGGGGTGTGCATGGCACAAACAGGCGTCTGTGTTGTAGGGGCTGGAGACACCACGACCTCCCGTCATCCCCCCTCCTCCTCCTCCTCCTCCTCCTCCTCCTCCTCCTTCTCCTCTCTGACTCCAGGCCTGTGCTTCGGCTGCAGATCAGCCAGATCAACGCTGGGCAGCCCAAATGCCCCAAATGCCCCTCTCTCCCCCTCCTTCTCTTTCTCCTTCTCCCTCTCCCTCTCTCTCTCTCTCTCTCTCTCTCCCTCTCTCTCTCCCTCTCTCTCTCTCTCTCTCTCTCTCCCTCCTGCTGTGCGTCTGTGCCCATCGTCAGGCTTCATTTATCTCACCGGGGCCGAGTTGACACAGTGTCGGATCATCCATCAAGAGCACCAGTGTTTACTCTGATCCCGGGGAAAAGAAAGGCTGATCTAAAGTGCTGAGCTGGGAGCTACAGCACAGCCAACAGGGCAGAGCGTGAACCTGTGTGTGTGTGTGTGTGTGTGTGTGTGTGTAAGCCTTATGAATATGAGACCACTGCAGAGTGTGACCAGTACATGCTGATGAATTACCACTGAGTCCAGTTGATATGGCCGCTGATACTAAAGTCACCTGAGAATAGAATAGAATAGAATAGAATAGAATAAAATTGAACAGAGGAGTATAGAATAGACATTGCTAGCTGTTATTATAGATATTGGACCTAAATTGTTACAGGTGCAGCAACTGGAAACTATAGGAAACTCTTCTAATTGAATCCAACATCATCTCAGAGTGGTGGAAACAGTTTGAGTAAACCAGGTCCAGACTGTTCACACTGATCTGCACATGATGATATTGGTAGTCCCTATACAGACAGGCCTGCAATTACTGATCCTCATCTAATCTACTTCATTTTATATCTGTTCTGAGCTGAGACAGTGAACGCAGCACAGGTGGAGATGACTGAAACGTGGGATGGACTCATCAGAGTCACCTACACACACACACACACACACACACACACACACACACACACACACACTCCATGTGGGACATTTAAGCACTTTACAAGGCAGACAGCGTTTCCTGCGTCTCCACATGCAGAGTGGAGCTGACTCCGGGAGCTTCTCTGGGCTGATGAATGCTCTGCTGCCACCTGAGACGCCTCCACAGGTTGTGACGTGACCTCGATGAGCACGCAGACACAGCTCAGATAGCTCAGATCGTTTACGTTCCTGGTCATGATTCTGGACCCGGATCAGAAAACTCAGCTCTGACTTATTTTATTTAGTTTCTTATGGACACAAGTGAACTTTTTTTCAGTATAAATACTATAACTTTTATCAGCCATGCAAACATACCAGAGAAGCTTTGGTGCCGAAATCCAAACAGACACGTCACTACATCCATGATGTGTTGGACAAGTCCTTCAGACACACACACACACACACGCACACACACACACACACACACAGATGGACAGGGACTGTGACAAAGTATCACAGTGTTGTCTCATCTTTTGTCACATTGATCGTGAGGTAAACACGTGAGAGTGTCTGACTCTCATGCCTCTCATGTATGTGTGTGTGTGTGTGTGTGTGTGTGTGTGTGTGTTCTCCATAAGTTTACTGCAGCTCATCCAAAGATCCTGTGTTATCAGTATTCCTGCCAGGAGCACTAATCCAGCGATCTGTGCGTGAGATTCAGATCGACCTTGACAGAAAAACAGTGTAACAGAGTAAAATTTTGAAAAATGTAAAAATAGTTTCAAATAGTTTCTGTCTCTCGTAAACACTCGCCACCTGCGGCTGAGGAGAAGAGGAGCAGCGCCTGTCGCCTGGTGACTCCATCATCATCATCACCACTTCTACATCTACTGTTTCACTTAGGAATAGCCATGTTGGTGGTATCGGAGTAACTTAGAGCATTTTTTCACTATCTATCCATCCATCCATCCATCCATGTACAGATCAAAGACTCCAGTTACAAAGTTCAGACGTTACATTCACCACATACACCAGTTCACACACTGTGAACCCCGTCAACCATCTAGTGCGTACAGTAAACGATGATACCTCCGTGTCTCCTCGATCCGCTCGTCTCCGGGCAGACTCCGTCCTCCTGGGAAACGATGGAGTGTGTTTGACGCTCTGTGTTGATGACTTTGTTTGGATGCAGAGTCTCTGTCTATGAGAGTTTTTTATGGAGGATTGGAAGGAACACACACGCTCGCACCAGGCTTCACGCATCAGCTCTGCAACCTGTGGGAAAAGTGAGCGAGATGTGCTAATTATAGAGCTCGTTAAAAGCTTGCAGATTATTTATGGGAGCTGCGCTCAGGCTGAAGATGGCTCCATCAAAATGTGACAGGAGGATCATTTGGATAATAAGTTACCTGATGTGACAAAACTCCTCTGCCCCGTTTTACAGATGCTCACTCTGCCGGCCTTGAAAGCCCTCCACTCCATCAGCTGAACTTCAGGATTCTTGTTGTGTATTGTGAAAAAGGAGAAACAGTAGCGACTTGTGAGACTGCAAATCTGCCTTTCCCGCTCATGGTCAGTGGTCCGAAGTGGCAATTAATTTTAATTAAGCCCCCAGCAGGAGTGATTATTGTGATTGTGTGCTCTTGGATTGCAGTGGAATGGAAAAAAGTGCTAAACAAACTAGCAAATTGCACACCTCCCGAGTGCCAGAGCAAACACAGCAGCACCCACCATCGTGTCTGTGTGTATTCAGCTTGGCAATGTGGCCTCAATTAGCACGAGGTGTGAAACGGCGTTCTGAGGGGAGATAAAGCTCCTGAAAGGTGCTTTGTGTTTCCTCGCTGTCATCCACAACCTGCGGATATCGAACCCGCCGAGCCGACCTCTGTCCCTGGAGATGCCGATCGTCTCCGGATCGTCTCAGGATTTGTGGTTTGTTCTGACGTGGATGAGAGTTATCACAACCACCGAGTCCTGTTTCTGGAGTGTGTGTGTGTGTGTGTGTGTGTGTGTGTGTGTGTGCTGCTACCTCAGCGTGCCTTTTCTTGGTAGCGGCGCTGAAGGTGTCTGCCAAGAGAGAAGTCTGCTTTTCCTCACTAAATGAGAAATCAGCAGGGAAGGCTACAATGGCCTGTGCTGGGCTCAAACGAGCAGATTCATTTCGAGCGCGGGTTTAAAAGTCGTCTCGAGCAGCAGAGCAGACAGAAAAAAAAGGTCATTACAGCGGCCGGTTTATTAGCTGAAGGGAAGTGTGTTTGGTTAACTTAGGGATGAAAAAGGGGGCTCCATTAGGCAGGCGTCTGCCTCAAGTATAGCCTGTCTTTTCGAGGAGGAATATTTCACTATCAAAATGTTCCTGTGGTAAAACAGTAGGAAGGGATTAGAAGAAACAAAAACAACTCTGCGTTAAATGAGCCTGGCAAAATCCTGATGACACTTAATGAGAACCACGTTTGCCACTTCGCCCGTGCAGCCACATCACCAATGAAATATCTCAGCGTGTGAAATATCGTTTAACCTGCCAGGCTCGCTCGGAGCGGAGCCTCGCTCACATTGTCAGAGGGAGTTCAGACGAGAGGAGTTCATGAGACGCGCGGATCCGAGCGCTGAAAGCGCTGGATTGAGCCTATCTGTCAGCCCATAGTTTATGATACGTGCTGGTCAGGATGAAAAATATAAGGGTGACATTTTCCAGACTTTTCACCATCACTTGACCGTAAACTAAATGAGTCGTGTGCTCAAGTGCTTGTGTGAATTAGCTCATTCAAATTGAAACAGAGATGCATTTATCTAAAGCGGATGGTTTATGGCTGATGTAGCAGCTGGCTAAGTTCTTCCATTAAATTATTTTTTCAAAGAATGATTCTCTGAGCATGAGTTTAGACAGGTTCGCAAATTGTGATACTTTCCATGGCTGCTGCTTAGCGAGCGTTGTTTATTTGGGAGCTAATTTGGCCGGCTTTATTGAGAGGCTCGCCGTGGCACCGTTACAGCCAGAAATATTGTCCCGCTCGAGCTGCACGCCGGCACTAAATGTGCTGCAGAAAGCTTACCTGACAGGCCGGAGCATCTCGCCCTCCCGCCCTGAATCTGCTCCTTCACGCGGCTGAAGCCGGCGCCTCGTCCGACCCGATGATTGATCTGAGGCGTCTTTAATCAGAACAAAACATTGACTCACAAATCTGCTCAGAAATGTGGAGCTTTGTGTTGTGTATGCAAAAGTGTCTCAATTATCAA
Organism: Karalla daura; assembly: GCA_029224185.1. Taxonomy (NCBI): domain Eukaryota; kingdom Metazoa; phylum Chordata; class Actinopteri; order Chaetodontiformes; family Leiognathidae; genus Karalla; species Karalla daura. The sequence continues at coordinate 1,766,620 of CM055203.1, read as the reverse complement.
GGTAAGTGGCATTTTCACTGTTTTAATTCCTCAGATTCATTAGATTAAGAGGAAAATGTGAATTATTTCATACATTTCTCCACAATGTAATCCTGGTGGAGCTTGCGTCTTTGAGGTTCTCCACTGGAATTCCTGATAAAGTTTGGCAGGTTGGAGGAGAGTTTGGCTGCAGGTTGTTACTGCAGATTATGTGTTTGTGAGTCAGTGCCTCAGGATATTTCTTCACTTTTCTGCTTTATCTAAAACACGAATGTGTGGACAGACGAGACCCCTGGTGACCTCTCCACCCTGTGAGCAGAGCAGATGCAAATCTCAGATTTAGACAAATATCATCCAAATGTCACCAAAACCTGTTTAGATTTGCATCTAAATCTACAGATTCCTGTTTCTGCCCCGAGCAGAGACCAGAAACACATGCAGGTCACAGACAAATGATTCTGTCTGAGTTATTAGTTCTGTGAAGAAACCCGTGATCTGTGAAGTCCAGAATGTAAATTTGTAGAGCTTTAGCAGCAGAGACAAAAGCAGAAATCCCACATTATACATACGCCACTATGTGCCTTTACATAGGCCTCACAGACAAACCTTAATAGAAAACTACAGATTTATTACTGACCTTTCAGAGAAACTACTGTACAGATACGTTTCATTTGGGGCTATTTTGAGAAAATACTTTCTGAGATGCAGGTAGGACAGAGAACACTAGGGTATCCGTTCAATTAATTAACAAATTCTGGTTTCCTCCCACAGTCCAGAAACTATGTAGATTTGGGTCGATTTGAGACTAAATTGCGGTGTGTGTGTGTGTGTGTGTGTGTGTGTGTGTGTGTGTGTGTGTGTGATCATCAGTTCACCGTTCCTGTAGAGACTGATCAGAGGCTGTGCCTGCAGACCCAGGTCTGCGTGGTCTGGCCCAGGCTGCCTGTGCAGATGAAAAGACCTGAACAATCATTCCCACTGTGAGACTGATTCAAGCAAGTCTGGAAAACCGACAGGGGGCGTCTCCTCCTCCTCCTCCTCCTCCCTCTGTCGTCCCTCCCTGGCCCGTAGAAGAAGGAGGTGTTGGGGGATCTCCTCCTAGACAACAGACCCACATTCAAAGAGGGGCCCGCCGGTGACGTCAAGGCCGCGCGGGGATAAAAGGCGGCGAAGGAGGAGGCGCGCGGAGCGTCCCAGAGAGGAGAGGCACCGGGAGGAGGATGCAGCAGAGCCGGGACACTCACCGGAGCCTGGACCCGCAGCTGCTGCAGCAGGAGAGCGAGCGCGACGACTAGCTCCAGGAGCGGGACTCTCTCATCATGGGACACTGACGTTCACGCAGCAGTTTTTGGATCCGCAACTTTTGGAGACGCGCAACTCACGCCTAATTACGCACCAGCCGCGGCTCACGCGTAATTACGCACAGACTCGGGTCGGAAGGTGCAGCCATGGTGCTGCTGCTGCTGCTGCTGTCCCTGGGGCTGCTGATGGACCGGGGCAGCGGGCAGCACTACTACCTGCTCAGGCCCATCCCCAGCGACAGCCTCCCGCTGGTGGAGCTGAAGGAGGACCCGGACCCGGTGCTGGACCCCCGGGAGCGGGACCTCAACCAGACGGAGCTGCGCAGCCTCCTCGGAGACTTTGACACCCGCTTTCTGTCCGTGTTGCCACCGCTGCTGGAGGACAAATACACCGGCACCGAGGAGCTGGACCTGGACCCGGAGGTGCAGAAGCCCTCGGGGGTTCTGCCCAAGGAGATCCGCGCTGTGGAGTTCGAGCTGCAGTTTGGGAAGAAGCAGAAACCGAGCAAGAAGCTGAAGCGGCGGCTGCAGCAGTGGCTGTGGGCCTACTCCTTCTGCCCGGTGCTGTACACCTGGACCGACCTCGGGGCCCGGTTCTGGCCCCGGTTCGTACGCGCTGGGAGCTGCCTGAGCAAGAGGTCCTGCTCGGTACCGGAGGGGATGGTGTGCAGGCCCAGCAGCTCCACACACCTCACGCTGCTCAGGTGGAGGTGTGTGCAGCGCAGAGGGGGGCTCAAGTGCGCCTGGATCCCGGTGCAGTACCCCATCATCACGGACTGCAAGTGCTCCTGCTCCTCCAGCTAGAGAAGGAGAACATCGAGGAGCTTCTCGCTCCTCCGGCTAGAGAAAAACTTTGAGGCTCTGCTCCTCCAGCATCTAGACAAGAACACTGAGGGGCTCCTGCTCCTCCAACAAGAAGAGAAGAACTCCAGGCTGTTCCTCTAGCAAACAGAGGAGAACATCAACGAGCTCCTGCTCCTCCAGGAGAACAATCAGACTCTGCAGAACATAAGTTATAAGCTCAATACTGTTGATTGTTCACATGCACTACCCAGTGTAGGAATGTATCTGTGTATATGCGGTGCCTGCAGGTTATATAGCTCACTGTACAGAGTCAGTATTATTTGTAACCAGAGTTCCTTTATTTGTGGAGAGAATCGCTGAGAGATTTTTTTTTGTATTTATGGACCCTGCCAGGACTCGCTGGTTGCCAGGTTTGGATGAAGCGTGTCGACCTGGCCACCTATCCTGTAAATTAAGAAGAAAATGTGCTATTTATTCTTTATATTCGTACAATAAAACAACACTGAAATGACCTAAAAAGGTTTCCTCTCTCTCTATCTCTCTCTCTCTCTTACTTTGCTGGATGGAGACCTGCAGCCTCACGCATGTACCTGATCTGACAATGTGCAGTTTGTCATGCTCACAGCACTTTACGCACCACATACTTTACTACTTTACAATCAGGTGTTCATGCAGCTGGTGCTTCAGCTGAGGCAGGTAGATGAGGAGACTTCATCAGAGCTGCTCGTCTTCCTCGTCTCGGTCTGACAGCTACACCTTGGAGGAGCCGCTAGTCTCATCGATTCACTTCAGCTGTTTTCACAATAGTTCAGTTCATAACAGACATTATCTCCAGACTCTTTATCTCAGAATGGAGTTTAATGCCAAGCAGTTGCATAACGTAGTTCTGGTAAATGGTTAATGAGCTGGTTCTCATGTCGATCTTTTCTATTTTTTATGACCAATTTCTACAGACAGACGTGAGTCACATTCACTGTGTTAGACACTCTGTCTTTAAAGATTCACACAAGGGAACATGGACAAGCGAGCAGCCCGAGACCACGGTTCAAACAAGGTACGTTCACAAAATGTACAGATCTGGGTGTGTGTGTGTGTGTGTGTGTGTGTGTGTGTGTGTGTGTGTGTGTGTGTGTGTGATTCACCTCAACACAAAGATAAGACGAAGTTAAATCTGAACAACCCGGACACACTTCTGGTGAAGGAAGAGTGTAGTCTGTCGTAAAATCCACACATCATTGAAATAAATTGTATTTGAAGCTTTATCCGTGTTATTATTGATTATTTGTAGTTTTTACTGGTATTTCTTGTAGTTTTATATTGCTGCTGTGTGTTTGTGTTGTGTTTCATGAACTGATCACATAGTTAAGCGACTGATTACATGTTTTGTTAAATATATAATTACCATCATTATATAAATTACGTAATTACTACTAATAGTGAAGTACAAAGTGCAGTGTTACTCTTCCCTACAACAGCACAGTCACACACAGTGTTTTCATTGATTTCTCAGTGTTTTCTCTTCTGCTGCTGTTTTACAACTTTCTCTGTTGTTGTCACTTCTCTGAAACACACACACACACACGCACACACACACACACACACACACACACACACACACACACACACACACACACAACTTAGGCCGACTGATGATTAACAGTGTCTCTTAAAGTTTCTGTTAAATGTGGACCTAAGTTTAGAGGAACTCGCTCTCTTACTCTCACACACATTAAAGGCACATGAAGCCGTATATTTTAATGCTGCGCGTCATGTGCATAGAGACATATTACTAGTGTCTCGTCTGTTCTTTTACCGGCATTTCTACCCCAATATTGAAGCTGACGTTTTCGTTTTATTCCGTGTCTGAAGGTTTCGGGATCTAAACTTAACCCTCTGTGGTTGTGAACGCAGTCAGTGAGGACGGCGTCGTCTGTGGGTCGTGTAGGATTCAAGGATGAGAAATAATCGTTTCCAATAAATCAGTGGCTGTAATCGTCTGAGCCCAGCGGAGCTGCTCCTCTGCCTCCCTCTATCCCTCCCTCTCCCTCCCTCTCTCTCCCTCCCTCTCCCTCCCTCCCCTCCCCTCCCCCCGGCTCTCCCCCCTCAGATGGGCAGACTGTGGGGCACCAGAAAGCCTGTGTTTTGTTTTAGTTGTGTTTAGTCCGTAATGATGCTCCTCAGCCTCAGAGCCAGCGCTGCAGACAAATCCCCAGACGTGTCACTGTCAGGGCAGAGATCTCGGCTCTGCAGCTTAGAAACACACAGTAAACTCTGTGCGTGTGTGTGTGTGTGTGTCTGAGAGAGTGTGTGGGATCCTGAGTGGATCTTCTGGTCTTTTCTATGATGCTGTTTGACCTGTGGGCTAAAGCTGGGGATCCTGCAGCTTCACAGTTGACGGGCTCCCTGGATCTCCCCCTATTTCAGGTTTTGTGTCACAGTCGGGCGATAAATCCCCACAGAGGGATTAGAGCCTCGACGGGTGACAGCTGCTGCAGGAAAACCCCACGACACTCTCTTATAAGTTCTTATTTCTGTCTGGTTTCAACCTGGCTCCCCTCTGCTGTCGTTGGACTGACAGGTGTCGCCTTGTCACGGCTTGAAAAGTTCCCACAGCTCAGATAAAATGCTGGAAAATGTAGAAAATGTCTCCTCACACTGAGGTGTTTCATACCTCACCTCTTCATGCCACCTCTTATAATGTGTCAGAAATGTATCTCAATCATTGTGAGCACAGTTGTTGCTTTAACAGTGCTGAATCTGACTGTGGAAAAGGTGTATGAAACCTCAGGTGTCCTGTGCTGTGTATTCTGATTGGTCCTGTGACTCCTTGTGACTATTTTGATAATGATTTTAATCCTTTTTGCTGAGTTTCAAGCAGAAATGTCAAATGTTTGATTCTGAAAAATGAAGATTTGCTGCTGTTCTTTGTCATTCATGGCAGCCAGTGAAGAATCTTTAGGGTGTGGTCCTCCTCTTTCCTTCTCCTTCTTCTCCTTCTCCTCCTGTCTCCTCTTCACCAGAACTCTAACTCTGCTCCTTTTCTAGTTCTGACTCTGACAGTCTGAAGAATAAAGAGTAGGATCAGGTCTGTTTTGATGCAGCTCAAAAGTCTTTTTCCCCTGTATTTTTGCAGTCATTTAGCAAAGTACATGTACCTGTACATCTGCTTAATGCTTTTCTTTTGGCCTCTTTGAAGACTATAAAGTTTGAAAAATAAATGAAAAAAAAAACATAAATTGAAGATAAAAAGTCCTTCTAGTGACCTGAACTGTAACCTTCCAGAGTCCTCTCTACGGTCCGGACTCGTCTGAGGAGGTGTTTCCTGCTCCGGTGTCTGTCGGGTGGAGGTGCTGACGGGGCCGGGGTGGTTGGTTGGGAGGATGCAGGGCTGCTAATGCCCGTCCTCACTGCCCAGCGTCCCGCCTTTCATCCGCCCGTCATCCATTAACTTAATGATATCTGCGGCTCGGCGCTCCTTCCACTGCCCCTCCGCTGCCTCCCCCATTAACCTAATCAACTCTCTTCCCCTTTTTTTTCTTCTTCTACGGAGAAATTCTGCAGCCAGAGCCGTGCTGCTGATTAACTCCCGCTACAGGCTTCAGATATTTCCCTGATCAAAGCAGAAACCGCGCCTTTGTTAGCTTTGCCAACAATATCAAACACAAGTCGCTCATTTTTCATTACAGATGATAAAATTGGTTTTAATAGCGGCGAGTGGCTCGTTAATAGGTCAGAGGTCGGCTCCGTGGCACCTTCATTACGAGCGGGGCAAGGAGGCGAGCGCGCCCAGCGCTCTGGTGCCGTCGCTCTGTTTACTCGATGAAAATGACAAATTTCAAATAGCGCTGCCGCGCACATGAAAGGATGTGGCGTAATGAGCAGGTTTGCAGGCTTAGAGAGCGCGGCGATGCCCGGACCACAGCTCTGTAATGAAACGAAACAGAGTTTTTGATGAAAGCTGCGGACGCAGCGTTTGATGTGCAGAGGAAGGTCTGACTGCGCTCAGGTCTCAGACACCCGCTCCGACTCGCCCTCACATGGATTCTCCTCTTATTTCTCCAGAGCTGGAAACAATGACAGCGAAGCGCAGTGATTTTTCATCCGACCACTTCTTTTGTTTCACGTCTGAGGGGAAAAAAAGCCCTCGTGAAATGATTTATTATTCCAAAGAAAAATGACTGTTTACGAACTCGGAGCTTTGTTGCATTTGTGGGAAATGTGGATTAAATCAGCAACAAACAAATCCAGACGTGAGACGCAGAAAAATAAAACACCTCTGCTCTGCTGCGACCGTCTGGTCCCGAGCTCCAATCAGAGAGCGGCGCGTTCCCCCACACCTCGCCGTCTGTCCGGCCCGGCCCCCGCCTCGCTCGCTGCTGCTGGGACAAGTCAACCTGGAGACGTGTCCAACCATGACCGTAAACAGAAACCTGCTCGACGCCGAGGCCTGTCCAGAGGTGTCGCCCCCTGGAGGCTGAGGGTGTCTCGACTCTGCTCCCTACCTGTCGGACACGTCGCAGGTGTGACTGCTGCTGGAGACGTCTCATTACTGTCTCACTGTGAAGACAGACGCTGCTTCAACCAGCGTCTGTCAGAAGCAGCGTCTGTCAGTGCCACCAAATGAACATCGCTCACTGTCCTGCCCCAGTCCAGCTGTGGCCTGAGCCGGCAGGTGTGTGTGTGTGTGTGTGTGTGTGTGTGTGTGTGCAGGTGAACAGGGACTGGGCTGTGTTGAAGCTTCGCCTCCTCCCTCCTCTCTCTCTTCATAACAGAATGACTTCACACTGGTACAAACTTCCACTTGCAGCATGAAGTCGTGCTGAGTTCCTCCTGTGACTGTTCCCGATGAATCAGGACTTCTCATGATGTCAGTTTATCTCCATCTCCGTCTCATTTCTCCCAGTTCACGCTTTGTTTCACCCAGTTTCATTTCATCAGGACCTCAGAGTCTAATGTGGGACAGTCAGCTGATAATCACTCATACTCAGCCAATAACATAACAGTCATCATGAGAATCAATTATTCATTTGACCAGGATTTATTTTAAACTTAGAGTTCTTTGCTCTCAGCTTCTTAAATGTTCGTTTACCCTGTTTTCTTTGGTCTAGTTAGAACAAAATAAAAATCTGATAAAACAGGGTGACTGCAGTCTTCATCTTGGCCAGTGAGACAAACAAAAGAACTTTTTTCAACGTTTTTCCCAATGTTTTTTATTAATAGATGGACCAGTCCATCAATGAAACATGATCACAGCTGACAGCCTGACTGATTACATAGTTCTACAGACGAGACTGATCATCTGTCCAGACGCTTCATGTTGAAGCAGTTTTGCTGCTTTTCTCTCACCATTTATTGTCATAATGTCTGAGAGTCATCGATCTTATGTGAAACCAAACAAGAGTTAGTCAGAGTTAGTCAGCTGTTAGAGGACAAATCTGCTTTTTACTCCAGCTGAGCTCATTTTAATTAGATATCTGACGTTTTTCTCTGGATTTCTTTCAAGTCGTGTAACAAAAGACAATTGTTGTTTCTGATGTTGTGCTGAATCTCTCTGATATCTGCTGCTGGACGGACCCGTCTGCAGCCTGTGGAAGGCGGCCGCATCCTGTCAGAGCTTCCCGGCCCGGCCCGGCCCGGCTCCTTGTGCGCTCCCACTCATCAGATAATTGGATTGTGTTTGAAACGTGCAGCGGCGGCGGCGGCGGCGGCGGCGCGTCCTGGTCACGGTGTCCACGCTGCGCCGGGCGGGTCGGCGGCGCTCCTCCAGCATCGCTGTCGGCTGTAAATCTGCAGCCAGCGGGTCTGATTGCTTGTATGCATGTGTGTGTGTGTGTGTGTGTGTGTGTGTGTGATCCTGCTGTTTGATGTCCAGAGCTCGTTAATCCAAACCTCATCTGGTATGCAAGGTCAGAGCCACTTTGATGTGTCGGGTCGGCTCTGCCAAGTGCGGAGAGCGGCGAGGGCACGGCCCGTCGAGCAGGAGCAGGAGGAGCAGGGAGCAGGAGCGCCGGCCGCTCTGGCCTCCGTCCATCCACTACTGGGAGGAGGACGAGGAGCCGCTCCGAGGCCTCGCAGCCCAATCAGATGCAGATCTGCTCCCCAAACACACACGGAGGGAAATTGTAGGAATGTGTGGAGCTCGTATGTTTTCCTCAGGGAGCCATCAGGGCAGTTTATAATGGGAGAGCCCCGTGATAACCCTGAGCACACAAACAAGACACTGGCGGGTGTTAACCTGCCGTTTCCTTCTGTTTTCTTTCCAAGACTCAGCGAAATCGCTGCACGGCCGAAACTTCAAAAGTTGCTTTCTTGCTCCCGCCTCCACAAATTAATGAAAACTCAAACAATAATCAGTGGTGGAATTATAGCAAAGCACACAGAGCACATACATCTGTTCTGCAACTATCTGAACTTTCCACGTCAAGCAAATTGTAAATGAGTCCAGGTTGTTCCATTAAGCTACAGGAAGATGAGAAATAAAGGTAGTAAGAGCCTTTGAGAACAGCAATGTGTGAGTGGAGAATATGTGATTAGGCACATACATTTAATACTTGAAGTCAATTACAAGGAATTTCTTCTACTCCAGTAAGATGGTTAATGTTGCACGTCTGCTTTTCCTTGAGTGCCTTTTCCTCTCGGTTATTTGTTACTCTCTCTTCAGTCTGCTGCCATCTCCACTGGCTCTCATCCATCATCGCTTCTCGGGGCGAAGAGTTTTCATAATGGATTTGTAAGAACTCGCAGCCGCTCTGCTTCAGCCTCCTCGGAAACACCCAGAGGAATGAAGCGAGACGCCATGTTTGTTATGTAAAATAACGCAACAACAGCCCCCACTTTGCACCCAGCGCAGGAATTCACTGCAATTAACTCTTGAGCGTCGCATGTAAATATGGAGTTTGGGGCTCAGGAGGCAGGATGGCGCCCCCCCGCCCCCCCTCGCCCCCCCCCTGCCCACTCAGGAGGGACCCTGGACCCTTTGTTCTCCGGGGGCTTTGGCCCAACGCCACTCCGCCTCAGTTGGCGGCTCCTCGCTATAATTTTCTCACAATGGCTGGCGTGTGAGCCGTCCATCATGCCTCTCCCGTGTCTCCCTGTTTCTCCCAAGCATCCCCTCCTCCTCCCCCCTCTCCCCTCCTCCCCCCTCCTCCCCCCTCCCTCACCCTCCTCTGTTGGCAGGTTTCTCCATCCCTGCCTTGGTGCCAAGTCGTTGCTATCATTCTGTCATCTCACACAACCAAACAAGCTGCCTGAGGATATTTAATAATTCACTCTCTTCACACTTGGCTGTGCTTTGATCAGATGTTAAGTATCTGAAGGGGATCGTTTCTGGAGGGCTGTGAGATTCCCTGACGTACTGCAGAATCCTGGAAAATTGTTTCCAGGTCTCCGTCTGATTCCTGATTCAGCCTCGCTCCAACTGCAGCGTCAGGAAGTGACACCAGAGAGTGTCTGTCATCAGCTGTTACAAACTAGAAACGACAAAGATAATAGAAATCTGTAAACTTGAAGATGGTGTTATTTTAACTCCTGCTTCCCTGTGTTACTGTATGAATAACGATCCATCATTTAAATACTCTTCACTGGTTGGAATGTTTGGGAGCTAGGGAACGTGTGGACGGGATCTGACCTTCATAATGACACTAGCTGCATTTTTATGTAAAATAAAAGCAATTTTTACAAATATTTTGATAACCTCAACTGAGGTTTCCATTGAAGAGTGACCCTTGACTCTCATAAAGTCTATTCCTGTAACAACCCATCATTTCTGGAAGATTTTGCCGTGCAAAACTTCACTTTGAGGAAGATGGATGACCAGAACATTTTGTGTTTCTATGGATTTATTTGATATTTTTGATTTAATTAGAAATCAAAAAGGTTCAGTATGGCTTCATCTTATTTGTGAACCAGTCATGTGATCTCAGTGATACATACATACAGTGACACATGAAGTGTGAGTGTTTCCATCACACTATTGTGACACTTTTATATGGCCACGTCTGAAAAACACCTTAATGAAAGGACAAACATGTTTTCGGAATATTTTTGTTTAGATATACATGCCCACCTTTGCAGTTTGTTTTTAGAGTAATACATAGATAATGATCTCACAGTTAAGTTGTAGTCAATGTGCTCCCAGATGTTCTCCCTGCTCCTGGGTGAGCTGGACTCTTGCGTGGAGGCCTCCATCCCGGCGCCTCGGGACAGCTCTCGGCGTTCCGGAGCTCGGAGACGATGGGAGGCGAGGTGTCTGCGTTGGGAAGTTTGGGGGCGAGTTGGCAGCGTTCCTGCGTCGGCTCAGCTGGATTGTCTGCCTTCCTCCCTCCTTCCCTGGGCGTTGGAGATTACACACATACTGTTGTCTAAAGCCAGAATTCACCAGGATTAAAGAGTGGGAGCCCGAGAGGCTTCTCTACAGGTGTGTGTGTGTGTGTGTGTGTGTGTGTGTGTGTGTGTGTGTGTGTGTGGCTGCATCTCTGAATCTGGTCCAGCTCTGTCTGTTCCTGCTCTGGTGGGATGATGATGTGGTGTGAAGGTCTTTCCCTCAGTCGGAGCTCGTAATATGTTTTCTATGAAAGTTTAGATCAAAAGATCATCCGAGTTCTCAATATTCTAGTCACAGGAACTACAATAAAAAAATAAGTCAAATAAAGGTCAAAATGACGGTTTGAACAACCTGCCCAGGTAATAACAGTAAAAACTTTTTCCATTTCGATACTTTCTCATGCAACAAGAACAAGAGAGAAGAATGTAAAGAAACTTTAAGTGGCACTGAGATACTGCACTCAGCAGATTAACGCAAAAAAGGAAATAAAAGATGATTCTTTGAGAATGCAAATTACCACCTGAAGTTAAACTATGTTTTGGACCTGTGTGTGATGGGAGGAGCCAAGAACCTGTAGGTGAAGTTCAGATCAGAAGATCGTCCAAGTATGAAATACTCTAGTGACTGTATAAACAGTTAGAACAACCCATCTTAAAACAATAAAAACTATTTTGCATTTCAGTATTTTTTCATTAACCCGAACTAGAGTATTGTAAAGTTAAAGTTACAGTTACACTGAGCTACCTAGAGGTCACCAGAGGTCAACAGTAATAGTGAAAATGAGAGAGTGATAGAGGTGAAAGTATCTTGGTGTGTGTGGACAGTGGAAATCACCACAAACGCACTGAGAGGAATGGTGAAAAGCGCAGAAGTCCAAGCAGACATGACAAAAGTGATTCACGCCAGAGTGGAAAACAGAAACCCAAAAAGGTCAAGTTTTTAAAAAATATTTCAACAGTCTTTGCTGTGCGTGTGAGTCTGTCGACAGTGGAAAATAGTGTAAAAGTTCTGGAAATATTACGTAGAATCCGTAGGAATTCTGTGTGCAGATGTCCTTCTGTGCAGCAGAAACGGCCTGATTTTTCTGACAGATTTTTGCTTTTATTTTTGCAGCTTTGCTGGGAATGTCGCAGCCTGACTGTGATGCTGATCTGACGCTGGGCAGCAGAGCTGATCCCGGACCAGCTCCTCGTCTGCATCCTGCCCACAGAGCTCCCTCATTAACACGCCTGAGGCTTGTTGATATAATTGGGCTGTGCGATGGCGCTGCACTAACATGTCGTGTCGGAGCGGTGTGCTTTATAAGAGGGCAGGACGGGTCCCGGTTTCGGGCCCTTAATCCCAGATTTAAAGGTTCAGCCTGTCTGTCACAGGCAGAGGAACCCGACCGGCGAGCCTCTCTCACGCCGGAGCTGCGGGTCTGATCCGATCCGCTCCTACAGGCGTCTCCATAGTTATTGTTTGTCACAAAATAGTTCCAGTATGTAACTCCTCCTGAAACCACAAATTGGCGTTTTTACATTTCTGTTTGTGTACGAGTCAAACAAACAAGAGACAACGTGTTAATTAGTGAGCTTTAGGTGTTGCTAGGCATTTTTCTACTTTGGAAAAAGCCTGTTTCCCAATTCTTGCAGTATTTATGCTAAGATAAGATAATCTCCTCACGGCTGTGGCTCCACACTCGACACACAGGCGTGAGTGTTGTGGTGCCAGGGAATCTCAGCTTAGCCTTCACATTCCCCGCATACATCTCCATTCTTGTTCCACATTCATGCGCATCAATAAACAGTGTTGGGAGGACTGAAAAAACGTATTTCCCTCCAGGCCAGAGATGTACAGCTGGCCCAAAAACATCATCACATATATATGAATGCTGGATTTTGAAATAGCAGCTAAAAAGACTGGTGCATATACTGATATGTTACTCTGTTACTGCACCTTGTTCTAGACAAACTTAAATAAATATGTGATCTGTAATGAAGTCTGTTGGATTACTCAGTGAGTAACGTATTGTAAAACCTTGGATAACTTCAATATTAACTTCAGTATCGATAGAGAAGTGAGATTTAAAGAGGAAATGACTGATAAATTGAAACAAACTCGTTAAATCTAACATTTCCCAGAAATATTGGACCAGACATCAGCCTGGAAGCTCCAGACGTCTGGTGCAGAATGAATAAACATTAGAACACATAAAACATAGAAATCCTAACATGTAATTCATTAAAATCATCTTTGTAACTGTTGTGTAACTGAAAACGCACACTGGAAAACAGAATATGCTGCTGTATTCTCAAGAATCTCTTGAAGACCCTCCGCTTCCTCTTCCTCCTCTCACAGGACGTGAAAGGAGAAGTGCAGATAGATGTTTTATCCTTTAGCTCTAGTAGCAGTCATAGCCTCCTGCTGTAGTGACTCTAAGTTGCTTAAGATAAAAGCATAAAAATGTAACTGTGTTTATACTATAGATACTTACTATATACTATAATGTGAGCTCTGGATCTGGAGACCTGACCTTCTCCTCTGCTTCTTGGGCCTCCTGCTCTGTGAGCAGGAGCGTGTCTGACAGAGAGGAGAGCCGCCGGGTGAGGAGGACGGACGGTCAGACGGACAGATCTATCACCGGGGTGGAAAGAGGCGGCTCCGCTCTTCCACTGCACCATAACCCGGGGAGAAGTGTGGGGAGATGGACGGGGATCCAGACGTTTTCCGAGCAGAGTGACACCAGCTGTTAACGCGCCGACGTATCTGACACTCGTCTGTCTTTGAGGTTTGATCTTCAGATGAACGTCCAAATGAGTGTTTAGCCACTTTCCTCTCTCTGGAACATCGACCTGGTCTGGCCTCAAACCGGGGCCCAGAGTCTCAGCTGATATCTGCCATCTAGTGGTGCAGATGTGTGCAGATGTTTCCCACAGCTGTCATCCCTCTGTGGTGACGGACAGGACAGCCGCCCAGATGTGCTCTGTGATCTCGACGCACACGTGTGAGCGTGATAACAAGGGGCTGATAATAGCCGTGGACATGAGCGAAGCTTCCTTCTGATATTTTTAGATCTGAGAGCAACACGCTGGCCTCTGCAGCAGCAGCCCGTCTCACACACTGAGTGGAGAAACAAATACAGAAGCTTTTCTGCCTCTGACGGCATCCGTTTACCATAACGTCTCATCAGAATAGTACCGTACTGTTCCTAGTGCAGGCATTAATGTGTAAATGAAGCTCTGCTGTTATCTTTGTGCCTTTATCTAGTCTTATCTTTAAAGAGTTTTTATCCATTAGATAGTGTTCAAGGCAACTTCACGTCATAGATTGCAGGTGACGTTTTAAAGGGAACCAGTAACAGTTAAATGCAGGATTTCTCCTCCCTCTCTGTTGTTAACGTAGAAGCTATGAGCGCTGGTTCCATCAGAGCCTCAGACTGTTCTACAATCCTGTTTGCAATCGGTGGGAATATTACGCTCTGTTCCTGCTCAGATCTGGCCCCTTTCATGCTAATATGGCAACCATACATAGGCTTGGGCATTAGATTATTATTTTGAAGTTGAGCTAGAAGGTTTGAATAACACTTAATCTTGGTATCATCGAAAAAGCTATGGACTGTGCATATTCTACTGTTTTTGCACACAGACAATCATGCTTCATTTCTGCACAGTTCTGGTGCCTTTTCATGCTCATCTGGCAACCACACATTGGCTGTAATTTAATTGGCCTCGCTCTCCTCAGCTTGTTATCCTTCCTGCAGCTATGAAGTGGATTCATCCACATCCACATGTTGGAGTCAGAATCAGAGGAGGAACTAGAGGAGGAACCAGAGGCTGAGGAGGAACCAGAGGCTGAGGAGGAGCCAGAGGAGGAACCAGAGACTGAGGAGGAACCAGGAGCAGAGACACTAACATTTTACCACAAACTGAGAACCAAACTGCAGCAAACGGCCGTGTCCTTCATCTACACCCATACCTGAACAGTTTCACTGATATTTTTGGAGGTGGCGGGTGGTTTGCTTTGCATCAGACTCATATTCTACGTCACATTCGGTCTCTGCTCAGATTCACCGTCTTTCAGCTGCTATTTTCATGTCCAGAGTTCCTATAAAAGTTGACCCGCTGAGCACCTCCTGCCAGGGCTGGACAGTCGTTATCCGACGGAGCCGAGGGGAAAGTGGCTCTCCGTCTCCGTTAAAGGCGACTCCTTTGTGTCAGTTGTGAGGAATCTGCTCTGGGTGGCAGCGCAGTGACTCGTCCCTCATATTCTCAGGTCGTTAATGGCTGCTTTATTACCGCGGCGTGTTAACCTGGAGCACCGCTTGCCGTCTGAGACGAAGCCGAGGAGCTGCATGAAAATGATTACACCGCAATTATATCAGCCACTTTGCTGCGACTCCTCACTGCCCAGCTGTCTGCTGCCTGCTGCCAAGAAATAGATTAGTTTCACTGCTCTTCTAATAAGACTGTTAGAGCAGCAGCGTGAGCTCCAGTAAATGAATGAAAGCTGCAGATAGGCCGACAGAAATAGATGAACGCTGTCAGGCTGTGGCGTGTGTCCTCATCCAGTCGTAGCTGCTGGAAAACTGGCACCGGAGGAGGCTGGGGGGGGTGGGGGGGTGGGGGGGGGTGAGGGGTGGGGGGGGTTCTCATTATCTGTGAGAGAAAGTGCGAGAGAACCTGTCAAACGTTCTCACACAGGACGGCTCGACGTCAAACAGAGGCTGTTTTGTGTCCCTGCGGGGCAGAGCTGCAACCCAGGCGGTAATAAAACTCAGGCAGACCATGTTGGTCCTGTAAACGTAATCTGCAAAGTGTTAATTACAAGCTGGCGCCTGTGTGAAGCTGTGTGGAGCTGGAAGTCAGCTGAGCGGCAGTGGCGTCCTGATCTCCAGCCCTGGAAACGGGATTTTTTTGTCCCCGTTGATGATCCTGTTTGAATGGGCTGCTTTAAACAAATTAAGAGCCGCTCAGACGCTGTGTTTGTGTGACCCCTCTCTCCTCGGGGGGTGGAGGCGCAGGGCGGAGGGGCCGCAGCCACAGATCCTGTGTTGTTTACTGTCATTCATGTGAAGGGGGCTGACGATTTGTGTGTTTACCACACACACAACTTCTCCCAGATGACACTCGAGCAAACTCCCGGCCCACACAGCAGAGCTGCTCAGACTCCTCTGCACAATCAATACGTCCCAGAGTCAATATCCCTGAGTTTGCCCGGAGAGGTTTTCACAAGGCCTCAGAATAATATAGAGTGGTATTTTCGGGACAGACTGAGGGGTTGAGAAATATTGGTCTTAATATTAACACTGATGTGAATCAGTCTATTATCTGTAGGCGCCTTTCCATCATTCCTCAAAATACACAAAACCTAAATATCACCAAATCTAACAAATGTATCTACATCACCAGTATCAGAGACCAGATGAGTCTCTCTGATATTATAAAGACCAGGTCACGTGACCTGACGTAGGGGTCACATGACCAGTTCCCTTCAGACCAGAAGGACAGAGGAGGAGACAATGATGGGTTGTTGTGAGACAAGACAAAACATTCTTCAATGGGAAAACCTACAACTGGCACGTTGTGCTTGATCCAAGTTTTAAAGATATGATGATCATCTTGTGGAAAACTGGACTGACAAAGACATAATCATTAACATTTCTCTTGAACTTTCAAAAAAACATCTTGTTTCAATGTTTTCAAGAAATTCTCAGTCAAGTATGAATATTTTCTGGTTTCTTTAGTCTTTCGACCCCTTTGAGAAACACAGTTAAACATTTTTCACACTGAATTGATAACAGAGATAATAACAATCTCATTAATTAATTAGTGGAGGCGCTGTGTCTGCTTGTTTATTGTGATCAGAGCTGTTTGGTTTTCCTGTGCTGGCTCTGTTGTTTCTGGGACCTCCATCCTGCTCTGTTTGCAGACGCTTAATTGAGAAAGCGCCTCGTCGGCCTCTCTCAGGGCTCCGTCAACGAGCCCCTCTTTCTCTCCTCATTTTGTTATTCTGTTATTGTGTAATGGCCTCCAAAGGTTGAGGGATGGCTCCTCCACAGGTCTCCCCGAGGAGCAAAGCCTCTATCTGGACATTAATCTACTGCTGTGAGACAGACACGCTTGTTTAGCCAGCACAAAGCCCAGTAAGCTGTTGTCTCTGAGAAAAAGCTGGCCGTCTCCAGAGCCACTGGAGGCTGCGCTGGCTGGAGCCAGAGTAATGACCTGTGAAATTCACCGATAGACTTGTCCTGCTGCACGCAGGTCCGCCGGCACCGGGCGCCGTTCGCGGCCTGCCGCTGATTTATCAGCGCGCCTCTGCTGGTGCCACTGGCTCTCTGGAGTTTTATGTGAGCTGACCAAAGGACCCCAGTTTGGGGAGGAATTAATGCAGTGTTTGTGAACGTCAGAGCCCTGGAAAGGTCTGCGTCTGGGAATGTATGATGGCCTAGCAAAACAACTTGACATTAAAGGCGACCTGAGTGAAAAGAAAAATGACCACTATTCACAGCCACAGACGCACAACAGCCTCTGAAACATCGTCATGTGTGGAAGTTCAAAGTTTTAAACGAGGCTAAAATCATGTCAGAACTGAGCAGAGACGCTTTACCCACACACCTTCAGAGAAATCTGTTCAGGACATGAAGTCTCTGGTTCCTCCTCTGGTTCCTCCTCTGTCTCTGGTTCCTCCTCTGGTTCCTCCTCAGTCTCTGGTTCCTCCTCAGTCTCTGGTTCCTCCTCTGGTTCCTCCTCAGTCTCTGGTTCCTCCTCAGTCTCTGGTTCCTCCTCTGGTTCCTCCTCAGTCTCTGGTTCCTCCTCTGGTTCCTCCTCAGTCTCTGGTTCCTCCTCTGGTTCTTCCTCAGTCTCTGGTTCCTCCTCAGTCTCTGGTTCCTCCTCTGGTTCTTCCCCAGTCTCTGGTTCCTCCTCAGTCTCTGGTTCCTCCTCTGGTTCTTCCCCAGTCTCTGGTTCCTCCTCAGGTTCTTGTTATCTTGTTTTAAGAGTTAATTTCCTGTGTTTAACATGATACTATAATCTAAAATCAGGCAGCAACAATCATATTTCAAGAAATCTTGTCAAGTGAAAATGTTATTTAATTTGTTCTAAATCCTTTTTCCACAGATTTTGTGTTTTTATCTTGGTTTTGCATCAGATTTGTGAGAAAAAAAGGACCCTAATTTCTGAAACTAAGAACTGGATTGTGAGGGCTGTAAATATTATCTGAGACATTCCTAATAAACTTCTATGTTAAGCCCAGAGAACCAGGATGAGAACTCTCCAGGTCCAGCTACAGTACCACGCATGTGATCAATCATGTAAGTGGCAGATGAGTCAGAGTGACGCCTACGTTTGGATGCCAGATATGCATGAAAGGGCATCAGGTCTGTGCAGAAAAAAACTAAAATTGTAAAAGGTTGTAAAGAAGTCTGTAAAACAGACTGAGGCATTTCTGATTTTCTGCAGCGTCTTTGTTTACACACTTTAAGCATTTTAAGTTCCCTTCAAAGTCTCTGAAGTGCAGGAACCTGTGAAAGCTACATTTCAGGTTGTTGTCTCTGCATTATTTGGTGAAACTGTCAATATTTGAGATCTATTTCCACTGTTGTATCTTGGCAATGGTTTCAAATATTTACCCTGCTTTGTCCTGTGAAATAGTCAATGTTTTCTCTTCCTCCTCAATCAGATTAGGATGTGAGGCTGAGGGTGAAGGAGACGAGGCTTTGAAGGTGGTAAGGAGAGAAGCTGTGTCTTCCCCAGAGTGGATTATACGAAGATCAGAAGGGCAAACTTCCCGCTGGCACCTTCTGTCTGTGAGATACAGTTTGACTTTGTTACCTCAGTGTCGCAGCGGAGGGAGATTCCTCCTGATTCCTGCCCTGTGGGCGTCAAAGCAGCAGCTCGGGAAGGAGGAAAAGCCGCTCACATCTCACACTGCTTTGGTGCAGTAACTGGCTCTGACTCCTGCTCCACTTTCTACCCGGCTCCATTGTTCTCCGTCTCCGGCTGTGCTAACAGTGTTTAGCGTGTAGCGTTCGTAGCAGGGCTCATATCGTTAACGGAAACCTGAAAAAAAACAAGTAGTCATCAACAAACTTTTCCTAGACCTAGACAAACAAGAAAGAGATGTTTTATAATAGAACTTTGACACGATGTGGATTTGTTTTTGTAACAGACAAGAGCTGGATAATGAACTCATTGATGCTGATTGAAGATGGTTCATATATTTAAGTGTTTATGTGAACACTCTGCTCTCATTGGACCTAATAAACACATTTGACTGAAAGCAGAGAAGAGAGAAAGTAGAGCAATCGGGATTCAATGTCTAACGTCTAAAAATGTCTAACATTACACACTTTGACCTAGATTAAAACTAGATTAAAACTCTTAAGGATATAACTGTCATGGTTGCACTGTGAATTCTTGGTTCTTAGAGAGAAAAACAGCAACTTCAGATGATTTATCTTGTATAAAGAGTTAACTTCTTATTTTAACTGTTCAACTTCACACTATAATCTTCAATCACATCCTCTTTCAAGAAGCCTTGTCAAGTGCAATGATCTTGCTGCATGGACAGATAGTCTCAGTAGTTTTGCGTTCCTCTTTAATCAGATTCTGTGTTTTTATCTTGATTTAGACGTCTCTTTTTTTGCAGAGCGTGACTGAAGCTAAAACTGTCTTTCTTCCAAAGCCCAAATCTTCCGTATGAAACCTGATTGTTTGTGTTTCTCAGTTTATGGCTTCACTGTTCTTAGAGAAAATGCTAATGCTATCATGCTAGCTGAGATAGCAGTCAGTGGCGGTGTCATGTCATATAATAATGTTAAGATGGTGGCATTTTAATGTTTCCTCATTAGTACTGGCTCGTAAATCATCTCTCGCTGCGTGTCAATATCTCTGTCTGGACCAAAGTGCTCGCTCAATGCTCCCCAAGAGCAGCGCAGCTAATTAGCTGCCCATGTAGATAATTACACTGAGTGTAAACACTGGAATAATAAATTACATAAATCATGTTTGATTCTTACCGGCATCTGCACCCGTCGATATGTCTGCCTCAAGTCATTAGCACTGATGAATCCTTGTAAGTACTAATAAGTACTGATTCTGTCGTAACAGGTTTTAAGATGAAAAAAAAAGATCAAATCAATGGATGTGTTGGTATCTCACTAACTGTTTAAGTTGAACTGTCCGAGGTGCCTCAGGGCTCACCTTTAGGTCCCTTAATGATCTTCTCGTCTGTGTCTGATGTCATGTGGAGTCAGAGTCGTGCTAATTATGTAACTGCATACCGTCATGGACACGCTCTCCGCCGTGTGTTCAGACCAGGACAGAGCCGGTCGGTCGGTGCTGAAGATTTACTCTGTCGCAGCTTTTTAAAAAGGCAGAAACGTTGTGAGCTGAAGTCTGAGCGGCGTGCCTGGACCCTCACAAAGACGCCACTGTGTTGCTCCATACGTCCAGGTTTCTGTCGGGCAGCTACTGAGACATCTGATCTCCACACATGGAAACACATCAACTGTTTTGGTCTTATTTAAAAACAGGAAACACGGCATAATTCACATATTGTTCTGTTCATGAACCCTAGAAAGTTTTTCTTTCTTTCATAAAAAGCAAAAAAAAAGTTGATAGTATCAGAGACAAGCTCCAGCTTTCAGCTGTTATTTCAGACTTATCTGTTCTCCACAAAAAAGCCGGAATGCAAATCATGCAGTACAGTGAGCTGACCTCTGACCCCTCTCTCCCCTGTTCTGAAATCATGTTTATGGAGCCCCGATGACATCAGACACCGTGACTAATCAATAGGTTTTCTCTCCGCCTGACTTGCCCTTCAGGTGTCTGTGGATCCAGGCGGAGGAGGCGGAGTTCAGCGGGTGTAATAAAAGTAAGCTGGGAGGAAAATGTGACAGATGTGGAGGCCCGTGCCAGCGAGAAAAAGCGAGAGTGGGACTGTCAGACATGTCGACTCCGGCGTAGTGATGGATGGAGAGTGAGGTAAGACAGATGACATCGTCTGTCTGAGGCCGTGTTGTCATAGTGGAGGATTGCCGCTTGTCTTAACCTCTCAATATCAGAGAGCAAACTGAAGTTTGTTTACACTGCTCCGGCGGAGTGATTTAGAATGAGGGGCGAGGGAGACGTGGGTGGAGAAGGTATGCTTGCTGGAGGGTCGGATCAGGTTTCCAAACATTCCCTTTGAAATCGAATAGCAGCCATCCCAGGCGTTTTAAACTCAACCAGCCTCGCTCGCTTACCAGCCTCAAGGTACGGAGTCCAAAACACAAACACAAACAGAGAATTAAACATCACTATTGGCTTTTAAGTGCTGCTATTAGTCCACTTCCAGACAGGATTCTGGCTACAGATAAACCAGGAAATAAGAAAATTGGCAAATGATTGCCCCTAGTTTGGTATTGAGAAAAACATAAAAATAAATCCAGAGCGTCTCGTCTGTTTTATCTGCCTAAGAAGCTCCACTACAACCCTAATCACGTCTTCTCAGTTGCATCTGTCGGATCAATCGCCCTGCTCTCAGCATCATGGAAAAAATCTCCTTTCTGTTTTTTTTTTTTCTTAAACAGAGGCAAAGAGGGTGATTGATTTACGGCGTCTTGTGTTGCTAAAACAATAAGACGTCCTGGGGGAGAAAAACAAAAGCATCCCCGGAGATGAACTTGCTGTGAATGCTCTTCAAAACAGCGCGGTTTGGGGTGTGTGTTATTGCGATGGAAGATGGATTGGAGTCTGGCTTATTTTGCCAGGAGTCAGGTGTGGGGCTGGGGGGGTGGGGGGGTAAGGGGGTGAGGGGGTGAGGGGGGGGGTGTTGGGGATCGGGGCTGCAGCAGCATCGAGCTGGGAGGGGGGTTGAGGTGGGGGTTTAGGCTGCTTTCCAACCCGGGCCTGAAGTCAGCACTGGGCCCTGCTGCAGAGTGTGTGTGTGTGTGCGTGTGTGTGTGTGTGAGTGTGTGTGGGGCTGGGGGGGTGGGATTACACTGTCACACTGTTCATACTGTTTATGCATACCAGGCCACTGTGAGTGCCTCTTTGTCGCGTAAGTGTTTACTTGAATTTATTTTGGGAGAATTCCACATGACTGGGACGGGGATCTCTATAAATTATGGAATCGAGCGCTTTGTGTAATGATAACTTGTGTCAGTTCGTCAGGCCGTGTGACAGTGTTTTTAAGAGTGTGTAAATACAGGGCTGGTGAAAGAGGGAGAGGGGTGTCTGCGTGCTGAAAGGTGCTGCAGACCTCCTCGTCCAGTCTGCAGCAGCACAATAACAATGCTGTAAAGCAGCGTCTGACTCCCTGTGCCACTCTCACACCTCCACTGTTTATTTAAGCTGGAGCTGCCAGATTGATCTGGACATGGACAGCATCGTTACAAATATTCACCTTCTTCTGAGTAATTGGATTGTGGCCTGTCGCTGTTCTGAGCTGATTCAACACTGAGAAACATTATTTTAACCGGGATGGAAAATTGAAAACGACTCTGCTCTCAACTTTAATTACTACTCTGTTAATTTTTCCACTGAATGTGACGGCTGTTAGAGTCGGCTGTTTCTGCAGAAGAAAGAGGAAAACATTCACATGGACGGCAACATTACAGACAGCCACCTTGTTCCAAAAAAGACAATAACTGGATTAAGGTGTTTACATGAAATGCTAAAGCAGTATGTCATCTGTATTCCTGTTTTCCTGTTTCCAGTAGAAGGAGCGTGTTCTTCTGCTTCTAGCAACACAACAGCTGCTTCTCTCAATCTTCCAGAGGTTTACAGCTGGTTCAGACCAGTACGTATCCTCCTCCTCCACTGGTTCACACCAGTACGTGTCCTCCTCCTCCACTGGTTCACCTGCTTCTTCCACATATCTCCATTCCCATGTTAGCAGCATGTAGAGCTTCATCCTGGTCTCCTCCCTCAACATCTACAACAGCACAGCTCCAGGTTCAGCCTCGTCCTAGAAGATACAGTTCTTCTTCTGTCTTGTCTGCGTCTTGTTCTTAAGTGTCAAAATGCTGCAACATCTCTGCTGTGAAGATGTCTGAACCTCAGTCTGACTGATGCTGAGTCCAGATCCTACCTGATTCAGGTTGTCATGTTCTACGTCAGACTATTCCAAAGGCTTATGAAGTATACAAGTGCTGCATGGGAGCGATGGGAGGACCGGGACGTGAATGAATAGTACAGACTAATCCTAAAGCTCTACATGATGTTATTAGAATGATCAGAGGAGCATCTGTGGAGAAGGAGGCGCCGCTGAGGAGCAGGAGCGTGTTGCGACCCTCCACTCTTCTTGGTTTCAGTGAGGAGACGCTACGTGCTGCTGCTGGGAGTCACGTCTGCATCTCACTCTCCAGTGTGACAGATTATATAATTACAGCCAATTACAGAACTGAAGTTCCCCTGGGGCTACCTTTACCTCCAAGTCCAACAGCGCCATCTAGTGGCTGCTGCAGCATACTCACGCCTCCCCATACACACACACACACACACACAGAGCAGCGTAGATTAGAGAGGACCCTCCGACAGGGTTTCTATCATCTCGTTCCTTCCCTGCAGCTGTGATTTATTTAACCGCCGCACTAACGAGGACTAAAACCCAGCCGCTTCACACGGAATCAAACATCAAATCCATCTTTTAGTGTCTGTGAACTTCTGATCTGCATGGAGAAAAATAAAAAATCTGTCAGCGTGTGAAAGCGTTTGAAACATATTCTGAAAGTCAGGCTTCAACTAACAATTACTTTCATCATCCATCTGTTTGTCTGTTGCTTTGAAAAATATTCAAAATGCAGGGAATGGGCGGCGAGAGCCTCGTTTTCAACACACGTGACCATAAAACAGGGACGGATGTTTGGCATTCCTGCCTGACACACACACACACACACACACACACACACACACACACACACGGGGTCAGACGTGAGGTTGTACCATTTATTAATCAATCTGACAGGTGGCACAATACAAGGATTGATGACACTGTCCTACTCTGAAAGGTTTCCCTATTAGAAATAAATAGATTGTGGAGAAAACCTTCCAGATGGTTAGTTAGTAGATCTAGAACAAAAAGTAGAAACAGTTATTATGCCAAGCTTGTTCTCTTTTCCCTCCCCGCCATCGATTAAGAAATCAGGTACAATGACAGAAAACATGTGAACGCCGGACCAGACTCCCTGGAGCTGCTGTGACATTTGTTTTGCTGTTTTTTTTCGACACGTGATAATAAAAAAGCACCTCAGACGTAAACCAAGCCCTGTGCCTCCAGCAGAACGCACCACTGGTGCTTCTGTGAGGCATCAGCTACTGGTCTGCTTCCAGCATGAAACACCGCACTCAGGCTTCCTCTGAAGCACCTGGAATTCTAGCCATCTTTGGAGTAACGACGCCTTTGTGTTCAGTCTTTGAGAGCGAGAGAAAGGCACAGTCTGCAGAGCAGGATTAGACAGACGAGTTCAGTCGAAGTGCTTGGTTGCTGAACTCCTCTCGAGGGAGCAGAAAGTAGCGCACATTGTTGTGGTTTCTTTTCCGTTACATCAGATAAAAACCTTTTTCTTTTTTCTTTCTCTGCTGCGGGAGGCTGAGCCTGCAGCTCCTCAGCCCATGCAGGCGGGTGAAACCAGACGACTGCAGCTGCAAGACTCACACACACACACACACACACACACACACACACACACACACACACACACACACACACACATCCTTTCAGTCCTAACATTGTGAAACAGCAGACAATGAAACGTGGTATTTTGTGGCAGGCGAGGATCAACGGCGAGCGGTTACAGGCCACGCCCCAGACGCCCCTCAGAGCGCCGGGCGCTCCACGCCGGGCGGCTCCACGCCCGGCTTCCTGGCCCGCTCTCACTCATCACGAGAGCTGAGAGGAGCGCGTGTGGAGGAGGGAAACCTCCGCCCGGCCGACTCTTATCAGCGCCGGGCGGAGCTCACACTCTGTATCTGCCTGCTGGCATGCTGCGGCCCATGAGGAGGAGCAGCACGCTGATAAAGGACCTCCGTCCTCAGGCCACAGAACGCCCGCCGGGTCAACCCATCGGGTCGCCCCCCCCAGGGCGGAGGGTTTCCCCGGGCGGAGAGGACGCTGCGATGCTGCTCGAGCCGCTCAGCGCGCTACAGCGTCCAGTCGTCTTACCCTGTCGGGAGTCGGGAGAGATTTTTCTGTTCCCATCCCACGAGAAATGAAAGATACATACGCATCAAAAAAAGGAGGTAGCTAATTCAAATATCAAAAATAGAGACGATCCTAACTCTAGTGTAAAACTATTGCTTGATATGGATGCACAACACTGACACGTTATGAGCTAAAACTAGGCAGAGGAGAAGAAGAAGCAACGCGTGGGAACGCTCATGTTTCTCAGACACATTATCAGGTTTTTATCCGGATTCTGTTAAGGCTTCGTTAAGGACTCAGCGAGCTTCTTCCCCCCTCCTCCTCCACCTCCTCCTCCTCCTCCTCCTCCTCCTCCTCCTCCTCCTCCTCCATTTCTCAGATACGAGCAAATAAATAAAGACAATCAACAGCTGACGCTTCTTCTTTCAACCTAACAAACTTTTTTTCTAAAAGCTGAGGAAGAGCAAATGAACCTTGGTGCTCGGATGCATTCCTCAGGAATTTTCCAGCCAAAGGTTTTTCCTAAATCACCCGGAACCCCCTCCTCCCCTCCTCCCCTCCTCCCCCTCCCTCCCCCTCCCCCTCCTTTCTTCTCCTCAGGCCATCTGGCCTGCAGCGTGCGGGCCTCCTCAGTAGTTGCGGATGCTGAAGAAGCCGACGCTGGTGGGAGACTCCTTGACCGTGACGGTCACCAGGTTGGCCGTGACGTCCGTGACGAAGACGTGTTCGATCAGGCTGCGTGTGGGCTTCCAGTCCTGGCCCGCCACCAGGACGCCGCCGCCCTCCTGCCCGCCGTAGTCCTGCTCCGAGTCCGAGCTGCTCTCGTCCTCGCCCGTGCTCATGTCGTTCATCTTGGTCTTCTTGCCGTCCTTGCAGCTCGACCTCTCCTGCTGCTGCTGAGCAGAGGGCAGAGGAGGGGGCGGAGCCTCTTTCTGGGCGCCGCTCTTCTCCAGGCACCTCGGACTCTGCAGCTCCATCACCTCTTTGACCTTCTCTGGGTTCTTCCTGGTCTGCAGGCGTGCCACGGCTGGACTCTTGGGAGGAGGCGGGCTGTAGTCCTGAGGCTGCGTCTTCCTCGCCGGGTTGGCGGCGTTCCTCAGGCCGGACGCCGGGGCAGCAGCGGGGTCGCCGCTCTGCAGCAGTTTGCTCTGCAGGTTCAGAGGCTGGAGGCCTGAGCTCTGATTGGTCGAGGCACTCTTGGAGGGTAAGGATGCTGTGGCATCTTTGGCAGGCGGTATCCTCTGCAGCGCTGCCCCAGGGGGCGGGGCTTTCTTTTGTCCGTTGGGGGAAGTGAGCGTGTGCTGGGGGGTTCCTTGAATGGGATGCTTGGAGGTATTCACATTCAAAGCGGCGACACCTTTCGATTTGCTGGCAGCTGTTTTCAGGTCCAGGCTGGAGACCGAGGACACCCGTCCCTCGCTCAGGCTGCGGCTGTGGGCCGAGGCCTGGCTCGACCTGACCGGGGTCTTGACGGCGCCCCCCGGGGGCAGGGAGGTCCGGCTGTGGGCGCTGGCCGCCTCCCGGCCGCGGTGGAAGCCCATGAAGGTGAAGCTGGCCGGGTGCACCGGCTTCTTGATGGCTCCCGGCACCTCCACCTCCTTGCTGGTCTTTGGACGACCTCTGCTCGGCTGGTACTCCTTCACCTCGGGCCTCCGGCTGCGTTTGCTGGGCGGCTCCTGCTTCGCCATGACGACCTGCGCCTTCTTCTGAGGGACGGGGTGGAGCTCTCGCGCCCGGACGCCCGGAGTCTGCGGTTTGACATGGCTGCTGTCGTCTTCATCGTCGTCCTCTGAGGAGGAGGAGGAGGAGGAGCAGGAGGATGAGGAGTCAGACGACGAGGAAGAAGAGCCGGACGAGGAGCTGCTTGACTTCGGAGCCTCTGGCACATTTTCCTGAATTGAAGGTCAAACAACAGAAACTGTGAATCACAGCATCAAAGACAAACATCACAGCAGCTTCACTCCGAGACACACTCACCAGGATTTTCCGGGGTCGCCCTCTTGGCCTTTTCCCTTTCTTACGGATCAGAAGCTCCTTCTCTTGCTCCCTTTTTGAAAAACACACAACAAAAGTTACGACCATATATAATCACCATTCAGTCCTTGAAAAGTGATTCAAGTATAAAGAACAAAGCAAACAAATGCATTGAAGTCACTGTATTTACATCAGATATTTACTAATTACACCTGCAATGTTTTGCATTTTGTTACAGTTTCCATAGCAAACCGATTACATCCACAAGGTCACAATCATGGTGTGTTTCACCAGAACTCACTTCTTGTTGAAAGCAGCCAACAGCCTCGGGTCCAGGATGTTTTCTTGGGGCTCCCAGCTGTTGTGTCTGCAAGAAGAACGTCACAGCTCAGTCAGAATTAAGCAGCGAGACGGTCTGGAGAGGTTAAAGAGCCTCAACAGGACCAACCCACCATGCCAGAAACCAGGGGCTGCTTTATAAAGTGCTAACGTCTCCAGACAGACTGGAGGAGGGAGGAAACTGAATAGATGTTGTGAAGTTACAGAAATATGTGGAGGAGTGTTTGCTTTACATCTGGCCTCCCACCGCTGTCCAATCAGCTTCTCTTTGTGAGACATTTTTCTTTCCACCCTGAGCACAACAGTTCATCTCTGTCAGGGAAAAAGGCCTGAAAACTACACAAAGGAGGCGAGTTTTCAGGCCAAGGAAAGTTGTGGAAAAAATAAAACTCACGTCACACAAAACAGCCTCAACATCTCAGCTGCACCTGTGCAGAGCCGCCTCGGCCTGGTTTCACGCCCGGGTTTAACTTCCCCACCTGGCCGTGTTTCATCTGAACTTGTTTCACAATGAAAGTTGCTCCATCCACTTTCTGACCTGCTTCATACCCAGCTACGTTTACTGGAGTCTACCTCCAGCTTTCCCATTAACCTAAACATGCATGTTTTTGGATTGTGGAAATAATCCAAAAAGAGTAACTTGAGAATCACCGTACTAATCACTGCTCTGTCATGCCAAATATTTATATATTATATATATTAAATAATAGTCAGGGTTGGGGAATACATGGAACCGTTACATATTTACACATATTACGAAATAACAGTAAATGACAAGGTGGAAGCTGCTTCAGCAGGATTTCTGAGCCAACTTTCTGTTTTCCCGATGCGTCTGGTGTTTTCTCCAGGTGCTGGTGTCCTCCATCAGTCCAGAAACATGCATGTTTATATTGATTGGATACTTTAATTAAATTAAACAAATAAACAAACTTTATAGATCCCTTCAAGAAATTCAGGCTGCATTAAAACTCCACATGAAATTGGCTGCAACCAGATATAACTTTACACGCAGGACAGAGGGAAAACTAGGCCAACTGTGAGGACAAACTGTAAAGAAACATGAACAAAGCTCAACTACACGCATGTGTAATGACCTTTCTCCTCCGTCACTTAGGATGCTGAATGGCCCATTCTGATCAACAGTCACCAGTGAAATAATCAACCCCCACCCTTTCACTCTCTCACACACACACACACACACACACACACACACACACACACACACACACACACACAAAGGATGTGGCTCTACCAGAGGAGCCATGGAGCTGGCAGGCAACAGTGTGCATTGATGGTGGATTACAGCAACAATGTGGAGTGAACAGGAAGGGCAAGTGACAAGAAATGGAGAAATCGAAACGAGTAGAATTAAAAACTATGGAAATAAACTTTTTCTAAGCAGCGTTATATACACTTGATAATCTAGTATAGTTAGAGAAAATTCCCTGCTTACAGTGTAAGGGGTCTAACGTGCACTTACTTACACACACAAACACAATAAAACTAGTAAAAGTGACAGAGAAAAAGGGGTAAATTAAGAGGATTCACACAAACGGGACCCCGAAAGAGGGGCTTCTCTGTTTTTTTTCCGCGAACATCCCAAAGTGGAGATGTGAACAAAAGGCAGACTGAGCCCAGTGTGTAAATGTGTGTTAGCAAACTAGCAGCACAAACACTGACGCGAACACAGAGATCTGGGCTGATTATCGTGTTTTAAAGGAACTAGGACCAACAGAGAGCAACAGTTCGAGGATCGGTCGACATGTTGCTACTGTTGTTGTTGTCCTCATTGTTCCGGGCTCGTACTTACTTGGACGACCATCCCCTCCACTTCACCAGAAACTCCAGCTTTCCCTGTAAGGTAAACACCAGCGCAGAGGACACAGCTTTGTGAATACAATAACAGCGGGAAAAGTTGTGGGGGAAACGGGACAGAGAGGAGTGTGTGCTCGGACCTTTCTGAGGCGTTTGTTGAGGATGCACTCGGCATCAAAGACCTGCTCTCCCACTGCGCTGAGCTCCTCCATGTCTGCCCCTGCCCCCAGCAACCAGCGCTTATAAAGCCTCGGCAGGCCCGGCACAGCCAATCACAGCCGCGCTCGAGCCACACCGGATTCCCGCTCGTCGCCTTCAAAATAAATGCATCCCCGGGTAGATAGATAGATAGATAGATAGATAGATAGATAGATAGATAGATAGATAGATAGATAGATAGATAGATAGATAGATAGATAGATAGATAGATAGATAGATAGATAGATAGATAGATAGATAGATAGATAGATAGATAGATGGATAGATGGATGGATAGATGGATGGATGGATGGATAGATAGATAGATAGATAGATAGATAGATAGATAGATAGATAGATAGATAGATAGATAGATAGATAGATAGATAGATAGATAGATTCCTGCATTCACTTGTCTATATCACCACTCTCACATATCTCTATAATCCTGTATTGTGATCTGTTATCGTTACAGCAAAGAACAGCTTGTAAATGATAACAACAATCTTGTCCGACGGTTCAGGCTATTTTAAAATGTAGGCTGTAGTGAGCCGTGATCGAAACACTGATTGCTTGCTTATACTTACAGAATTACCTCTCTCTATTTTCCAAGTAATTATTCGTTAATAAACTGGAATCAGATAGAGAACCTCCCTCCACCTACTCTAACTGTAAGTTGGTGCAGAAGTTTTTCTTGGTGCCAGACAATGTACCTGGGTAATTTCATCTGCATTGGTTGATTAGAGCTATTTCAGCTGATTAATTTGATTATTTTACTATTGTTTTGTAATATTTACATGCCTACAGTGATGAAAATCACAACCATTTGAGGTTGTGAAAGTGTGGCAAATATATTGACTAAAATGCCAAGTAAATTCGAATTCAGAGATATCATGTTTGAGTGTGGCTTATTTATCATATTAATGTAACTTTTTTTGTATTGTAGCGTCATATTGAGAAATGTCTTTCAAACATTGTCTTATTTTGAAACGTCCTACTGCAAGTTCGTTTCGTTCACCTGGAGCTTGACAGTAATGCACCTGGAGAGGAAGCAACAGAGACTATGGTGAGTTAATTTTATGTATTTCCTGCCACTATCTCCTCAGACAAACATATGTGTCTTCCACATTTAAATAAATGAAGTAATAAAAAGAGAAGCAATGAAAAGAGAAGCAGCATTTTTTGACACATTTATTCAGGGCAGGGGTGCAGGTCTGATGTCAAAGTAACATACGCATTAAGCCAGTCCGCTATTGTCAGGCCAGCTGCAGAGAATAATGGAATGGCACAAAGACTGTTGTGCCAAATACATTTCTGTTTAAATGTATTTGTCAAACATCATTTGTTCTATGATTTCAATAATTTCTTTTTAGATGTTAATCTAGATGGCAAAGAATGGGTAGTCTAAAAATATATTAGTACATTAGTTACAATATATTAGTACAATTTTGAATAAGTTAGGGTATTTTTATTGGGGGGGACAATTCATGTTTTTCAGAAACTGGGGGGGACACCCCCTGGAACTGCATCTATGATTCAGGGTAACTGTAAACCTAAGAAGTCACCATAATAACTGCAAGTACAAAGAATCATATGATATGATATTATTGACCCAAACATTTAATCACATCATTTTGAGTAAGAAACTCATAATAATATTAGCATCCATTCACAGAGATCCTCCTTGGAGCTTTTTCAAACTATGTGTGATAATTAAAATGAAGTTTGTTTTGTCTGGACATCGTCTGAGGAAAATGTTGAACTTTTTGATCTGAAATACAAGAGAAAACAAGGACATTTGTTAGAATTGTTCATCAACATTCAAAAAATAAAAATGATAAAAAATTAAAGGTTTGAGATCTGAGTTCAGTGTGTTAAAAAATCCACTATTTTGTTAATTCGAAAAAATCAAATAGTCAAGTCTTAAATAGTGTTGTCTTTTTGCCTGCGTTAATTACAACATATTAAAAAGTTCACGTTGTAACATTTGTAGGACTGTTTAATACTCTGGCCTAGGTTGCTGCAAACACTGCCTGGGTGCCTAAAGAGCCCGACCCGCTGTCGTCACCTTCTGCTCCTGCGCTTCAACAGTCTTTGCGCCATCATCGCAACGAACACTACGACCAGGAATCCAGCCACAGCCGCCAGTCCAATGAAGACGTTTGTCCTGAAGTCTGTCGGTACATACTCACCTAGATTGAAATCACACAGAGAGAACACATTCACTGTCAAAATCTCTTATGTATTACAGTGATTTCTTCACCCCATTTCCTGAATTTCCTTTTTTTAAGAGGAACCGTTTTACCCAGAAGAGCCCAGACTTATGGACCCTGTAGATTCCAGCCTGTTTGTCAAAACAACCATATGACTGCAGTATAATCATTTTTGCCTCCTGTTGTAAAAATTAAAAAGTAAACAAAGCACTCAACAATTATCCCTCATTAGTCCTGTTGAACTGACAAAATGTTATATTACAGTTATAAAAGTTATAACCTGATCATACCAATTAGAAGACACTAAATGTAGATTATGCATCTGAAAATACTGCACCTCTGTCCTCTTTGCACGTCTCAAGTAGAATAAAACAATTTGTCATAGTTTTATTAAACCTGGAGGCAAACGGGCTATGGACGGCATTACTGAGTAATTCATGTCTTTGTCAACATTAAGAACTGTCGTTTTTAATCCTGAAGACTGCAATCTGCAAGCCTCCTCCTCCTGTGCGAGCCTCCAAACTTAGCGTGAGCGATGCCAGATCCACGTTCTAGTTTTAACCTACAGTCGCTCGACGTCTGGACGTCTGGAAATGATGGATGAATGGCCCAGTAATGAAGGAGCAGGTGCTGGGAGCGACACACTTTCCAGGCCACAGTGGAGAGACTCATTAGTCTGACGTAAACTCACTGCGATCTGTGTCGCTGGAAGCCAGCATGTGCTTGGTGTTGTCCAAGTGGCCGTCGTTGACCTCCGGCTCGATGCCCAGGATGTGACACATCAGGGGGTAGATGTGGACCGTCTCGAAGGGTCCCACCTCCAGGTTCTTGTGGAAGGCGGGGCCCACCGCCCTGAAGAAGGGCTTCATGTCCATCTCCTGGTTGTCGAAGCCATGTTCGCCCCTGTTGAACTGCACTGGAAAATACTGCAAGGACAAGAGGGGATGGAGAACACAGGTTTGTTGGATTCGATTAGACTCGGTGACTTGACCTGATCGGGGAGTTCGCACACGTTGGCCTACTCTGGTTCAGTCAGCAGAGGGAGGTGTTGGACAAGTGAATGAGGCCGAGCAGGGGAATCGCTTTCCTCTGCAATCAGCCCGGGGAAGTGGCTACAGGAGGATTCACATCCATCTTATTTCTCCGCTTCAGACAAGATGCGATAGAACTATCAGTGCGTAGGCAACCTGATGACCTTTTAGCAGTGATGTAACAGTGTCAACATGCTCATCGCCCTCTAAGATCCAACATAAAGCCCGGGCCAGGAAGGGAGAGAACAAAGACTCAGATAGTGCAGTCACGATCATGGCCGACTGTAACCTGTAGACTGTAGATAACCTGCCGCAGCAGCGGATTCACATGGCCGATTATTTTCCTCGCAGTCAGCATTTGAAGAAACGTTTTATGATTTAATTATTCCAGTCGTTAAATGAAGCCGTGATTTGATGGTTCCCTGTGCTGATGGACACGCTGGGCCCAGTAACAGCACAGTCGAGTGACCGGGAGAGCGTGGAGGCAAATGAAAACGCTAATTCAGAATTTTGAGGCATGAACGGCTTCATGGAGCCTTTGAGAGCACTGCATGTCATCAGCCAGGCCTGGATTATCCCGAGGACGTGCAAATGCACTTGATTAAAATTGTAATGTACTAAGATTAAAATTTAACTCTGTGTCTGGTTGAAACCAGTTTCACCATTTCCTGGGAGCCAAATGCAACTGGGAAGTTATGTATGTATGTGGAGGAGATCGGTCTGGACATCGCCAGACTGACCTCAATGAGTTGTAAAGACAATAAAATCTCCTTGTCAGCAATATAACTGGGTCATGATCATTTTGAGCACTGACCTCTGGTAATATGTACCTAATAGCATCACAGCATAAAAAGCAAAAAAAACCCTGTAATTTTCCACACTTTATAGCTGGTCTTGGCAACTTGGCTGTTTGAATTGGCACAAATGGCAACCTCAAGTAAGTCCTCGCTATAAAGAATCAATCAATAGCGTTTGGAATGGGTCGCTGATGATCACAATCTTTTGCAGTCTTCGGGGAATGTTGCACATTTGTTGCTTTTTGTGAAAACTGAGAAAGAAAGAGTGTCGGGTTGTCTGACTGTCAACGCACCCCGTTGATGAGGTATCCGGGGTCGGCGTACAGGATGATGGGCAGGATCCGGTCATGTTTGGAGAAGTGGAGTCTCTCTGGGAGCTCCTCCTTTTTGTACACATGGAGGTGTGGATGGCCATTCCTCAGGGCGTTGTACACCTTCTCCAGCTTGCCCGGCTTAGGCAGCAGCATCCCAGAAGGCCCGTAGTCCACCAGGTGGAAGGCCACATCGCTGAAGGAGAAGCCGGGGATCTTACGCAGGATGATCTCCTCCACGTCGGGGCTGCGGTAGATCTGGCTCATGCCGTGGTCGGCTGTGATGATGATGTTGAGCTGGTCGCTCAGGCCGTGGTGCTCGACCGAGCGCCGGATGTAGCCCACCGTGCGGTCCACCTGGGCCACCATCGCACGCCGCTGAGGGGAGTTAGGGCCGTAGAGGTGGCCGACGCCGTCAGGTTCCCCAAAGTACAGGGAGACAAAGTCCAGATCCTCGTCTCTGAACCAGCTCATGACTTTGTCCACATTCATCTTCCATGCCGTCTCGTTCTTGTAGTTGTAGGCCGGGGGCTCCACCTCCGACACCAGAGCCCGCTCCCCCTGGTAAGAGCTGGCGGTGCCAGGGAAGTGAAGGGAGCCGGCTTTCTTTCCCTGGAAGACAGGAACAGGTAATGTCATGTGCAGTCGTCTGCATCACAGTATGGTAACCGTCTCAGACCAGAAGAGACTGGACAGGGTGGAGAAAAGCTGTTGGAGCTCTGCCTATTTTTACCATTCAACATCTATACTATTCAATTCAACATCTATACTACTATACTACTTCAACATCTATACTATCTATCTCTCTCTCTCTCCCTATATATATATATATATATATATATATATATATATATATATTATTCTGTTTTCCATTTTCTATAGCCCAGTTTATATCCTATTCTTTTACCTTTTGACTGCATAGTTACTACAGTCTGGTTTATAACTCCATATATAGATACCTGCACATTCTGCTGTTTGCACTCCTGGTTGGTTGCATGCCAAACTGCATTTGGTTGGCAAAGTACCTGCACTATGTGTAATGACAAAGTTAAATCTAATCTAATCTAATCTATTCTAATCTGATCTGATCCATTCTAATCTAATCAGTACCTCACATTACAATGAACAGGCCAAGGGTCTCTGTTTATAATCTGCATCCGGACTGAACTGTTATAACCGGACTCAAGCAGCTGTGATTTGTATGCAGTTAGAATAATGATAGTATAACTCTGTAGGATATCTGTAGTCATCTACTGGAGGATATTCACGAGGGTGTCGTAGGTGTAGTGTCTGACAGCGATCGGACAGAGCTGGTGCCACACAGACCTGTCTCTGTGCTGTGATCCAGATGGGCAGGGTCCCGTTGTCCCACCACTCGTTCACCATCTGAGTGGAGTAGTACGGCTTCTTCTCCTGCGTGGTGGTGTTGAACCACATGTTGTGGATCACGCCGTGGTTCTCGATGTAGCGGCCTGCGGGCGAGAAGCACTGTCAGTCTGCCCCAACACTCATTATTCACAACGTGACACACTCACATTAAAAATTCTATCAACTTAACGGGTTGAGTGGCATGACGCTTTTGGACAAGGTCTTATGACCAACTTTGGAGATTAGAGGAATTTAATTTCAAGGAAGTTAAATTTCCTTTAGCTGGCTCTGATGATTTGAGAGTCAAAATAAGAAAGGAGGCACAGAATTCCTCCCTCAGTCATCCAAGCATTATTATCTTACTCAGCTATAAAAGCTGTTGGACCCTGGGACATTCAATTACAACTAATTCCCTTTCTCCATGGCTTTTTTCAACCCCTCCAAAGTCAACTCGGAGCGATTTCCTGCTCTGCCATGATATGCAGATTCCCTGCCAACGGGAAGCACTGTAGTAGAAAATGAAGCACTTTACCTGTCAGGAGGGTGAAGTGTGTGGGGCTGGTGATGGTGAGGTACGGAGGAGTCACGTACAGAGCTTTGACTCCATCCAGGGCCATTTGGTCCAGGAACGGCGTGTCCACATCACGGTCGTAGTCCCACCTGAAGCCGTCGAAGGAGATGAGCAGCACCTTCTGCTTCTGCTTGGTGCTTAGCGGAGCGGCGAGGATGCAGGAGGCCCAGAGGAGGCAGAGGCTGGCGGTCCACAGCATGGTGATGGCACTCTGCAGATCCTAAGTGACTGTGGCAGCGGCTGCAACACTCATTTACTGTACGAGGAGACGGATCCACCTCCCTGCCTCTCACCTGCCGTATTAGCGTGTGAGCAAAGTTCATCAGTGTATCTTATCTGTGAGATTGGACAGACGTTATCTCAGGACTCTTTGCATTGTGGCCTGATGATATTTATGAAGCAATTTTACAGCTGGATGTTGTGTTCTCAGTGAATTCCCCCACCTGTTTTTCTGCTCTTGCAGACCGGCAGTAAAGCAGATTAATCTGTGCGGGCATGGCGGCTGTTTGTTTCCCCCTAACTCGCTCGTTGATGCTGTCTTTCTGTTTGTCTGCCGGCCCGTCTGTGTGTCGCAGCTTCCTCTGAATCACTGACAATGAGGGAATGACACTTTGATGGCTTTCACCTTGAGTTGGGATGGTGCATGATTGATCTGACACCGGGAAAATGAAGAGGAAAATGAGAGTATATATCTCTTCGTCAGCTGGCAGTGGTCTCTCGGGAAGAAAAGACCCTAATAGACATATTCATTTTAATAACTCTAATGTGTATCTTAGCCCCGGGATATTGTTAAAAAATCGACATTGATTTTTTCAGCAATTGCCACAGCAATGGACAAACTATTAAGAAGTGACTCGCACCCTCCTCAGTGTTTCAGCTCAGATCACACTCTGCTCTCATCTAGATATTATATATCACTGCTGCGAGACAAGCCAACTCTTCAAATTTGTTCTTTATTGTGTGTGTCCTTGGCAGAGGTTCAAGGGAATTGTCCAATCTTTATGGAGATAAGGGATAACGCTCATCAGCTTTCATTTACCTCATTCATATTCATTAGCTTTCTCGTATTAACTCTATCCGTTCGTCATCCATTGTCAGCAAGATTTGGAGTGTTTGGGACTGCTGAGACTGGGGCGAGGCTCAGATCTTTGCTTGCAGAACTTCATCAAACACACACACTCTGAACTTGAGGGGCAAGCAAACTTTATCTGACCCTCTCAGTCCTGTGTGGAATTTCCACTGGGATTCTCACATTTTTCTTGAAGAAGAAAAGTGAGGGTTTTTTTTTCATTTTCTTGCCGTTAGCACTCCCCGTTGTACACAACCACGGCAAAGCCACGTCATCAGTTTGTTCCAGGGGTACACAAATTAAGGACAACACAACTTTTCCCAGGACCTAGAGAGAGAAAACCAGAGTCAACTCCCCCTAAATAATCCTTAAAAAACTGCTGAATCTGTCTCCAAACTTAAATATCTTATCCACACGTCAGTGTGAAGGATGCCGTGGGAACACATTATTGATCAACCACCAATACTCACAACTTTTACTGAGTACATATGTTGATCCTCCTGATACTCTCACGCTATCCAGAAAGTAAGGGAAACACTGAGGGACTCTGGACTTGTTTGTGCTTATAAATCTAAAGGATTTCCCCGATGTTTAGTGAAACGTTGTCAGCTGTTTTTAGGGGGTGATGTGATCTGGATAAACACAAAAACTACCTTTCTGTTTCAACACGATGCTCTGACAGTCTGTTTAATTTTACATGAGCTTCCTGGGAAGGAACACGCTGGAATGTAAGTAGGTGTTTCACTGCTGTTCGCCTGGATGTAAGGATTTATTTTAATCTCTGTACAATAGGCCTAAGTGTCACCCCAGCTGGATGAATCTGTGCCTGTTTTTTTCTTTTTAAGCAGGTTTTGTGCTTTTTTTGTGCGACTAAATCGGCACATTTTCAAACGGAGTACTAGAGAGGATTGTCTGGTTAAAAAAAACATTAACTAACTCATCTCAGCAACAAGCAAACTGTTTAACATTTGAGTCTCCACAGTGCTCCCAAAATGTTTACTCCTGAATCGGAATTGCTGATGAAAGAGGAGCAAGGTCTCAATGTAAAATACATGAACGCAGCCGCACTTCATAGGTGGAAATGAATTCTCGACTTCATCTGTATTCTGCTCGCGTTGCCGTTTGAATGGCAAGCTGCTGCTCTCCCCGCTGTGACTGGAAGTAGACCATCAAGTTCGTGCCAGCGTGCCGAGATCGATGTGTTTTGAATTGTGAGCAAACAAACTTTTTAATGCATGAATGGATTATTATCAGGTTACAAGCAAAGCAAGTCCAAGCGTAAAACTTCAAGCCGCAGGAAGGCTCCACTGGAGGTGCTCAGCGCTCTCACATGCAGCTCTCTCAAAATCTCTGCTTTGATATTAAAATATTTCTAAGAGTCTGTCCAACGTGGTTAATTGCCATCGTGCTGGAGGAACCCAGTAGGTCATTTTTATCAGTTTTTGGTATCAAGTGATGAAGGAGCTCAAACCGGGCTGGATGTAAAATATTGATCATAATCCAAACCAGTGTGCAAACAGTTTGGCTGCTACCAATTTGTGACTGAAAAACAGGAAGTGAGAAGGATTTGCATAAAGTTGTTAGTATTCATTGTACATTTCCGTTCAGTGATGAAGATCTCACCTGTAGAAGCATCAGGTCCATCAGCCTCCCAAACATCAACGTGTGTTCACATTTGTTGTTACACACGTTTATCAGCATGGCTGGAATCCGCTCGTTATTTTTCCCCATTTTCATCTACATTTTTGTCGATTCTCATTCTCAATTTTAAGGTGTTTCATTATTAATGGGCTTGTACAAGGAGCGTGTTAAGGCATCAATAATTCAGCCTTGACTTTTTACTTTTGCTTTGAT
Source organism: Karalla daura (assembly GCA_029224185.1). Lineage (NCBI taxonomy): Eukaryota > Metazoa > Chordata > Actinopteri > Chaetodontiformes > Leiognathidae > Karalla > Karalla daura. Next base: position 1,728,567 of record CM055203.1, on the reverse strand, counting down.
ATTTTCCAGAATTTGACTGCTGATATTTGTTCACTTCTGCTTCAGTAAACCTGTGAATGAATGCCCTTTACTTTTACCTGAATGTAGCAGCTGTACCGGCGGAAGCTGCAGTTTTACTCAGAGTTTCCGCTCATTGTTAAACCGTCTGGCCCCTTTATTATTTCAGCTCGCTGTCTGCAGTCTCTGAGAGAAAGCTCTAATAAACTACTGTGGTCCACCGCAGACACAGACAGGAGCTGGAGAACATACAGCTGCATTTGGCAGCCGGAGAAAAAGCTGAAAAAGAGCTGAAAGAAAGCGAAACGAGTCCATAACAGCACAACCTGTACACGTCTCATGTTGCTCCATGACTCTCAGCTGCATAAAGAAACAGCAGTTTAGCTTCAAATGTACCAGGAAGAGTCAAAAACCATCATTTACTGTCTGAATCTGAAGCCTCTTCTTTGTCAGTGAGAAGGTTGTCCACATCTATTTTCTTGCAGCTCGGTGTTGTGAGGGGACGTTGTGTGTTTGACTCCTCTCTTCTGTTCTGGGAGGAATGAACCAGTCTGGATTCTGCTGGATCCTCTTCACCAGTTCAGATCAGTTCTGCCTCGGCGTTTGAGGCATTGACAGCTGCTCCGCAGACAGGAGCAGTCAAGGCCTAAAGATTATAGAGGACTGGCCTTTAAGGATTCTCTCACCACGAGTTCGATCCTCGATATTGGCAGGTGCAGCCAAAGTGGCCTTGGGAATTTGACCCAGAGGGCTCATATGGGTGCTTGAGGTCCTTGAAAGTTCTTTAATATTTAATCTTATCTTTTCAGCGTCTGAGAAAGGCTAATCAAAGTATATCTACAGTGAGGTTTCACTTTCCTTTTGCTGCTGTTTTAATTTGTTTTCTGTCTGCTTATTGCAAAATTATTAGTTTAAAGCACAATTACATCTATTTAATGATAAAAAAGATGAAAAAAGTATAGTATTCATTTTCATTATGTATTAATGTATTTTTATAGTTTTATAGTAATTTATGCTGGAAAATGTTGAACATGGACCTTCAAAGGTCCATAAGTTTGAATTAATACATTAATACATCTTTTGAATCTCACAAAAGATGTATTAACCTTACACCTTGCAAGCAGAGCATCTCCCATCCCAGTGTGAGGTAAAATGCAGAGACCTGTTCATTCTGTTTTTTCTCTATCTATTCGGAAATTGTAGATCTGAAACGCCTGTTTTAAATCCCTCCTTTATGGAGTCATCCTACCAGGGACCTAGACGTGTATCTATGTTCATAACTCTCTCTACAGCTCTGCATAGTCTACACACATACACACACACACACACAGATGTGATGACAGCAGAGGTCAGAGGTCATGTGAATGCACACGGATGTCATGTGTTTCCTTCTCATCTATTGTCGTTGTTGCAGCCCGGGATTAACATTAACCATCTAATGTCCATATCAGCACTTAATCCAATTGAGTTCCTGCTCGAACCGACCTTGAGTGCCTGCGTGTATCCTTGGGCCGAGTCTATCTGGGGCCGGGCCGGGCGGTTGCGTGTGTTGACGTTGATTTGATAACAGTGAGATTAACATTTAGAGTGGGAGGCGTCGTTCCGGCTGGATGGCCCGCTCTACGCAACATACTGTATTAAAATGGAACAGCAGGACTGTGACAGCAGCTATTCCTGTAATACAGTGGCTCTTCCTGCAGTCGGACATCGCTTTCCCCTCAGTGTCGCCACTAACCTGCAGCCTGTCAGCTTCCTCTGATCCTGCAGCCGGGAAACACCAGGAACACCGTCGGCTCCTCTCCAGGCTTCATCCCGATGGCCGACACACATCAGCGTTCAGCCAGCGATCAGCTGACGGCCTCGCTGAAACTGAAGCTGTAGATATTGAACATTTGGAAGCTTTTAGCTGCAGTGTGAGAGATGGTGCTCGTATTCAATACCTTTCTAATTAGTTTCTCGTTTTTTTTTTTATTAAATAATAGTTCATAATTAAAACTGCTCCACTGTGGCAGTCGGGTTCCTTTGTTGTTTATGTCTTGTGCTCTTTTCATGTGCATGTGAGAAAAGAGCCGTGTGATGAATGTTCTCAGCTGAGCCTCTGCTGTTGACTTTAGTGAACAGCAGTGGAAGAGAAAACCACGTGTAAACAGTGTTTGTTCCAACAGTGAAGATGCTTCAGATCTGTTCGTTTGGCTGTGAGGGACGACACCCCGCAGCAGCTGCAGGAGATTCAGGGACTTTCACATGTAAACCAGCATCTTTCACATTTAAATGATCGACAAAGTTCACACATTCAGCTCATCAACAGCAGGCCAATCAAATTGTCATTCTTAGTGTCAATATACAGAGGCAGTGGGCTGCAGGTCTGTGAGGGGGACAGACCAGTAAGACATTGCTTCACCCGACAAATCTTCAAGAAAAGCCAATTTGATCCCAGCAACTTCCATGTCAGAGATGAAGCTGTTGATGTTGTGTTTTTACTTGTCAACAGTTCCCCTCCTAAAAAGCCCAGAACTCCATTGATGTTGTTTTGTAGTGGAGTCTTCCTGCAGGCTGCAGCGATCACTACAACCTTCCGACTCGTCTGCCGGTAGCACCGTGCCCGGGACCCGGCCTGGCGTGTGCAGACTGTCCTCAAGGTGGCACTAGAGTGTCAAAGTGCACCTAGCTGGGTGACATTTCACATTTTGGCAGAACTTTCTGGACAGAACATTAAGAACACGGACAGATGAATAGAGCAAAGAGAAAAAACAGATATATGGAATCTGTAGTTATTCATTTTAATAGCAGACATAGATATAAACTTTGTTGACCTGTGTGGGAAGTTCCCTTCAGAATTTCTTGTATCGTGTGGTATCCTGTGCCAAATCAGAGGTACTACTATCTTTTCCTTAATATGAAATTTCACAATCAGATTTGTCCAACCTCATATTTTAACTACTTCTAGCATGCATCTCTGTTATCTGGCTTCATTCATTTGACTGTTTTGTCTCTGGGGCAGGAATTTCCTCTGGGATAAAAAGTTCTGCCTCTGGAATCTGCGAGGAGCAGCGATCGTGTCAGTAATGGACACTGAAATGTGTGTAACCATAGCGCGTGCACCATATGTGCATGGTGCTGCAGTGTGTGTGTGTGTGTGTCAGTGTGTGTGAGAGGCAGGCAGGCGGAGGGAGGACGGAGGTGAGCGAGTGAGTAAGAGCTGGGAGCAGAGTGGAGGAGGCTCAGGCTTGTGGAGGCAGCGAGGCTGATTTGCGGCTTCATTCCAGCGCGTGGGCCCTTTCAGGCTCTGCTGCCTGTAACAGGTTGACGTGATAAACCCTGCAGCCGAGCCAGTCAGATGTGGCGCGGCGGAGGCACCCTCCTCCTCCTCGCTCTCACCCCCCCACCACCTCCTCCCCCTCCTCCTCCTCCTCCTCCTCCTCCCATTGGCCTGGCGTCTCACCGTGGCGCTGTGGGGCTCCAGCACACTGGCATTACACTTTTCACACAGCAGTAATTGATTTCTTTAATTTGCTTCAAGAGAAACTGTTGTCAGCCAACCAGGCAGCCATTTTTCAGGCCACTTTAATTAAATGCCAGGTCTTTAGGTGTGATATGAAATTCGTTTGGCTCCTCTGATCTTCCACTCCTCAGACAATTCATTAACATTTTCCTTTCTGCCTTTATGTTTTAAACAAAGCTTCAAAGAGGAGCTCATCAGTGACATTTCGGTTGCCGCGCTATACATTCAATCATTTATTTAAGTGCATTTAAACTAGAGATTAAGCGCAGTGTGGCTGTTTCACTCAAGATAATGCGCAGTCTGTCGAGCTGCAGCTGGCTGAGGAGCTCAGGAGAAAGGAAAACCAGGCCTCCAGTCGGAGGTGTCTTTTATTGGAGGCTCTGTTATATCCTGTTTCCGATAATAGAGATAACAGAATTAACTGCAGCAAATGTCAAAGAAAGATTCGAGTCCAGCTTCCTCTCTCTGTCTGAACAGGTTACAGTTGTACGACCTTTGTCTGTTTCACAGCAATCACAAGTGTCATTAGCTCGCAATCTGATGAAATTATGGGTCTAACGGTGTCGAAAGTCGTTCACATCTCACGCCTGGTACCTGGCGGAACAACAGCAGGCAGGTGTATCTCAGTAAAGCAGTGCAACCATTTATTTCAGCCGTAATAGCAGGGCAGCAGGCGCACCTCCCTAATAATATCCTGACGCCTCCCCACTCGCTCTGACTCAGAGATCTTCTCAAAGGCCCCCTCTCCACTCATCCTCTCAGAGTGGCCTTCCTCTCATGGAGATGAACAGCAGCTGCCTCTTCCTGCCTCCCACCATACGTCAACACATCAGCGCCTGCCTGCCTTCAAACACCCAAAAATACGAGGCTGGATAAACCCGAAAGAATAGCCTGCCGCAGTTCATATTACAGCGGCTGATGGGTATTGACAAATATATTTTTTGCCGGTGGAGACGTTCGCTGCAGCCAGACTGAGCCCACAGACCTGCAGAGTCCAGAGGAACGTTCAGGACAGGAGAGGAGGAGGACGCAGCCGGTCTGACCTCTGACCCCAAACTTACTGCAGCCTGTCACACTAAGTATCTGGCAAACTGTCCGATAAGCAGATTCAGTGATTATACTCATTCTGTCCAACAGCCCAAATAAAAGCCAGGCAGCGCCTGTTCACACAAGCAGCACCAGCACTGGTAGTACCAGGACCGTCCAGCAGGTGGCAGTGAGGAGCTCAGGTCCTGGAGGAGCTCCTGAACCTCCATGAATCCCTCTGCCAGACATGGAACTAGATTTCATTCTTCTTTACATTGCTTTAATCAATGATTCACTGGATCAAGATGGAGGAGGAAAACAGCTCACCTGCTGACCTGGGTATAACCCAGCTTCAGTCAGACCGAGTCTCATCCAGCTTTTACACATGGTTGTTATCAGGATAAAAGATAAAATAACTACTTGATTTATCCCAGAGAGAAATTATTCTTTACAGCAGCTAAAGTCACACAGTCCACACAGCATCCTCACAGTAGATGATAAATAAGTAGTATCGCACAAAGATAACATTAAGTGAGTAATGATAATAATAAAGATTAATGACAAATAATCAATAGCTAATAACCAGGTTGCATATATCGTATGTGTTTACCTTCAGATGTCATTCATTTTGCTGGTGAGAGTTATTTCATGAGCCCTCATGTTTTGGTTCCCACTCATGGATGTACCATGAGGACTGAATAGGACACCCCCACCCCCCCATCCTGATCTGAGTTTGCCCAGTGGCCACTGACGGTACTGCAACAACAAATCCCCCTGCAGCCCAAAAAGCTGTTTTACTATAGACAGCACTAGTAAAAGAGACTTGTCTTTGTATTGAATACTTTTAAGTCATGGACTTAATATCTGTCAAAAACTTTTCCAAAGGACAGAAAAACTACTGAGAAGTTAAGAAATACGGCTTTTAGTTTGCGACAAACTGTAATGGAAATAGATGGAGCAACGCAATCCACACAACACAAGCATGTTTGTTGTGTTGATGGAGCCTTGATAGGGAACTATCCTTCAAACTATCAGGAACTATCCTTCAAACTATCAGGAACTGTCCTTCAGATCTGTTAGGTGAGTAGAGGGAGGGTAATGTGAGGTGAGACAATAATATCCAATGGAAAAGAAAAGCTGTCTGATGGGTCCTAAAGGCTTCCCTGGAGAACTTCAAACCGTTTAATGAGATATCATCTCTATTTTTAACAGGTTATGAAGTGTTGTATGTTGTTATGTTGGAACATTCAGGATCGGAAACTCTGCTTTCACAACCTCGCAGATCAGCCACTCCCTCTCTGTTTTTATCTTCAATTTTTCTGTTTTTTGAAACAGAAAGTGCTTTTCCAGTCTATTTTCTCTGAACTTGTGATCATAGTCTTCATAGGCTTCAACTGAGCATAAATTAAGACAGGAGGCTGGGTGGCCCTTGTTGTGGAACAAAGCGAGGATCTCCACAGACTGGAGCCGGAGCCTGGATGCAGGCGCTGAGGCTCCGGGGCTGGACGCGTTTCACACCCGAAGCCTCTTCACTCGCTCTGCTCCTCTGCCGCCTCGCTCCACTCCTTCAGAGCTGTTTTGCCAACACGTTGTGTGTCGTACAGTCCTAAACGCACACTGGCAGCTCCCACGTCATTGATGTGGTAACAGACACTGGCTGGACTTAAGTTGTTTTAATTACGGCACACAGCACTTTTTCTTTTTTTAATTTGTCTGTGTTTGCTGAACAGCGGATCAGCAGAGAGGAAAGTGCAGAATTCTCTGGAAAGGTCATATCAACAGAAAGGAAAAGAAGTGTCTCTTACGGAAATAAAAGCAAAGTCCAGGACTGTGAAACACATCATTAAATGTTAATTTTGAAATAAATGAAATAAGTATTTCAGTATGATGAAGAGTGAATTTCACAGCGCGACACGCTCCGGCAGAAACAGACCTCAAAGCAGCAGAACTGCCTCCAGTGTGGAGACGTCTGCTCCGAGAAACAAGGGCGGAGGCGCGTGCTCCGTGTCAGGACTTCATCCCAAATACGCTTAAAGAAGGTTTTCATCTGGAAATGGAGCGGGAGGCATTGTAAATGGGACATTAAAAGGAATCCCACATCAATTTCCCACACCAAATGCTGCATAACAGGAGTCATTTTGACAAAGTAGCCGTGTGATTATTTTTTATTTCCATTTGAAAGCAATTAGCTGAAAGGTCCTTCCCTTGAGTTCTGTGACAGAATGTGTGGAATGACTCAGGATAATTGCTGTGAAATGAACAGAGTGCCAAGTTGAGAGAAGCACGAAAAAACCGCAAGGGTTCCCTCTCCATGGAAACGCCCTCCGCCTTTGTCAGGCACCAGGAAATTAGGCAGCAAGTGATAACGGGGCTTGAATGAGGAACAAATGCAGGGGGGCGAGTGATATTTACTCCATTTCAAGCCATTACAGAAATTGAGTGTTTCCCCACGTCTCACGCTGTGCCCACTGAGTGCTTGGGTGAGGGAGGGGTGAAGTCGGGAGGTGTGTGTGTGTGTGTGTGTGTGTGTGTGTGTGCGCGCGTGGGGGAGGGGGGGGGGGGGCGTCGGCACCACTGACGGACAGCGACAGAATGAAGGTCAGCGCGTCACAGGGGTGAGGAGCGAGGAGGGAGGAGGGAGGAGAGAGGAGCGAGAAGGGAGGAGCGAGGAGCGAGAAGGGAGGAGCGAGGATGAGGCGGCCTCGGTGCCTCTCCTCGTGTCTTGGCCAGGAGCTGCCTCCTCCTCTGCCGCCCTAATTGCTGCCTTGCTTGGAGGCAGCGCTCCCTCGGTGCGCCTCCCGCGCCTCCTTTAATTACGTCAGCCGGAGAGCAACGTGATTGTTATTGTCATTACTCTCGTTAGTAATTAAGCAGCCATCGACTCCTTCTCTTTCCTCCCTGCACCCAGGCTGTGTGATTGGGCCGCAGGTCTGCAGATATGGATCAGGCTTCCGAACACTCGCCATCTTTGGTTGGCCGCGAGCCATGTAGACATATAGATTGAGAGTGAGGAAGAGGAGGAGGACTTTACTGCTTCATCTCCAAGGCTACGTTTCCATGGCCCTTTAAGTCAATAAGAGGGCAGAGGAACACGTAAACAGAGATGTCTCATGACCTTAGCCTCAATCAGGTCAGATCTGGAGTAATTACTCACATTATGCAGACAAGTAAACATGTTATTATTTGCAGCACTTTGCCACTCATTTTGCAGGAAAACGACAAGATGGAAACAAGGAAGATTTATCCTCTGGGCTGAGCTGAACCTGGGGGCTGTGCTGCTGTAGATGTTGAGGGAGGAGACCAGGATGAAGCTCTGGATGCTGCTAACATGGGAATGGAGATATGTGGAAGAAGCAGGTGAACCAGTGGAGGAGGAGGATACGTACTGGTCTGAACCAGTGGAGGAAGAGGATACGTACTGGTCTGAACCAGTGGAGGAGGAGGACACATACTGGTCTGAACCAGAGGAGGAGGAGGATACGTACTGGTCTGAACCAGTGGAGGAGGAGGACACGTACTGGTCTGAACCAGTGGAGGAGGAGGATACGTACTGGTCTGAACCAGTGGAGGAGGAGGACATGTACTGTGCATATTGTACTGTAACCCAACCAGTAGGCTGCAGACTGGTAACGTCGGTTCATACTGGCACAGAAAGAAAAAAATGAAATCGATTTTCACTGTGAAAGCTGCTTTATTTTGAAGAATGTTTTATTTTGAAAAGAACCAGAACCTGAATTCCGAGACACTCGATTCGATGGTCCTTGATGCTAAAAAGATTGTGGACAGCAGCTCTAGAGCATGTAAACGGGAGTATTGATGAAAAAAGTGATGAAGCGAGCGTTCATTTCTCATTCACGCTACATGATCTGCAGTGACATCGAGGCCAAGAAGCTGCCCAGCAGATCCAGCAGATCAGGGCCCGGGAGCCGTGGTGCTGGCTGTGGTGACGGAGGAGGAAGAGGAGGAAGAGGAGGACGCTGCATCCTGTTCAGACAAAGAGCAGGAGAGGAGAGAAGAAACAAGGCCGTGGAGCCGAGATCAACCAGGAAAAAAAAACAACTCCAAACTTCTTCAACAAAATCTGTGAAAGTTTGTTCCTGACCTTGATGGAGTGAACGTGCATTGTCCACAGATGGTGTGAAGCGTTTTATTCAGCTGCTATTCAGAAAAACCGTTCAGTCAGAATGTTGTAAGGAGCCTCAGCTGAGAGCTCACCTTAATGATCATAAATGGCTTGGCTTTAAAGCTGCGTTTGAACCTTCACCTGCGCATTCAGCCCATATCTGCCCGAGCTCGGAGGCCGTCTGACACATGACATTCACAGCCACTGCTACAAATGATAATACTAGTAAACTTTATTTGTTCAGAACTTTTCGCATATTAAATTCAGCTTGAACAAGTTAGAAAATAATTTGCACACAGTCTAAACCCCACCATAATGATGAGAATTGAAAGTAAGCTAACAATAATGAGAAGATACAGAAAGAGAAGATGAGATGAGAAATAAAACCCAAGCCAAGTATATTTAAAAGTTAAAACCAAACATAATTCACATGCTATGACAGACTATGTGTCTGCGTCTTTATGTGCAGCTGTCTTCGAGTACCTTGAAGAGCTCCATATAAATGGATAGTATTCTTTTTTATTCTTTTTTATTATTATTGTATTTCAAGGACTCTTCTAAATGAAGGGCAGCTGGAGTTGAAGCGCTAGAGCAGAGTGGAGATCTGTGGCAACGCACGTTATTATAATTGTTATTATCGGGTCTGATCACATGCTGGATTTTATGAATAACCTGCTGCTGGTTTGTTCACCTGGATGAACTTGCAATTATGTCATTAATTTGTAAAGATTCAGTGGCTGTGCTTCCTCAGCAGAATCAAAGAGATAAATTCAAGTAAAAGTTAAAATAAAAGCGCAGGTGCTAGCATTGAAGGTGTTTGAGCTGTAGCCCAAGGTGTTTGTGTTCCTGCTCCATCCCATAATAACCCTGGTACCATGTGGTCCTGCTCCATGGTACCAGGGGGTACCATGTGGTCCTGCTCCATCCCATAATAACCCTGGTACCATGTGGTCCTGCTCCATCCCATAATAACCCTGGTACCATGTGGTCCTGCTCCATCCCATAATGACCCTGGTACCATGTGGTCCTGCTCCATCCCATAATAACCCTGGTACCATGTGGTCCTGCTCCATCCCATAATAAGCCTGGTACCATGTGGTCCTGGTCCTCCACTCTGAGGAAGATGGACGTCCAGAACATAGTTTTCTTAGATCTTTGAATCAGATGTAGAAACAGTTGAGTCTCCTCCTCTGTCCATCTGGTCTGAAGGGAACTGGTCATGTGACCCCTACGTCAGGTCACGTGACCTGGAGATGTGAACAAAGTGTTTCCATCACACTAAGCTACTAACACATCTGAAGAACCACCTAATGAGAACATAACATTGTTTTTGCAATATTTGAGCAGGTTATTGGAATATTGCTGTTTCCATTACCAGGTCATTATTGCGATATTTAGGTTTTAGTGGTTTAACGTGCTACTGCTAGAGGCTGACTGATAAATCTGATGTAAACACAGAAACCTCTGCAGCAACATCACATCACCAGAGATGTCACCAAAATCAAAGGAATCAATCCCAGGTCTTCCCTCTCTTCTCCCCTTTGGGAAAGTGGCAGAGAGTGGTGAGAATAATAGTCTAGAGTACAGAGGAGGGAGTTCAATAATCGTGCAGGAGTGACAAGGACCCAAAAGCCATTCCTGCCTGAGCACTAATCCCCACTCTTTTCTCTTTTTTGTGGGACGCACACAGAGTGAGATAAGCCCGGAGGTTAATGCGGAGGCGTCTCTCCCCTGTCCTCGCCGCTGACAGCGGCTGACAGGCGGACCCCAGCAGCGCGCCTTGTTTATGTTAATGTCGCTGGCCCGGGCCAGATCCCACGCCGCGTGGCGCAGATAGAGACGTCACAGGCTCGTCAGAGCGCCGCTGGAGCCCCCGTCTGTGGGGAGGGTGGGGGTGCAGGGCTGTGGAGGAGGGCCCGGGGTGACGGAGATGACTGGGACACATGACGTGTCAGTCTGGAGTGCTGGCGCAGTCTTGCACGCTGGCTGCCTCTTATTTTGAAAGGGTCAGTTACCATCACAACTAGCGTGGAATGTGAGCACACGTTGTTCCTGAAACGCACGAGACCGCTGCTCCAAACATCACGCTTATACAGCACAATGAGAGCTCTGCTCCGGCCAGTAGTTCCAATAAGGACCAGTTAAACCAGCACGATCAGTAAAGATAGTTGGTGGTTCCACTGCTACTACCGTCATTACACTGCTGGAAGCTCAGGAAGACTAATCTCAAGGTTCCTTGTATCGCTCAGTACAATGATGATAAAGGCTATATTCTACTCTACTGTAATAGAGTTCTAGTTGAATTGTAAACATTTGCTTTAAATCCTTTTATATGGATAATGTTTGAATTTAATGTAAAAGCCAGAAGCCCCGTACACACAGGCATTAAGAGACATGTGAAAAACGTCTAAGGTTGTCTTTATCCGGTTAGCGTGTCAGAACGACGGTTAGCACCCGGTAATAATCAGCAGTTCTGTCAGGTCAGGTAGTGTGGAGAGCCAATCACAGGGCAGTGATCATTTATTAAGGCGCTTAAGGTAGAAAAATGAGAAACTCTGTAGTGTCCACACACGTCCTGCCGGGCCCGTGGCTACTGCCACCTACTGGACGATCCCAGTGTTCCCAGTGCTGGAGCTGCATGTGTGAACAGGAGACGCTTCTGTCCTGGAAGGTGGAGACGGTCACTCATTGACCCGGAGAGGCTGACCAGGCGGTTTACTGGCTACTATGTGTGATTCATCGTTGTATCTCTTTATTATTAGTCTAAATTATTATGAGTCTGAACTATTTCTTCTCATTAATTATCATTATTAATTACAATCAACTATACATCCACAACAAAGTATGAACATACATATATTGTCTTGGACACATACCATTGTATTGTATTTTATTTATTTGAAGCTTTATTTAAACTGCTTTTTATCTTCTTATCTTTATTTTTGTAGTTTGTAAAAAATTCACTGATAATTATGTGACAAATTAAATTTGAAACATATGATTACTATATTACTACTATATTACTGCATTATTGTTTATTAATAATGAATAATACTGGATTATTATTTGTAGTTACTGTGAGATTCAGTGTATTGTGAGGATGTTTTGTGTGCCTGTGGCTGCTGGACCCACCTCTGCCCTGGGGATAAATGAAGACGATCTTATCTTATCTCGTCTCTTTCTATGAAAGGTGCTTAAATGATTTACAGAAGAGAAGAAGAATCTGGAGCAGTCAGCCGATCACCCAGCAGACACAGGTAGAGAGAGTAAAGCAGAAAACCTGCAGATGATCTCTCCTGATTCACTGTTTCACCCTCAGCAAACATCTGCTCCCCCCACCCTGCCCTCCATGCCTCTTCCTCTTCTTCTTCTTCCTTTTTTAAAAGAACTAAAAATCATTTCTGAACTTCTGCAGCGGGCTGAGAGAGCACTGCTGCTTTATCAGCTTCACACCAGACGCTCTCGCAGCGCGCTCTTGTCCCCTTGTTTATCTGTTTGCCACTCTGAGGTATCACTCTCATCATATGCCTTGTCTCTCACTGATGAATGGTTGTGTGGTGGTGACCCCCCCGTCCCTCACCCCCTCCCTCACCTCCCAGCCTCCACCCCCCCGTCCTCCCCTTGTTTGTGTCAGGGTGATGTAGGACTGACCCGTGGAGGTGGGAGCAAGGTGGGGACATTGAGACAGATGAAGGGTCAGGCGTGTGTGCCGAGCAGCGTCTCCTCTGGGTCTCCTTCACCCCGGTGTGTCGACCCGCGCCAGCCTTTCATTCTAATCTGATGATAATGATATTTGCTCAGGACGACCTCTGCTTGCACAGTGTAATTACCCACCCAGCTTTCTATGATCTCAGCTATTGGAAATCGATGGGCCATAAGAGGGCCCCATCAGAGCTTATTATTATCACTGCTCGCTTTTCGTTACAGCGCGATCAGATTTAATATGTTGTCGAGTTTTTTTTAACGCATGTTTCGTCCTCATTTCTTTACGTCAGCTACCGTCGCCGTGGGTAAGTCAGCGTCGAGGTCATCTTCGGATGAAAACTTCTCCAATTCCTCCGAAAACTGTGAGCTGGAGACGGGCGGAGACCCTGGACGTGTTCTCCTCATGTGACAGACATCGGCCGCTCCTCGTCTGATCCCGGCTGCTGCCTCTGGCCCGCCGCTCTCAGGCTGCGTTTGTGAGAAGACGCTGCAGGTTGGGTTGAGGTGAGGCCGCTGTCGAGGACTCCCTCCATTAGCCACTCGTGCGGGGTGAAGTGTCCTCGGGACGGCGGCCACCAGGCGACCCGGCTCTGCCGCCTCCATCGTGACACTTCACTCCAGGCCCTCGCTGCCGTGACCTTCCGGAAGCTGCCGCAAACAGACCTTCCTTGTACCGCCAAGGGTACGCGTGTGGTCCACTGATCTGGACATTATTGCCTCCACTTCAGCCTTATGAAGCCCAAACTTGTTATTCCAAGAGTAAAGCAGTGTCTTTGCAGTGACCTTTGCGCTTGTTATTGTCAGACTTGTCAAAGAGATAAGAGGATCACACGTGAGATTTCATCGATGGGGGGTAAACGAGGGCAGAGCCGAGACGCTCTGAGGACTGAGTCTCACTAAATAATGGTGATGGACTTTCTCTGTCATTCCTCAGATGAAGGGTGTGGAAGTGTTTTATTTGTGTTTGTTCCGATCGGGTCATGGCTTGTTGTGTGCCTCAGGTCGCACCCCCCCGCCCCTCCTCAGCTTCTTTGAGCCGCAATTTCCTTTTATTGACCTCTGTAAAGTGCCCGGCTCCGTAAACACTGAGGGGTTGTCATGTTTTTATTAGCTAAAGGAAGCTAATAACACAGCCATCAGCATTTATTTTGCTCTGTGGGGTTTTCACACAGGAATCCGATGCGAAACACGTCGCTAAATGCACCAGAGATCCTCTGACCTCGGAATTACAGCGATAGCATCTGGAGGTCACGGAGCCTCGATGAGGCCAAAAGATGGATTCTGAAGAAACAAACATTTTAGAGAGAAATATGAGAAGGATTAAAGCGAGGGGATGAAGGGGGGTTGGAGGGAGGGAAGGCGGATTGGGAAGGTGGTCGCGGCCGTTGTGAAAATGTATTTTTAGCCGAGGACAGAAAAGGTGACATGGGAGGAGAGGTGGAAGTGATCGATATGTTTGTGCAAAAAGGCAGAGGACTGCCGAGACACAACAGTGGAAGTCATGAGTGAGGCAGTCCCTCAAGGGGACGGCAGGCTCGGCCAACGTGGAGGCACAACAAATGAGGAAACGGTAACAGAGATATGGCTGATGAGCACGGGGGTGTGCTGGGAGGCTGCTAAGTGACAGGAAATATTTGTTATGAACAAGACTGTGGAGCATTTGAACAGGAGTAAGAAGCAGAATCCAGGCTTCCAGACTGAGAATAGGCAAAAATGCAATGAGACGGCTTAGTTGAAGATGGTCCAGTTCTATTCTGAGAGAGGAGGTGAACAGTGAATGTGGTCCTAATGCCTCCCTCAAGATTTGTCGGTCTGCAAGAAAAAAAAAGACACTATGGCTTCCTGAAAGCGAGTACTCGTTGTGCTTAGTTTCAAAAAACATCTGACTCTTTATCAAGTGTTCCAGCTCTGACAAGTTATTCCACTTCCTGCATCGACTGTGCAGGGGTCAGAGGACACAGATCTGAGATGAACCAGAGACGTTAATATAGCCCCCATGGATGCCAAACTTCCTTTTGGCAACACTAGAGCTTCAAGTGAACTTATTTTTACACTGGTGGATAAAATAAAGTAAAAAATACATACATGGTTTAATGTTCCAGCTTGTTGTTCAGATGTTTCCTCCACTGCTGCTCGTCCTCGTCCTTCACTTCCCGGCTGCTGCTGAATGTGAACCTTTGTCTGACTGATTCTCTGCAGAACAGATTCACTTCATTTCTGCATCATACAAACTTCCACACTTCGATCAAGCTTCCACAAAACCTTCGCACGCAGTTTGGAGGAAACTGCACCGTGTTTTTTTGTGAAGTTTTAAAGAAAGAGTCATCCTTTTGTTGTTGTTGTTGTCGCCATGACAACGATGCCCGACTCCATCTGCCGAGGGAAACTTTGAGATGTGGTCAAAAATACAAGTAATTATCAGCCAGATATCCCTGCTCTCTCTCTGTGTGTGTGTGTGTGTGTGTGTGTGTGTGTGTGTGTGTGTGTGTGTGTGTGTGTGCTTTATATATTTTATTTTTCTAATATCACATCTGTTGTTGTGTTATTAAAGCCTAAAATAATTCAACACGTCCTCCCACCTGAACACCTGAACAGCTCCTGCTTCCCATGGTGTGGAGGAGGCCATGAGGAGCAGGGAGGTGAGGGGAGGTGAGTGGCCGTTCTTCTTCTCCTCTGAAGGCTGCAGGCATGTGAGCTCACATACGCCCCCTTCATGGAGGCAGAGGTACTGCCCTCAGTCATGTCTTTACAGATTCATGTCCGATCAGTCACACTAAATATATTCACTAATACATGAAATAAATTACCCTGTTGATGGACAGTGAGGACGTATGATTAAAGAGATTAAAATGTATAAAAACAACAGGAAAGCAAAAGATGCTTCAGCTCAACTCACTTTGATGGGATTCAGTTCAATCAGTTCAGTGCTCTCTCACTGGCTTCCTCTCAGGTGGAATTAAACAAGAAAAACACAAATTCAGTGATTTTGATAATTAAAATGATTGAAATGAATGAATGAATCATAAAGGAATTACGTTCATGTTGGGAAGGTTCAGACTGGAGCCACACAAACCACCAGGACACAGGAGTTGCCTTTACGTTTAATTTCTGTTTATTTGCTTTGCTGCTTAAACCAAGGGGGTGGTGTCACCGAGTGCCATGGTTAATGAGGTGAATCAAACACGCATGGCAAACTCAGGTGAGCACCACTAGCACACACACACAGAGTCTGGAGACAAAGGAAAAGGGGGAAGGCCTCTACTGGGCCTCTATTTGTAGAGTGGGAGGAACAGTGGGCGGTGCTCCCATCACCTTCCCACTCCTGCAGGCAGACTTCTCAGCCTTGGAGTTTGTGACAGCCGCCCCCGGATTTGTGCAGCAAATACGTACGTTTACTTCAATCTGTGATCTCAGGAAGTGGGATTAGTCTGGCGACAGGTCGTATGTATTCTCTTCCCTGAATACTGACCTTAGCACTGCGAACCTTTCCATCCTTTCCAGGGTACACCTCAGTAATCCTTCCGATGGGCCATGATGCTCGAGGATACTGGGGGTCAACAATCATTGCAACCTGACCTGAATCAAAGTTTTCCTTGTCAGATTTCCATTTTTGTCTGGTTTGTAGAGTAGGGAGAAAATGGCGAATGAATGCTGTCCAGAAATGATCTGCCAAGATCTGGCTGTGACGCCATGTCCTCCGGCCAAGGAGTTCACTTGAGCAGTAGATGGCTTGAGGAAGAGAGGAATCAAGCCGCCCCATTAGCAACATATTTGGTGTTACTGGATCTGGATCGGCAAGGTCAGAGGACACGTATCCAAGGGGCTTCGAATTAAGGGTGCCTTCAACTTCAACCAGTACGGTGTGCAGGACTGTGTCTGTTGTTGTTTGCTTCCCCAAGGCAACGTAGAGGGCCGTTTTGACAGATCTTATTTCGCGTTCCCAGCTTCCACCAAAATGTGGGGCAGATGGAGGATTGAACTGGAATCTCACCTGTGTGTGAGCTAATTTTTGCTTCAAATCCGATGCCATGGCCTGGAAAGCATTTCTTAGCTCTGACTCTCCTGCTTTGAAATTTGTTCCACAATCAGAGAGGAGTTCAAAGGGTTTTCCCCTCCGTGAGACAAATCTTCTGAAGGCCATCAGAAATGTATCGGCATCCATACTGTTGAGGAGCTCAAGATGTACACAGCGTGTTGTTAAGCATTTAAAGAGTATGCCCCACCTTTTCTCTGTGCGACGGCCAATTTTCACTGTGAAAGGCCCAAAACAGTCCACGCCTGTGGACCAGAATGGGGGCTTTGACAAACGAAGGCGGGCTGGAGGGAGATCGGCCATTTTGGGGATAACTGGTTTAGCTCTCCATTTCTGACAGTCTTGACATTGATGTTGATGCTGGCGAATGGCTTGGCGACCACGCAGAATCCAGTACCTCCGTCTCATTTCTCCCAGGACGCGCTCAGGGCCTGGGTGCAGTAGTTTCTCATCGTAATGTTTAATAATGAGTCTAGTGACATGATGTTTAGGATCTAAGACGATAGGATGAATAGTGTCGTGGGCAAGGGTCTCTGCTCTTCGGAGTCGGCCTCCCACTCGGATTAGGCCGAGTTGACTGTCATATTCAGGGGACAGGGGGAGTAGTTTGCTATTCCTTGGAATAGATTTCTCACCTTTAAGGGCGTTCATCTCCTCGGGGAAACACTCTGATTGAGCTCTTTGCAGAAGGTGCTTCTCTGAATCAATGTAACATTGGGCTATGTTTGAACTGTGAACTGCCGCCCCATAAAGCACAGTCTTTGTTTCCTCTATTAGGTCGTCCCAGTTGCCGTACTTCTTCAAATCAGGAAGGTTTATGCCAGTTGACATCACTGTTCCACAGAACATCGATTTCCTGATTTCCTCAACTGGTTCTGGTTCAGCTGGTACGAGTGGACTGGTTGGCCAGCAGTTAGTACTCATGAGGAGGAATGGTGGGCCTTGACTCCATCTGTGTTGCTGAGAGAGCTCCAGGAGGGTTTTGCCTCGTGTTATATCATCAGCTGGGTTATTCTTTGAGTCAACATACCTCCAGCTCCTGGCGTTGGTCAGGGTCTGAATCTCAGCTATTCTGGTTCCAACAAACACCTTGTAACGGCAGGAGTCAGAGGTCAGCCAGGACAAGACTGTTGTTGAATCAGTCCAGAGTGTCACTGACTGTTGGGGAATAGTGAGCTCGGTGCTGAGGAGATAAGCCAGCTGGGCACCTGCTAGGGCTGCACACAGTTCAAGACGAGGGATAGAAAGCTGGCGTTTAGGGGCTATGCGAGACCTGGCCATGATGAAGCTGACATGAATGTTCTCGGCATTGTCTTCAATCCGAAGGTAGGCGACTGCACCATAGACGCGCTCTGAAGCGTCGCAGAACACATGCATTTGGGGATCTAATGTGGCTGAGTTGATGCATGTGGGCAGATAACAGCGGGGGAAGCGAATGTCAGGGAGATTATTCAGTTCCAGCTCCCATACTTGCCATTGCTTCAACAGACTTTCTGTTTTGATGATATTATCCCATCCTCTTTCCTGTTTCCATAGGTCTTGAACCAGGATCTTTGCTCGGGTTATGAAGGGAGCCAGATAGCCGAGAGGATCATATTGACTTGCCAGCACTCTGTATATATTCCTCATTGTAGGTTGATGGTAGGTGATTAGTTTAGTTTTGTAGCTCAGCATGTCTGTCAGGCAGTTCCATTGGAGACCTAATGTCAGTTCCTTGGGATCTCCATTTCCTGAGAGCCACAACTCACTGGTTTTAGACTTTGCATCTGGTGGAAGATGGTGAATGACAGCTGGATCATTACTAGCCCACTGTCTGATGTCGAAGCCACCAGTTGCCAGCAGAGGGCGCATCTTTTCAATGAGTGACTTGGCTTGGTGAGAGGATGGGAAACTTTGGAGGCAGTTATCAACATAAAAACATTGTTGGACAGAGTGGAGAACCTCCTCATTCCTATCACAGTGATCTTGGACATGTCTGTTGACTGCGTAGATGGCGCAGCATGGACTACAGGTTGTTCCAAAGGGCAATACTTGCCATTCATACACACTTGGCTCCTGATCCAGCTGCATCCCTCTCCATATAAAGCGCAATAAAGACTTGTCCTCATTCAGAAGGCGTATCTGGTGAAACATACCTTTAATATCTCCACAGATTGCAATGGGATGTAGGCGAAATCTGAGGAGAACTCCGAGCAAAGAGGGGCCGAGTGTTGGACCAGGCAGAAGACATCTGTTTAAAGATTGTCCCATATACTCAAAGGAGCAGTCAAATACAACCCTGTGCTTGTTGTTATGTTCGACGATGTGATGTGGGAAATACCAGATCTCTTTAGGTTGGTCTTCCTCTTCACTGGGGATTTGACGAACATAGCCAGACTGCACCAGCTTATCCAGTTCCTCTTGATATTTTTCAGACAGTTTGGGATCCTTGGATAAGCGTCGTTCAGTAGCACAGAGACGGGACAGGACAGCTTCCTTTGGAGCTCTAAGAACAGGCATAGTAGGGGCTCTAAGCAAGGGAGTGGCATAGCGCATTACACCATCTATGTTTAATCTCACCGTTTTAGAATTGAGAAGATCAAGGGACAATTTATCCTGTTTAGATCTTGTGGCTGTCTTCTCATTCACGTAGGGCAGAGTGTCGATCTGCCACAACCTTTCCACATTCCTGAGCAGTTCACTTTTGAAGCAGGTAAGGGCAAAGGAAACATTTGGCTGGGTTTGGATTACATTAGCTGGCCCTTGGAGAGCCCATCCGAGCCGGGTGTGCACAGCCAGTGGACCGCCAGGGGGCCCCATCCGGATCTCTTCTGTGGCTGTGATTAGATGGGCATAGTCTGAGCCAATGAGAACCAGGGGACATACATAGTCAATGGGCTGTAATGGGATACCATTTAAATGGTGATATTGCTCTTGTAGCTGCTTCAGGGGGTATGTATGTTGAGACAGCCCAAGGTTCTCTGCCGTGAAAGCTTGATTAATAACATGTCTTTCATTTGGCTGGTTAAGAGGGGAAATTTCAAAGGACACGGATGCCCCATCCAATCGCACTACATCATGTCTCACTGTGCATAGGGAGATGGTTTCAGGCTGAGTGGCAAGGGCCAACTGTTGAACAGCTTGAGGGAGCAGAATGGACCTATCTGCACCATCATCAAGAACTGCGTGTGTTTTAAGGGTTTTATCCCCGTTATGTATGAGTACATTCACAACCTTCAGCATTACTTTACGAGAGCGATTAGGTTGGTCAATATAGAGAAGCTCAGAGGGGGAAGATGCAAACATCACTGTTGCCGACTTAGGTGTATGGAGATCATGGAGAATTGTCAAGTGAATATCTTTACATATATTACATGGCCTCTTCAAGGTGCATTTATCTATTTTGTGTGTTCTCCCACATTTAGTGCACCCCCCTTTCTCACTGATCCATTTTTCAACTTCAGATAGTGTGAGTTTCTTAAATTTTGCACATGAACCAAGGAAGTGGTCTCGAATATTGCAGTAGGGACAGTAAGGTGTAGGTTTAATGGCATTGGCATTTACCTTGGAGGTTACTCTCAATGTGGCATTCTCATCAGATGTTGACAGCATGCAAACAGAGGAGACTGGTCTGGAGGGCTGGCGTCTTCCAGTCTGCTGTTTCTCTTGTTTGTGAAACTCCACAGCTCTCTCTGATATGCGTTTGGCCCTTGATTTGAGTTGTAGCCAGGTCGAAAGGTCAAGGAGGGAATAAGTTTGGGTTACCTGTCCAGTGAGAATGCCTCGGTTAATACAGTGCTCAATGAATCCATCTCTGTACTGTACAGGGAGTTTACTGAGGAGTTTATCCACATGAGAGCCACATCTTAATTCAGATCCTGTTGGGCCCTCCAGTGTCAGCAACATTCCCACCAGAGCATGGATAGAGAGGGAGAAATCATCGAAGGCCTCAACATCACCAATGCGAATAACAGGAGAATTCAATATTGACCCAATCTCACTCTGAACTAACAGTCTTGGTTGACCATACTTCTCCTGCAGCGCTTGGAGGGCAGTGGAATACGGTCTCATATCATGCATGCAAGATTTGGCCAATTTGTGGGCTCCTGCATGTTTAAGATGTTCTAAGAGGACCTGGTATTTGAATTGCTCAGTAAGATGGGTGTGGTTATCAAGGAGGTTATCTAGGGCCATTTTTAACAGAGCAAAATCACTTTCTCGACCACTCTCAAAAACAGGAAGTGAGGGTTTTGGTATCCCATAGGCTGAGGCCAGGACCAGATCCGTAACGTTGGGGGGTTGCGAGTGCACAGAATGTGGAGGCTGAGATGATATCTGCATAGGTGGTAAACTCCCAGTGATTGTGGGCTGCACAGGGCCAAGCATGGATGAAGATTGATTGGGGGCTTGGACTGAGCCTCGAGTTACAGGTGCATGGTAGGTAGAGAGGGCTGGTAGAGGAGGGATATATGACTGGACAGTAGAGGTGGGAACCTGGACAGTGGATTGCTGCGATGGTTGAAGCATAGGATGAATCTGAGGAGCATTGGAATAGCCAATTTGTGATATTGGGGGTGTTGAATCATCTTGAGACTCAGCATATCTCATGTTTACAGGGGCAGGAGTAAATATTCTGGAAGGAGGCAGATCATGAAAGGAGGTGGAAGCTACATGGTCATGAAGAGATGATGTTGGTGCAGAAGCTGCAGCAGGGTGATCATCTAAGAGGTTTTCTCTAATAAAACTTGAAACAAGCTGGGCTGCTTCAAGCTCGTGCTCTTTAATGCGGATGCGTCGATTTGTTGCAACATTTCTGACAATTTTCTCTCTCTTCTGTTGTGCTTCCTGTTGTCTTTGCTGAGCATCTCTTGCTTCCTTGTCTATCAATGCACATTCTGCATCAAGCTCCTCATCCTCCATTCGTTGTCTTTTTAACTCCTCTAGCTCATCTCTCCTCTTCTTCTCTTCAAGGAGGCTGGCTTGGAGGTCACTTAAGACAGAAGTATTGCTGCCCCGGGAAGCCCTACTAATACGAGAGGCTGAGGGGAGACTGGAAGCTGACTTTGAGCCAATCGTTCTACTATAAGCGCCACTGCGTGGGCCATGGGACTTTATAGCTGTTTGTTGTGGCAGTGCGTGGACGCCGTAATAGTCAGGGGGGCGTCTATGCCTTCTGGGTCTCTCTGGGCCGCTGGGCCCTGTGTATGGGTTCTCAGGGATCGTATAAGATACTGTTGGCAGAGAGGGAATTGATGGTTCAGGTGGAAGGGCAGGCTCTATAGGTCGAGTGGATGAAGATGGCCGAGGTGATGTTTGAGACGGTTCAGGGGAAGCCTTATCCATTTTAGGCTGGGTTATGTCTTGTTCACCTCGGTGTTCATCCATGAATTCAGGAGAAGCCTGCGCGTCAGTGTTCAGCCCATCATCATCTGGGTTGATGCCTTCAGTCTTTGATTCAGCTGATTCAGCAGCCATTTTAGGTTGATCTCTGGACATGTGGGGTGTGGCTCAGTCATCCGGCTCGAAGGACCAATTTGTTGGGAAGGTTCAGACTGGAGCCACACAAACCACCAGGACACAGGAGTTGCCTTTACGTTTAATTTCTGTTTATTTGCTTTGCTGCTTAAACCAAGGGGGTGGTGTCACCGAGTGCCATGGTTAATGAGGTGAATCAAACACGCATGGCAAACTCAGGTGAGCACCACTAGCACACACACACAGAGTCTGGAGACAAAGGAAAAGGGGGAAGGCCTCTACTGGGCCTCTATTTGTAGAGTGGGAGGAACAGTGGGCGGTGCTCCCATCACCTTCCCACTCCTGCAGGCAGACTTCTCAGCCTTGGAGTTTGTGACAGTTCATAACAGATCAGTGGACATTTCATGATGAAGGGTGAGGAACTCCGCGGCCACAAAGCGTTTTTGTTGGAATAAATGTGACGTAGCATGAAGCGCTGCGTCCATCATCACCTCCATCACTGACTCACACAACGATGGTATTACAACTTATGATCAACGCACAAAAAAAGAAATTGCCTCTTTATACAAATTTAAAAGAGATTTTTGAGCCGTATGTCGTCGAGCAGGAGCTGAACCCACCTCAGGTCACTGTCAAAGCCGCGGCCCCAGCAGTAAATCACCACTGTGACATTTTATTTTACTGTTAAGTGCGTTCCACCTTTGTGCACCCCGGAGCATGATTTCCACTGACACACCTTCCGAGACGAACACGTTTCCAACAGCTGATTTCTCGACTTTCTTCCCACTTTGAACACATGCTTAATGTATAGCGGCCACCTTTGGTCTTTAAAGTATGACGTGTGTGTGTGTGTTTGTCTGACTGTGTGAGTGTGAGCGTGTGCATGCATGCGTGTATTCCTCTCAGCTGTGACTGGTTAAATGATTTCTTGAAGGGCTGTAGAGCGACCATTTCATTTTGGCACCTAATAACAGTCAGGTCACACTGTGCCCCGGCTGATCCTCTTTGATATGGTCCCTGCTCTTGCCCAAGCCCTTCTTTCACAGGTGCCAATCATTATAATCAAGCCCCTGCTGCCCCCACCTCCGCCTCCGGCCCCGACGCCATCTCCATCCCGACCCCGGAGGGCAGGTGGAGGCCGGCCCGCAGTTGTGTGCACTTCATGCAGCCACGTTCCCAGAATCCGTCCCATTCCGAAGATCCACCTCCGGACAAAGAGGCGCTCCAACCCGACGGCTCAGGTTTCCTTTTTTCTCTTTTTTTTGCGGCGCAGCTCGCGTCGCTATCACACCGGAGCAGTTGCCGTGTGCAAGGGCATCATGACAGTGAGGACTAATGGTGTGGGAAGGCTGAGCTCTCCCGGCTGCTGCACCCCAGACACATTTCCCAGCTGGTGTGGGGATTCAGTGGGGTCACCTGCCAAAGGTTACCCATTTCCAAAAAGGCCAGAGGTCAAAAGTGAGCCTGGTTTCCAGATTATATTTAGCGATTGGCTGGGTCTGCCCTTTTCTGAGATGAATTACTAACTTTATTGCTCTGCCCCAATGGACTGGTCAGTGTTAAACCAATGACAGCGAGACAGAAATCAAATTGAACTCGAGATCAAATCAGGGCGAACAGTCGCCCAAGGCGGACGCCGCGTTAATGAAAAGTGGACGAGCGGCTGATTTGCTGCTTTTCTTTTTTCTTTTACATTCTTTTCTGCTGTTGTGTTTGTTTTCTGGAGGAGAGACGACGCTGCGCTGGTCGTGTAACGTCATCACATCTGGCACAGCTGTCAGCTTTTCACCGCGTCATCATTGAGCTTCTGTGATTTATTCACTTCCATGATTAATCAATTTTATTGAGTCTCCTGCCACGAGGAGACATTCCTGCCTCCCACCCATAAATGACATTCATCTTCCTTTAGTTTGTGATAGAAATATAATTTTGAAATAAATATCTTGACTTTCCAACATGTCCCTAACCTGTTTTCATTCACCTGTTCAATGTTTCGTACGAACTGATTTAATCTGTTTCCAGTCAAGGCTTTTTATTTTTGCGGTTGTGTTTACTCACTCAAAGCACTTAAGGTTTGGCACAAACAGCTTCCTGATCGTTCTCTAAGCCACACTGACGCGTTTTTTTAGCCTAAGCTTAACCTTCCTTCAGTCTGGCTGGCAATAAAATGCTGAGAACAAGACTTTCATTCACTGGCTGCTTCACAGTGAAGTCAGATGAACACAAAGGCACGGCTTCTCCGTTTTCTGCTGCTGCAGTGTTTCGATTTGTGGATTTGCACACACATGAAATACTAAATTTAATGAACCGTGTGGCCAATATCTCATCAAGTAAAAGCAAATCTCCGGTCTCTGCACAACACAAGCACAACAGATAATTGAGAATGCAACAACTGCAGCGGTTTATGTGAGGGTTGAAGTCGACGTACAAACATCGAGAGCAGAGACACAACAAGCCTTCTCTGCACACAGAGAGCCCGGACCATGCATTTCCTTTGTTTTATTAAAAACTGAATTTACAATATATCACATCACCAGAGGACTGCTTATTCATTTATTTATTCATGTATTCATTCCTGCCCAGGGCCGACCATCATATGCTTTACGTTGGTACTCTCTATGTAACACCCAGGGATCTATATTCCGTCACAAAGTGATTGATTTCCTTTAATGTAGTCCTCTCTAACAGCAAACATGCAAATAATTCACTGGAATATATAAAAACATGTTCGGCTGCATGCAGGGATGAGGCGGCCGTAATCCTGCCATAAAACACACGCCGGAGAGGCTCGAGTGGCAGGAGCTGCTGTGGATGCTTCAGCTTCTTCCTCCATGATCACGTTGTCAGATCCGTTCTGACACATCACCAGAAACCACCTCGGCCTCATTCCCAGCTCCTCACCTTCCCAGCTGCTGCGATCCCAAGTGTCTCATTGGGATTTAACTATAAAATCCAAATATAGACGCTCAGGCACACTGAGGTTCTGAGCGAGTTATTGATAAATTAAATGTGAATAGATGGAAAATAAGCACAGACATCTATTAGTGGATTTGAGGCGTCTACGTATGTGAATGAAGGCACACGCCTTCTGAGATCAGTGTTAATGAGCTGCATTATTTGGAAAGGATCAGAAAGTCACATGATGAGTGAGTGAGGCAGCCAGCCAGAATAAAGTGAATGTGTGGTTGCCAGATTAACATGTGAGAGCGTCGGATCTGTGCAGAAACAGTCCAGCATTTCCAATCCTGAAAATAGATTTGTAGAAGGGCTAAAAAAAAACCATTTGAGGTGTGTGTGATATCAGACAGTCTGCAGTGGTCAGACACAGTCTCATGAACTGACAGCATCCTGAGTAAATCCTAATGGTGGTTGCCAGGTAAGCATGAAACGGCGCCAGATCCGTGCAGAAATGAAGCACAGAACAACAATTTCCAAAATTTGTCTGCCATTTTGTAGACAAACAGCTCATTTATTATCTTAAAAGATAATTGATAGTGTAATTAAAAACATAAATAATCATTTGTTGCAGCTGTGGTCACTGTTTGTGTTCTGTGTGACCATGTTTCCATAAACCAACCAAACGCTCAGCTTCCCAACTCATCAAGGAGAGTTTCCTGTAGCCGACACATATGTATACACACACACACACACACACACACACACACACACACACACACACACATTACCAGGTGTCTGGTGAGTCTGGACGCGGCGCAGAGGAGCGTAGCGGAGCCACCTGGGATGAGAACGTGTTGCTATCTCGCACCACGGCGAGTCTTTCCCCGAGCAGAGAATTACCCACAAACCACTCTGTTTCCTGTCACACGCAGGACCCCTTGGAACGCCGTCCCTCCACCATCTGCTATTATCAGAAACTCGAAAAGCTCGACTTGTCTTGCTGCCAGAGGAACAGCACCCTCTCCCTCTTCTTTTTTGGTGCAGACCCCCCCCTCCTTTTATTTTTCGCCTCAACTCAATCCAGAAGCTTCACAGCCAACCCCCGGCCCTCCCAACCCACCAGCCCCCCCCGGCCCTCCCAACCCACCAGCCCCCCCCCCCCCCAGCCCCCCCTCCTGCCCCCCCCCCAATGCGGCTCAGGGTGGTTGGTGGGCCAGAGACGTCCTCCAGCCTCGTCTGCCATCACCTCATCATTTCTAGGGATTCAGAAATAAATTCATTACTGGTAAAGGTGAATATGAGGCTGTTTATCATACCAACAAATCTGTTACTTGTTTTTCAAGGTTAGATAATGTGTTTTTGGGTGAAACGTCCAATAGTTTTGTTTGTTCCATGCAATGAACAAGACACCAGACAGCAGCAAAGGTAAAGATCACACAGAAAATTGATATTTTTTACATTATTATCTATGCATTACTGTGTGCAATAACAGCAAGAATAATTAGTGTTAGTTACAAAAAAAAATGTGGCTAATATATGTAAATATCACCTGTATGCATAGGTCCTTGGTGCCATTGCCAACAGCTATTATAATAATTATTCCTGGGTCTTGTCAGTAGCTTGCCAAGTAGCCTGAGCTAAAGCACATGAAGCATAGACTAAACCAAAGCTGGATGCGTACAACATTCAGCTGAAGCTAAGTAAAGCTAAAAGCTCTGACTCTTATGACACAGAGGTGGAGGCGTACTTTTTGGATTACTTTGCGCTGATAGCGAAAAGTCTGAAAACAACTTATTATGAGTTTTATTTCTCTGAACTTTGAAGTGAAGGGACACCTCTGGCATGAAGAAGACGCTCTCAGAGTTCACGTGGAGGACAGCTTGGAGCGGCTGATGTTTAGTCTGCTTGATGTTCTGCATCTGTGACACCAGAGTTTAGACACAGATTTTGACTTCAGACTCAGTTTATTAAGGACCCACGCGTTGTGTTTCTACGTGGTGTGAATAATCAAATAACCTTTAAAAAGGTCAGAATCTGCAGCAGTGTCAGCGCCGGTTTGTCAACGTATTTCTACATGTTAGGAGTGATGAGTCACTGCTGAAGGCAGGCGCAGGAGCTTCACCTCCAGGGACTTCTCCTCAGGAGTAAAGAACAGGTTCCATGAGTCGACTGGTCGACCGGAGCGACTGGACCACGGGACATAGCTGTTAGCGCGCCCCCAGTTTGTGATGTATACTCACGTAGCGTTTCAGGTCAGGTTTCCATGCTACCGGTCACGAGGCCGGCGGCCCCAGGCCAGAGCGGTGGAGCAGACCGGTCCCGAGCCGTGGACAGATCCTGCAGCGCCTCGTCGGCTTAGCAGAGCTGAAGTCGTTGAGCTTCACTCAGTTTGTTTGTGTCTCTCCAGCAACACTTCAGCCCGCGTGGCTCTCTCTCCTCTTCACGCTGCCTCGTATTCAGCGGAGGCTGCAGCGGCTGGAGATGTGGTAGCTGCATGGCCTCGACCTGTGTTTTAGCTCTAATCTGTAATTGCATCCAGTGAAGGAGGACCGGGCCTCTGCGACGCGAGTGGCCATGAAGCGCGAGGCCGGAGCTGCAAAGCCACAGCGAGATGGAGAGATTGAGCAGGAACAGCAAACACAGATAAAAACCAATGGTGGTGCTGTTGGTGGAGGTGGAGTGGGGGGGGTGGTGGAGAAAAGCAAACGGATTGACTTTGGTAAGAGGTCACTTTTGAAAGTCCTCCCAAGTGATTGTTCGAAAGCACCATTTTTTTCTCAGTTCAGGACACCCCAGAGATGTGAAGTGTAAGGTTATAGTATGGCCCAGTGCTCTATATTAATGGTGACTTTGGCTCACCTAATACGGATTCTCAGGGTTATAGCCCCCGGGTGCCTGCTGAGCAGAATGTGAATGCAAAGAGAGCCAATCCCTCTCCCCATCCCCTCCCCGGTCACCAGGGCCCCACCAGCCCCCGCTCAAGGTTACAGCCTGGCAGCGATGAAGCCATCAGGCCTGATTTTAAATGATACCTTGCACTAGCCACCACTTAATGCCTTCCCGCTCCCTCTTTTTTCCTACTTTTTCTTTAAACTCTTGATTATCCCCCCTTTTCAGGTTGATATTGTAATGTGTGATCTGAGGGGAGGCTGAGTGGGAAAGACGCCTTTCTCCTTGAGCCGGCCGCCGCCGCCTCTCCTGCTGGGAGACAAAAGGAGAGGTTGTGATCAAGCGCTGCCTCCTAAGCCCTGAGCTACGCGCCGGGTCCCTCGGTGTTGTGTGGTGTGTGTTTGGGCGCGCTCTGGCCGACCGGGGCCCCGGCATAAATAATTGCTCTGCTGAACTCCCCGCACAACAAGGCCCCTGGAAAGTCGTGCACGTCATGTGTTCATTTTCCAGGGAAGCCTCGCTGCTCCGTTCCCGTCCTGTAATTACACTGTTAGATTTGCTCCTGGAGGAAGAAGAAGAAGAAGAAGAAAAAAATAAAAAGCCACCGCTGACAAACACCGCTCCGACGGACACTGGCACCTTCCTCTTTTCTGTGCGTGTGTGTGTGTGTGTGTGTGTGTGTGTGTGTGTGTGACTCCCTTCTCATTGCTCACGTAGATTTGGCTAATGCTTACTTGACGAGTAAAAATGTTATTCTAATGATGGTCGAGGGAGCAGGGTTTCTGCAGGTAGTTGTTATGGAAACTGCAGCTGCAGCTTAACTGCGCGATAAGCCTCCGCTCTCACCCCCCCTCCTCCCTCCTCCCTCCTCCCTCCTCCTCCTCTTCCTCTTCCTCCCACCCTCCCCTCCCCTCCTACTCCCCCTCCATCATCTTCTCTTGCTTTTCGATCTGGTGAACACAGCGTGTTGGAGTCATTACCAGGGTACAAATGGTTAAGGACAGAGCGAGACAACATTCAGTCCCGCGCTCGGAGGACGTGTGCAGAAGGTTCGGCGTCATCATACTCGGGTCTACAAAGAGCAGGACTGCAGCCTGTGTGTGTGTGTGTGTGTGTGTGTGTGTGTGTGTGTGTGTGTGTGCATTCCTTCACATCATTTTCATTGATCCCCCGTAAACACAGCACAGAGGCAGCTCTGGCAAATAAAACATCAACTTCATAATGTTTGCTTTCTGAATGATTGTTTTACTGTTGTATTGACTCCTGTGTGTGTGCGTGTGTGTGTGTGTGTGTGTGTGTGTGTGGGAGAGAGAGAGAGACCGGGCGTCCACTCTGTCAGAGTCCTCAGGTTGCACTGATTTATCGCTCCAAACATTTGTTTTCTTGAGTCGTGCTTGGTATTTGTTTACAGCTGAACCAGTGGAACATCCAAACAGCTTGTTACTACTCGTTACCACTCGTTACTGCTCGTTACTGCTCGTTACTGCTCGTTACTACTCGTTATCACTCATTACTACTCGTTACCACTTGTTACTACTCGTTATCACTCTTTACTAATCGTTACTGCTCGTTACTACTTGGTACTGCTCGTTACTACTTGTTACTGCTCGTTACAGTCGAGCGTTGTTTGTTTTGTCGCTGGACACACTCGACAGAGGGAAGCTCAGATTCCCAAACTGTGATCAAGTTCTCCAATAATTGCTTTGTCGAGTTTGCTTTGGTCTCTTTTCCTTTGTTATTACAAGTTATTCTCCTTTCACATGTGCTGATAGTAATTACATCAACACGGATGTTAATTCCCACAATCCTCAGCTCGACTCGCTCTCAGCACCTAGACGTTCTGAAAACAGCAGGATGGTTGATGCCGAACAGACACTGTGTGAATTATCGGCTGAAAGATAAACAGCACAGCTCCAGAAAAAAGATGTTTATGAGAGGAGATGTGTGTAAACACAAAGCTGACAATGATACTAACGACGGCTGAAGCCAAATTCAAAAATCTGGCAAGTATTTTCTCCATTAATCAAGAAGATATTCAGCTTGTTGAAATAAAATGTTGGAAAAATAGTGAAAAAATGTCAAGTTGTGATCCACAAATGCCAAGTCTACACTCATAAAGAACTGAAGAAACCAGTAAATATTCATATAGAAGAAGCTGATCATGTAAATATATATATGTTTATGCTCACTAAATAGTTTAATTAGTCAGTTATAATAATGTTTTAATGTCACTGAGGTGCAACAACAAGTCCTCAGACCTGAAGTTGACCTCAGTTGTGTAACAACTCCTTCTGAAACGACCCAAATAAACACAACTTTGTTCCTTCCTCGCAGCTGTTTTCTGATCTGCCAACTCTCTGATTATTGTTCTGCCACTCTGTTGACCCGGCCTCGCGTTCTCCCCTTCTGTTATAATCTGTGTGACCACCAGAGGTCCTTGTCAGGTAAACACACACACACACACACACACACACACACACACACACACACATGCACACACACACACAAACACACACACACACAGGTCACTCCAGGCAATGACAACAAAGAGCACATTGTGAGATTTTGCAGCTGAGGACACTGTGGGATCTACACTTCCAGACCTTCATCCTCCTCAGACCTTTGTCTGCTCCTCAGTTGGCACATTTCCCGCCATCTGACATCTTAATTGTGGCTGTGAATGAAGGCTGAAGTCCTTTTTGGGGTGTAATTTGAAGCATAATGCTGGGTTTGCTCGGCTGGGCTCAGTGTGTCCCGTTAATTATGCTGTTTATTAAATGGCCACGTTTTAATTGATGGAGACATTATCGCAGGGCGACGCTCAACACTCCACTGCGAGAGTGAGAAGCTGCGGCAGGAATTCAGACTCTTTAGTCCC
Organism: Karalla daura; assembly: GCA_029224185.1. NCBI lineage: Eukaryota > Metazoa > Chordata > Actinopteri > Chaetodontiformes > Leiognathidae > Karalla > Karalla daura. Next base: position 1,698,062 of record CM055203.1, on the reverse strand, counting down.
AACACGAGTGGTTCAATTAGTCATTGATGGAAACCTTTTATTAGACGACACCTTCGGATGCGTCCTGCGAGTCAGACCTCTCACATTTCTGGCACAGCTTGTCTTCACCGAGCAAATGTTTCATTCAGAGAAGAATTCGGAGGCGAAGATTTCTGAGAAGATTGAAGGCCAAACAAAATGTAATTACTGAGAATACAATTTTTGATATTTTGCCTTTTTTTCCTCCACCCCCCCACCCATTCCCTGTGAATTCGGCACGGCTGATAATGGGATTGAACTGTTTGCAGTGACTAATGAGCTCCGTGTGAGATCACTCGGGGTTGTAGCCGGCAGCGTGGCAGCTTAATGCGCCTCGCTGTGTGACAGGTTCCCCCTCCGTCTCCGTCGAGGTTCTGTCTCGCTGAACTTCCACAAACTTCAGCTGCGAGTGCGATGATGTCAGTAATGATCTCCCAGTAAACCCTGCTAAAATAGCACAGTGACCTCATTATTGTTTCCATAGTTACAGAACGGCAGGGTTACAGTTCCTATCTATAGCGATTTTTTTCACTTCACACAAAATGCTGCATTTTCACAGATGACAGTGGGTAACAGTAAATTGCACTAACAGCTCATGGTAATCTGATTTCCAGGCTGAGGTTTCTAATTGCTGCGTGCTGCACAGCTGGACCCAGACCTACTCCGGCAGCTTTGAGCTCAAATTCCCAAAATTGTGATCAAATTCCTTAGAAATCGCTTTGACAAATTGAATTTTTGCAAGAAACATCAGTGGAAAGGTGTTGTTGATGCTTTGCATTGGTGCATTTCGTGCCTTGTTTATCAAATATTATCATCGGTTCATTTGCAGAAACAATGATATCAATTCCAGACCCTGAAACTGCTTCTCTGCCACCCACCCACCTATTTCACTCCGAGTGCCAGAGAAAGCATCACACACTTAATTGAACCAGCTGGCTTTGTCAGGCAGGGATCCAAAACATGGATCTATATTTACTAGGTTATATCACTGTACATGAGTCAACTAAAATAGAATTAAACTGATGTAATGGTGCAGGCCGGCTCTCAGGCCTGTGATGTGCAGCTCTGTCTGTTCCCTGAAACACATGTGAGAGAATTAAAGCCCGCCGTTTGGAGCTGAGTTGGCTCTCTGGTTGTTTTTGTTTTGCAGGCGTTTTGCTGCTCTGCCTGCTTCCTGTTTGGAGATTTGGTGAGTCAGTGTAAAGCAGCCAGAGCCAAAGGTGGAGGAGAGGCCCAGCAGGGGGCGTGGCAGCCGGGCCGGGACAGATCGGTGTCAGGAATAACAAAGATGGAGGCTGCTTCGCCCGTTCAGGTCCAGGCTGTTTGTTTACGCCGCAGCCTGCTGACAGAAGGTGTGTGCAGACGTTAGTCCAGGCCTGATGTCGAGGGACTAAGTCTGAACCAAAGTCAGGACAAAATGTGTTCATCTAAGAACTTTATTGCTCTTTACGGTGGTGACAAGACAAGACCTGAGTTTCTGAAATAGTGTTGAGGCAAAAAGACAAGATAAGATTAGATAAGAAAAGTACTTTATTTATCTCCCAAGAGAATTCATTGCTTCCAGCAGGAACACAGACTCAGAAAAAACACAACACACAGCCATCCTCACAAGATCTTCACAGCAACAACAGGAGGAAGAAGTTAAAATTACAACAAACTACAAAGTATTCATAGAACACAGAACAAAGAGCAGAAAATCAATCATTAAAAGTGATTGGAGGAGGAAACTAAAAAGCACCTGATGAAATCAACTTCACCTCAGCTGAACCTGGCTGCAGGTGAATGTCAGGTGCTGTTAATCAGCTGTGGCCCAGTGGTTTGCGCTCTTCATTATCCAAGGACTCTGGTTCAAATCCGTCTCTGCAGAGCATACATTTCCCAAAGGGAACCAACATAGTAAGGTGTCCATTTTATTATTTATTCTACTTTCACACACATGTTTCTTACAGCTGTGGTGTCCGAACATAGTGAGAGTCCATTTGCTCAATAAACCCAAATTGTGTGATTTATATACCATGAAAGCTGAGATTAATTCATGTGACAGCAGCTTGTTTTCAAGAACTAATTGAACTAAATGTTGACTCAGGTGTGAACAGAATTACAAGAACATTGAGAGAATAGCTAAACATGCTCCTTGTAGAAAAAGTGTGAACGTGAACATTGAGGCTGAAGATTGAGGCTGAACATTGAAGCTGAACGTTGAGGCTGAACGTTGAGGCTGAACGTTGAGGCTGAACATTGAGGCTGAACGTTGAGGCTGAACGTTGAGGCTGAACATTGAGGCTGAACGTTGAGGCTGAACGTTGAGGCTGAACATTGAGGCTGAGCGTTGAGGCTGAACGTTGAGGCTGAACGTTGAGGCTGAACATTGAGGCTGAACGTTGAGGCTGAACGTTGAGGCTGAACATTGAAGCTGAACGTTGAGGCTGAACATTGAGGCTGAACGTTGAGACTGAACATTGAGGCTGAACGTTGAGGCTGAACGCTGCAGCCATGCGCTGCTGCAGCACAGGTTGGGCTGCAGACAGGTGCTCATGAATATTCAGGGCCGCGCGGCCTCACAGACTCTAATCACTGTCAATATGTGTGCACTTTGCAACTGTCAACCAATCAGAAAACAAAATCTGCCACCCGCCTCGACGGCTCATGAAAATGTATGAAGCAGGCAGAGAGTGAAACGTTTCAGCCCACGTGGAACCAAGAAGCTCCACCACTGCCACTGGTTCCCGCTGCTCAAACCGTTCAATCAAACACTTCCTGAGATTTACCGTATGAACCGGCATGTTTTCCAACCTCAGGACAAGAAGAATGAACCTGATCAACACCTTAAGCTTTCCATCATTAAAATAAAAAGGCTGATGATTACCTCTTTACAACGCTATGAATGCAGGGTGAATAAGAGTTATTGAGTGTTAGATTCTTCAGAAAATAAGCATTGTTATTTCTCTGCAGAATATCGTGCCAAATATGCATGTTTTTGGGTTTGTGGAAAGAAACTGCAGAAAGGTGGAGAAGAGCCATGCACATGTGGAGAGAACATGCAAACTCTCCTTTGGCAGTCTGTTATGACTCTATTACTCAATAGTCTGACTTCTTATCAGTTTATTGAGGTGATAACTGAGGTTCAGATTAGTGAGGTAATGCAGAGGTTATTGCGGCAGAAAGTTACTGTTATGCAGAATAAGGCATCAATAATAACCTCTGTAATGCATAATAAACAGTACGTCAGCTTCTTGTTCTTTGGTTTTAAAAGGGTGACATCTCTGAGGGAGAAAAGAAGAAATTGCAAATGAACAGGCACAAAACGTTTTACCTTCTTTTCTTTTCTTCTTTTTTTTGTTGCAGGAGGATGGCGGAGACAGAGTTGACAGAAATGAAACTGACCTGAGGCCACAGATCAAAGCCGGAGCTGTCTGGTCTCTATCTCTGTATATGTACCGAGAAGCACAAAGAGGAAAAGTCCTTCACACTTTATCTGAAGGTACACATGTTCCTTAACGACGTGCTTGTCAGCAGCTCCATCAGAATCTCTTTATTAGCTTTTATGAAGCTCATTATACTGCATCAACATATTCTACAACCACTAGGCCATTAACCGCAGCTTGTTCGTGAATTACCATACTAATAACTCAAACCTGCAGAATTACACATTCTTGAGACCTTTATAATGACTAATAATGAGGCCATATCATCCTAATCGGTTATGCAATTTGTTGCTGAGTCGTCTATTTTTGTGAATGAAGACATAAAAACAGCTCAGTTAGTTTCATATTTGTCCCCTCTGTCTCACCTGCCCTTCAGTCTTTCTTTTACCTTCCTCTCCCAGGATCTGTCTGGGTCCAGGCTTCAAGGTGTCACACTCTCGACACGCTCCAAACTCCTCCAAACTCCCTCCATAGGTTTCCCTTCCTGTCCAGTTTGTTCCACTGGGTGTTTATGTGGAAAAGCCAAAGTCCAGAGAGTCCTCAGGTTTGTTATGAGCAGCTTCCTGTGTCCTGCTCTCAGGCACGTCTGACAGCGTCCTGCTTCAGTCTTAGTGCAGGAGATGCAGCGGCAGGACGATCTGATTTTACATGACAGCTGCAGGCAGTGATGGATGCATCTGAAACTTGTAATAAAAGCAGCCTCCTCAGTCAGGAGCTCCTAACCCACTTACCATTATATGCACCATATTTCAATATGAGCCAGGCCCCGTCTCCACCTCAGAGGAAGTTAATGACATAATGCTTAGACGTATATAACCTCCATATCTGCACAACTTTACTAACTTTACACCCAAATTTAGCTCAGCTGTCACAGAGACCTGGAACTCCATTCTTACTGTAGGGTACATCCAATTTGTATGAGGTGTTGTCAGGTCTGCAGAGCCCTCCGAGAGCACATCAGAAGAACAACAGACAGGAGTCAGAGTGGACGGATGCAGGACGACAGCTTCTCTCTCCAATATTTCCTCCACCCTAACCAAGAAGTTTCTATATAAGAATCAGATACAGTAAAGTGTGCTGACCCATTACTAATCCCTTAACCTTCTAATGAATGCACTAAATAGTGTAAATTACTTCCAGGCTCACACAACAGCTCAATTTTCTGTCATTCTTCGATAAATGTACATGCCAAACTTACATCCCTGAATGAACAGATGAAGTCTGAAGCAAAAACATACACAGCGATGCACAACAGTGGCATTCAGTAATTGTATGTGACATGTTGATAATCGGTCCTGTGCTGTGTGTGGAGGCCGTCCAGTCGGAGCCTTTTTAGCCTGCCTCAAAATCATGGCGTCTACCAGAGAAGCACAACAACAACTCTCTGGTTGTTCTGTTTTAAGTGACAACTGGGGAAATTTGGAGAGGAGTTCAGGGCTGGAAGGGTCATCAGAGGAGGTGCCTCTGCCACCTGAACTACGCCCAAGGATCAATTCTTTTCACCATCAATCGCTTTGGGGAATGTGGGACAGAAGCAGCTGCTGACAAGCCCAGACAGACACAGGAGCCCGTGCAGCTCGCTCTCACTGTCGGTTTATTTGGGACCACAGGTTTCAGGATCAGAAACTCTCTCTCGGTCCTGGAGGATGAAGACAAAACGATCTGTTTGTTCATTTAGGTCGGACAACTTTCTGACGTCCTCGCAGTGAGTGAGGGATGCCGTCGCAGTCGGCCCCGGGCCCCTCGTGCTGGAGGGTTTTCAGGTTTTGGGGCTTTGTTGGACTCGGCGGGTTCAGACAGCGTCGTGCGTAGAGCTGGCACCACGCAGAACCCCGGGACGGCGCCGAGCTGCTGCGAGGAAGGCGAGGTCAGAGCCAATGCCATCGCCAAGGCTGACTGAGTCATTTTACACTCTGTCATCACTCTTATCACAATTTTACCCCCTCTTTCACTCTATCTTGATTGGTCACTACTCTCTGGAGCACGTCTGCACCCTAGAGGCTTTATCTGTGATTCCTTATCATCCCCAACTCTGCCTATCTCCGCTGCCCCCTCCTCCCCCTCCCCTCTATCCCTCCACACCTCCCTCACTCTTCCCATTTGTCTGTTGCTCTGTCATATTTGTCCTTCTCTATCTCCTGTAATAGAGCTGGAATTATATTTTGAAAGCAAATAGTGTTGTGGTAAAATAGATGTAGGTTTCAGTCAGGCTCCCCGGGGGGGCTCCACATCCACACCTCCTGAGTTAATTATATTACTTTTTCTTGGGTCCACTCTGTGTCATATTTTACCCAATAATCACAGGGATGAACTTATCGCTGCAGAGCATCAATGGCTGGACTTTACACTTTGCACAATGTCAGCAAGGTTTGACACTAATTATGATATTTTCAAAGTCAGTCGGATTCACAGCAGAAGCACATTTATGCAGGATTCATTTAAATTCTTAATTGTGCCTTACTGTTAAAAGTAGAGAGTCTGGGTATTCGGTGTATAGCCTCGGGAGCTGTTTGCCCTTGGCGATTCTTTCATCTTCAGATTTAATAGCACGAGTCAAACAGTGTTTGGTAAATTTGACTGGGGTACATCAAGTAGCTGGAGTTCCTTGTGCTAATATTGACCTGAAGGAGTGGGTGAACAGGAACGTGTGGGACATGAAGATCCCTGTGAGGTGGAACAGGGACTGAATGCAGCGAACGTTGTTAGAGGACGAGCGTGTTTGATATGTGTCCTTTGTCTTTGCTGCCTTGAAAGTCACCCGTAGCCCAGAGTTTTTTGCTCGGCATCTGATTTTCATAATGAAGATGATGGTAGCTCCTTTTAAGGTCTTTGGGCGCAGCTTTGAGGGTATGACGGGCACCTGCTGCAGGGTTCAGTGGACCATGTACCTCACAAGGCATTTTATACGACAGGATTATTGCTGATTACAGATGCACAGATATGGAATTTCAGGTTCCAGGAACAATAAACACTACCTGGCTGGAGCACCGTCTGACTTTAATACTAGCAGAAATATGAGTCCAGATTTGCCTTTCGTAGTGTGGACGTCTGAACAGACGTGGAGTCGTCTGGTTTGCGTAAGCTCCTCGGCTGCATGAGCTAGCATGACTGAGCCGAGGTGTGAAGCTGGTGGAGACTGACACACATCTGTCTTCCTGTGACATAATTATAGCTCCATTCACAGAGAGCACGTGGAACTGTTGTGAGAGGAGCTGTCGGTGCAACAGCTCAATTCCCCCATCGCCACAACAATAATTACATTTGCTCATTCAGCAGAGGAGCTGGCGCGGTCTCGTCCATGCTGCGCGCTGACAGTTGTGAAAATGTGTTGTAGGGTTTCACACCCATTAATGTTTTGTAGCTGTTGATTTCTATTCATTTAGATGGAGAATGGAAATCAATTACCAGACTGTGGAAACTTGTCCGAGTTGTGTAATCCATCAAAGAGAAACGTAAAGTCTGCAGAGGTTTTTCCCGAAAGTTACAATATTATTATGAGGTAATGCCATAACAATAATGGAATTTCTGAGGACCGTGATGGATTACACAACCTTCAGCTGCTGAAAACCTTCACTAATGGCCGCTCCTAATAATGTTTTCAAAGTGGTCACTGGTGGTGTCACCAGAGTTTGGAAGGATGAAGGCGGTTTTAAATAATCCTCTTTCCACTTTTGTCCTCGTTGGATTCTTCTGCCATTCAGTTTGTCCTTGCAATATCTGACAAAACTGTGCTTTATCACTCTTTCACAAAGGTGGATCACGTTTGTTTGTCGGTCCCCTGGCTTCCTCTGTTGCTGTGGTTACACGACTTCAACGTTTGTACTGTCACGTTGCAGTGACGAAGGAAGGCGCTCAGGCTAATATACATGCTAGTAAGCTAGCCAGTCCTCCTCCCTCTCTTGTTTGGTGCTCTACATTGACCCCTGTTGGTCACCTGATGCAGTGCACTTTTAGCACGGATCGGTCACTGATCATGTGAAAGGAAGTGAGTGTGTGTGTGCTCAGGTAAAGCAGATATCCTCTCCTCTCATGGTCCAAAAACATACACGTTTGAGTCGAGTGGAGACTCTAAACTGTGAGGTGTGTGTGTGTATGTGAGAGAGAGACTCCTGTGATGGACTGGGTCTGTCCAGGGTGTAGTCCCTGCTTTTACCCCAGCTGAGGTGGAGATAGACACCTGCAGAAAGCTGCAACACCATTGGGTGCAGGATTGGTGTAGTTACTGCCACTGCCAGCAGGGGGAGACGACATGTTTGAGTTGTTGCTTGTTTGGATGGGTTTGCCTTGTTGGGGGTGTTTTTATGGCTGTGATTATTCTGCATGGATTGAAATGAATAATACTATAAATACATAATTTTTCATCAGCGTTTCCTAATTATCGTTGCTTTGCTGCCTGTTTGATTCAGTCTCTTGTCTCTGAATGTGTGCTCTTGACTTTTAATTGCACATTAGTATGTGTGTGTGAGATACCCCCACAACACCTGGCTTTCCCATTTCCTCCACTCCAGTTCATTCAGCAGCACATTTCTCTGGCACTGAAACTCACTTTTGATGATTATTTTGGCACCAAACGTATTTTTATACTCTTTGAAGTGAACATATTTTAGAAACAGCTTGAAGTCCTCGCTCCCCAAGTTAACTGACGCTGTGGTTATCGTGGGTTGCAGATCTGTAGAGTTCCTTCATTTCCCTGTTTATCAGTTAATTCTGGCCAAAAATGACTTATTGTTATTTCCACTGCTTGTCAAATGGAACAGCATTTATCAAGGCTCTGTTTTTACGAGATAATGCCCGGGAAGACACTGTTCAAGGTCTGGCATGTTGCACCAGATGTCAGATTAACACAAGAAAAGGCGCCGCAAAGAAAAGCCGGGGCTGCCTGGCTGTTGCATGCCACTGTACACAACGCTGCGACATATCAAAACGATCAGCCTATTACAGTCTTGACTGTGCTCAAATCCAATGCGTGGCCTTCCTGTGTGCAGTACAAATCGCCATCACCTCCTCGTCCATAAATAAAGTGAGTGAGGGCATTGTGCGTGGAAAAAAAAGAAAGAGGACTTGTCCGGTCTCCAACGCGCCCCAGCCGCCCCCCACCCCCCATCCAGAGGCAAGCACAGCTCACATTGTCTTATGTTTGCTCCATGTTGTCATTCTCAGCACATTTCATAATGGATGAACATATTTCCTTCGTATACAGGAAAGCGCTGATAATGAGAGTTCTCGTTCTTTAGAATTTGCACCACTGATGATAATGGACTTCATTATGTCCCTCTTCCAGTAAGCTGTCACCCTGAACAAATTTAAATTAGCCAGCCCAGAACAGATCTTACACCAAGATTATTCCCATTCAAGGCACCATTTGGAGCTGTTTTGATTCCCTTTAATACAGGACTTTTCACTCCAGCAAGCAGCAGCAGCCCTGTTTATTTGACTGTCACAACATTATAAATTACTGGCAGCTTTCTAAGCAATGACAAGAGGAGGAGGGGGAGTCACCTAGAAGCAGAGCAGGCTGATGTGAGGGTGCTGCCTCACTGGCTCCGAACAGGGCAAGGTGGGGTCTTGGGCAGGGGACCCTGAGGGAACCATGTGGTGGAAACCATACTGCGACTCATTCAATAAAGTTAATTAATGATATTTTATACATAATGAGGGTCGCTCTCCCATGTGGTCGTCTCTCAGGCTGAGTTCATGGAGAGGCAGCAATTGTGCTGCGGCTGCAGGGACCGTTCTGGAAACAAAACAAGGGTTGTGTCAGGTTGTGTTAAGGTCACTTTGTCTGTCTGAAACACACATTTAGCCTGCGCCTCTCGTCTTTGTTGTTGAATGGATCAACCTGTTTTATGGAAGGGATTTGTGTCGGTGCAGCTTGGTTGTGTTTCGGGCCTCGATAATGTTCAGAAATAAATTACACAACGCTAAAGCAACATAGCAGTTGTTAACTAGCTCAGGCAAACAAAAGGAGACCCGAGAAACCCACGATTCAACACAAACCAAACCCGGGAACGTTTGTGCATTAACACGTCTGCAAAGTTCAAATTAAATCAGCTGATAAATGTAAAATCAGACGCATGTCAGGAGTTGCAAATACAACAAAACACTAATGTTAACAAACCTCTGTCAACAGAGAGGAATAGGTTTTCATCATCACAGAACATGCATGATTCAGGTCGATCCATAAAAAGCTATTTTTCCTTCCATCCATCATTTGTCGTCCGATTAATTCTTGGCTTCAGAAACCTGCACAGTTTGGTGCTGTATTTCACAGCGCGCTCCGTTAAATAATTGTTGAACCATATAAAATTTAGAGGCAGACATTGCTCTGACAGAAAGTATAATGATATCAGAACGTCTGGTGCACATCCAGTGCAAACTGAACGTGTCAGGTTTCCTTTGAAGATCTTGTTTTTCTGCTCTGGACTGAGGAGGAAAAACACTCAGACAAAAAGAGAAAAGGGGCAAACGCTGTGGGATAAGGTTTCATGGGAAACGTAGTCCTGGTTCTGAGGAGGTGGTGAACACCACCACTAGTGGGAGATAAAAGCCAGGCAGTTGTTTCTGCCACTCCCTCCAGAGGGTCCCTGAAACCTACGTTTTCACAGTAGCTATGCATTCCAGTCGTCGTCAGAACCTCTGAGTTTCTATGCTACAAGCTTCAGTTTAGAAAACCTAAGCGAAGGCACCGACTCAGACATGCAGTAAGCCTTCAAAATGGCTGCTACTCCCACTGCTAATTGAGGAAGACACGTCTTTAATGATAAACAATTGTTTTCACAAAAACAACACTCCAAGCTCCAGACTTCACACAGAGTGGTTGTAACATACAGAGTTCCATCTGCTTGTTTCCATCTCCCTCTGCCACCATGCTCATGCACGTTGTCTGTAGGAGTGCTTCCACTGTAGCTGTTCACAAAATAAAAGCGATATTTCTGAAATGTCTTCAAAGTCCAACTGTTATTTGCAGCTGTTTACATTAAAGGGTAATTTAAGGGTCTGGCTTGTCTACTCCCAAGAATCCAATACCGTTCCTCAGGTCTGGTCCTGGTCCTCCACTCTGAGGAAGATGGACGTCCAGAACATAGTTTTCTTAGATCTTTGAATCAGATGTAGAAACAGTTGAGTCTCCTCCTCTGTCCATCTGGTCTGAAGGGAACTGGTCATGTGACCCCTACATCAGGTCACGTGACCTGGAGATGAAAGTGTTTCCATCACACTTTGAGATCAGCTTCTAGATGGACACGTCTGGAGGAGCAGCTCAGGAGAGCATAACAGTGTGTTGTGAATATTTGAGAGGTGTTTCCAAATGTCAGTATTTACCAGTTTTTTGTTGTTATGTTTTGATATGTTGGGATTCTAGGCGTGATGGAAACACGCCTTGTAAGAGCAATAATCTACGTCTGTAGCCCTCGGTTCAAACAGTTGAGTCGAATAGTTAGCCTTGCTCAAAGGCTCCAGAACAGCATTTAAGCAGCATTAAAGATCAAAGAAGCGTTATTCTGATTATTGATTCCATAGCTGTGAAACAACCTGTCCCTGGGTGGGCACACAGCCTAGCGTCTGGGCTCCAGCAGGCGTCAGGTAGAAACAAACTAGCGACTGTGACTGAGGCCAATTACCGAGGTAAAGAACAAAACCCAGCACATCAGGGCGGCATCCTTTTAAACTGCTCCAGAGAGAAAAAAAAAAGATGTCACACAGTATGAAGCGTCCACAGTGAAATAAAAAGCGCCGTCAAGTGTGTCCACGCATGGTGTTTATCTGTCTGTGGGACCGAGGCGTCTGATCTGCTGCCAGGACGCGGCTCCCATTTGCATATTTTCAGCTGGACTGAGTCACGGTGGATCTCCAGGCTTCCTTCCCTGTTGGAGAGGTGTAATAAACAGGAGCTGGGAGGCTCCAGCCGCTGCATTAACACCTTGCCGGGGACGTCTCCCAGGGCCCGGGAGCCGAGGACAGTGCCTTCCCTTCACACCTCGTTACTCCCGTTCCCTCCCGTGACCTTTCCCTGCAGGCGAACACGCACCCCAGGAGACGGAGAACCAATCAGTGCCCCTCTCCCACCCGGACCCACCCCCTCACAACGCGTCCTCCTCTTCCTCCCGCTCCACAGATAAACTGGCTGCAACTGTCACAGAGTCTTCACTGAGTGGTATCGCTGTCTCCGGCCCCATCATTGTCCTCCACTCTATCAGTCGCCGCTGTTTACGTTCAGGTGATTTCTTGCTTTGAATCACTCCAGTGGAAAGTGATGTGACCTTGAGGAGGATGTCTGTGCCTTTAAAAGCTGAAGAGGAAGGAGAGCGTGCTTTGAAAGTCTTGTCTTTCATGTCACTAATAGACAGACGGCTGTCTGAATTACCTTCTCCCTTCTCTTTTTCCCCTTTTTTTTTTCCTTTTTTCTGACCAGTCGTTACAAAGATCAGGATGGGCTTGAATGCACAGCGAGCCTTGGAGAGTGAAAATGGAGTTCTGCAGGTGAAAGGAAAAACAGGCCCTCTGGCAAGGTTGCGTGGTTTGTCTTTGATGCTTCTGGCTTGACACGGGGACTCACCTTGACTGGGTCATTTATTCAGACGCTCTGAGTCACCTGGCGCTGGGCGGCGGAGAGACAATTGCGTTTAGCCTTCATGGAGCGATGGTGCCCGAGCACCAGGAAACATCTATATTTTAGACTTTCAATGACCTGTCACCGTTTGAGAGCTGATCCAACATTAATAAACAACATTATTTCGCCCTGGATGGAAAATTAAAAATTGTTCTAGACTTTAATTGTTCCTCTGTTCATTTTCCTCCTACTCTGACAGTTTTGCCTCAGTTTCCATCAAGATGGTGTTTACATGAGTGAATTGATATCCCAGTTTACCTGATCAACAACATAGTAAGATTAATGCCTGATGACACGTCATTCATCATCATTCCTGGAGCGTGGCACACACAACACCTGCTTCTCACGATCTTCCAGAGGTTTACAGCTGGTTCAGACCAGTACGTATCCTCCTCCTCCACTGGTTCAGACCAGTACGTGTCCTCCTCCTCCACTGGTTCAGACCAGTACGTAGCCTCCTCCTCCACTGGTTCAGACCAGTACGTAGCCTCCTCCTCCACTGGTTCAGACCAATACGTGTCCTCCTCCTCCACTGGTTCAGACCAGTACGTATCCTCCTCCTCCACTGGTTCAGACCAGTACGTATCCTCCTCCTCCACTGGTTCAGACCAGTACGTATCCTCCTCCTCCACTGGTTCAGACCAGTACGTGTCCTCCTCCTCCACTGGTTCAGACCAGTACGTGTCCTCCTCCTCCTCCTCTGGTTCAGACCAGTACGTATCCTCCTCCTCCACTGGTTCAGACCAGTACGTGTCCTCCTCCTCCTCTGGTTCAGACCAGTACGTGTCCTCCTCCTCCTCTGGTTCAGACCAGTACGTATCCTCCTCCTCCACTGGTTCAGACCAGTACGTGTCCTCCTCCTCCTCTGGTTCAGACCAGTACGTATCCTCCTCCTCCACTGGTTCAGACCAGTACGTGTCCTCCTCCTCCTGTTCCAAGAATCCAGAGAAGAGTTAAGATGAAGTGTAGAGGGGCTGCAGGATTCAGATGAGCTGCAGGATTCAGGTGAGAGAAGCTGGAACTATTTTCATTGTTTTACAAAACGCTGATGGACACTACATGATGTTAATAAAATCATCAGAGATCATCATCACTGATGCTCATTCCACATATGACCTGATTCATGATGATTGAATCATCTCTGATGATTCATCTCTGTTTACATGGTGAAAATTTATTTCATTATTTATCCTCCTTGTTTATTTATTCATTCCAGAATATCATCTTAAATAAATAATAAAATATAAATAATATATATATAAACTATGAAAATATGGAATAAGTAAACAAGAATGAAAACAAAATAAATAAATAAATAAAATATTTATTAATTCAGAATATATCTTTGCTTTGAACATCTGAATATTTCTGTCCACGTAATCGAGGCGCCGTGAGCAACATGTGAATGGTGTGGCGGTGGTGGCGGGATTACCCCCCCCCCCCCACCACCCCCTCACCCCCCCCACCCCCTCACCCCCCTCACCCCCCTCACCCCCCCCCCCCTCCTCTGAACTAACCGTCCCAACCCGACCTCGGACGTCTGCGAGTCTCACACCGTGGATGAGTTGCAAACTGCAGTGTGGCGAGTCAGAGCAGAGGAAAAGCCTGTTAATTGGTCCGGTCTGGCTGGCCCCTGTCAGACGAGGCCTTTCATGGCCTTTTCATGGGCTCCTCCTGGGAGGAGCGAGGAGGCTGCCTGTAATGAGGCACCGTACCTGGTTGCAGAGGGGGGAATCAGGAGGGTCACTCGTGGGCAATTAGGGAGAAATAATGAGAGCTTTCTCTTCCTCTCTGTCTCTGTTTCTGCCCCACGTCCCCCCCCTCCTTCCCCTCCTCCCCCCTCCCTCTCTCCTGCTTCCTATGAGGACGGTGGCTCTTCAGGTAACTTTTTTTTTGGGGGGGGGGTTCAGTGATGAGAGGCTGCTCAAGGCCAAAAGTGGCACTGTGAGGAGAGAGTGAGAGCACTGTGGGTCCTTAAACGCACCACCAGAAGTTTGTGTGTGGTTACGAGTCCATTACAGGCGCGCCCGGGCCCACTGGGCCCACTGGGCCCACTGACCCTCTGACACTGGTTTGGCTGCAGGTTCTATGTGACTATATGTTACTTGCATCATTTAAATCAACAGAATTGAGTCTAATTTGTTCAGTTTATTAGAATAGCACCGTTCTTACATGAGGCAATTCATGTGGCTTTACTGAGGCAAGGAAATATATTGGGAACTGTAAAAAAAAATATATATATGTGTGTGTGTGTGTGTATGTGTATATATAAATATACACATACACATACACACAATCCATCACAACCCTCATTCAGAATAATGAAATAAGTCACAGGCCTCTCTTGTAGCTTTCATATTTTAGTTTTCATTTGTCCCATAGTTTTATATGTCTCAGCGTTAAAGTTTTCCGTCTCTCTTCTCTTCCTCCTTTTAAGTCCCGCCTATCCAGGATGACTTTTAGCGCATCACAGTGACACTTTCTCGTTTAGGATGTTTATTGTGTTTGATTGGAATTTCTTTTATTTCTTTTATTGTGTTTTCCATTTTTAACGTTTCTATTTATTGTTTTAATTCATTATTTTAATTCTATTCAGCACTTTGGTCAACCCTGGCTGTTATAAGGTGCTACATAAATAAAGCTTGAGAGATTGATTGATTGATTGATTGATTCTCCCATTCCTTCACTCGTCCCTTCTTCCTCTCTTCTTCCTCTCTTCTTCCTCTCTTCTTCCTCTCTTCTTCCTCTCTTCTTCCTCTCTCCTCTTCCGGAACAAACGCAGATGAAGATCTGTGCGATGCCAGGCGGTGCAAACACTGCCGCTTTTGTCTGCGGGGGCCTTCAAAACCCAGACAAACCGAGAGGTCCTTGTTGTCGCTTTTGCAAATATGCACTAAACAGCCTTCACCACACACACACACACACACACACACACACACACACACACACACACACACACACACGCCACCGCCGCTCTGTTGACAAGCGAAGGCAACAAGCGTGCGTCAGGCTTGAGAGGACGATGTTGGAACAGGTGACACCGATCCGCAGCTCTTAAAGTGACATGTGATGCGTTCAAATGAGCCGCGTCTGTATTCAGCGCGCCATCATAACTGACACGTTGTTCGTGCCCAGGGGCAATGATGAGCTACTGTAGCGCAGATTGTGCACAGTTCTTTGTCCAAGGCCAAGATAAGATGCTGCATCTGAGCTGGAATACAGTTCATTATGCCAAACTTTTTTCCCCTGTCACTCCTGGGATTTGTGTTTTTTTTGCATGCAGCTGCCGTTAGCTTCTGCAGCTCCTTCCTGGCTCTGCTCCTGTCTGCAGACAGATTTCCACTTCTTTGACAAAGATTAATGCGTTGCCTGTCCCTGACTGTAATAGCACTCAATATCCACTGCACTTAATATCCAAATGGCACCAAATCAAAAATCCCTGTCCGTCTGACACGGGCTTGAAAGGCGCCGGCTAAGTGCAGCACCTTATTTACATACACAGAACCGATTCATTCCTCTTTTCTTAGCGGCTGAAAGGTGATCAATATTTTACATGCAGGTAAGTGCCTCATATGTGTGAAATTGTCCACACGGCTCTAAGAATAATGGAGAAGTATTTGAATTGCAATACAGATGGTTAGAGTTGTTACTAGCCGGTGGAAAGAGCCATAAAAATTGATTAAGAATCAAATTGAAATTGTGCGGGGGGAGTGCGTCCTTTAGCTGTGCATTTGTGGCTAAAAGGAAAGTGATTGAGTTTCGAAAGTATATTGTTGGAATATTTAGTTTTGCCTGTTTAGGTGTGAAAAAGCCACAGAATAGTGGACCAAAAAAAAAAAGCAGTCTTCTTTTTGTGCAGCCTGCAGGTTGTGCATTACATCAGAGCCACAAACTAAAATCACTGTGAAGCTGGTCCTCCCACTTCCTTCTCCCTCAATGATAATCACAGATTCCCTCTCCACACACTGCTCCCATCCTGCTTCTTTTCTTGCCTTAGCCTTCAATTTTGCTTTTCCTGCTTTAGTGTAGTGTTGAGAACCGTTTTGAATACATTGGTTGTTGGGGGGGGGGGGGGCGATCTGAACTGCAGCTCTGCCCTCGTCTGCACACGGCTCGGACGCGGAGCTGCAAGGAGGAAGAATAATGTAGGTGCAGATTGGTCCTGAAGGCTCTGTTTTGCATTCAGTCTTTTGTTTTTGAAGTAGTACGAGAACACTGATGGCATGACAGATTTGGGTTAGGATCCAGACCTTGTTTTGAATCTTTTCTGCTTTTCTCTTGCCTCAGAGAAAGGGCCATAAATGTTACAGCAGTGCTGGAAAGTCCCTCCCCTGGTGAGAAAGCTCCATGTCTGTGTGTGTGTTTGTGTGTGTGTGTGTGTGTGCGTGCATGCGCGCATGGCAGAATGTGCACGTTGCATTTAAAGGAAAAAAATGAATGTGAGGATTGTGAGATGGCCCGAGGAGTCTGTTACACTGATAGAAAATGTAAAGTGCTATAGTCATGGATGTAATGTAGAATGATTGTCTGTCTCCCCTGTTTATTTGCCAGCGTTGGGGCTGTAATGGAGACAAATGCCGGGCCCAGTCTGTGAACCTGCTGCTTTGGTAATCTAACTGGTGGCTGGAAGGAGCCGCAGAGGCAGCCGGCTCTCAGCTCGCTGTGTGTGCAGGCAGGTGAGAGGTCCTCAGGTGACTAACCTGGCTTTTATGCCTTAATGACTCCTTGTTACTCTCATAGCTATTTCCCAATTGCCACCAGCAATTCCACCCTCTGTGTCCATTAGATGCAGGGAGCACGGATCAATATGTGATGCAATTTCCCTGGGGATTACAGGCGGCTTCTTTAGGGTGGCTGGCCTCCTCTTTTTCTCTCACATTCCCGCCCTCTCTCTCTCTCTCTCTCTCTATCACTGCTTCCACCTCCTCGTTTACATGAAATGCTGAGTAAACCTTCGGGTAGGTGTCGCAGGGACAAAAGGAGATTTTGCACAATCGCTTATTTTCCGAGCGAGGTGAAAAGAAAGAGGGAAGAAATCCTGCGTGTGCGACAGGAAGCTCCTGGTTGGAGCAGCTGAGCGGAGCGCTGTGGCCCAGGTCTGCGTGGCGCCGAGCAGAGTGAGTCATCAGCGGTCCGACTCCCACCCAGCAGCACGGCTGGCACTCTGCATGCCAGCAACATCATCCGCCTTACAAGGAACGTTGCCCAGCTATTATCTTTGAACAATGAGACACGCTTTGCGAGTATTCGATTTCGCAAAGGTCAACATCATTTTGCCACTGGAGTAAAGTGTTGTTTTCATAATGAATATGCCCCAGATTATGCAGAAGCAACATGGCCTCTGCAGCCTCTCACTGCTGTGCATGAGGCACTGGGGGAACAAACCCTCTGCAGCCGCCTCAACTTTTTACATTTCTCTAGTTCTGTGTCCGTTTTCCCTGGCTGGCCTAAGACCCATTTATAATAATCAAGGTAGTGCTGAGTTGCAGACTTGTTTTTGAGGGTGATTTCTTGTGAACTAGGCCTTCCTCACTCTTGTAACTTTCTGCTCTTCTTTAGATAAATGTTTATGTTAACCTGTGGCCCGGCTGTGGGCGAGCCTGGCGTTCTCTCCTGACACCTGCTCTATTTTGAATCCATAAATACATGGTGTATTCTAAAACATTAATGACCCAAATCACACTGCCCTGAGGTGCCCTGGAAGCTCAGCTAGCAGAGTGAACCCTGCAGACTAGGACTGAGCCTCCTGCAGCAGCCTGCCTTTGACTGCACTGTCAAACCCAAAGCCCAAAACACAACCTGCTCAACATGTCCCACTTTAGCACCTCACTGCTGCCTCAACACCTCAAAGACAATAATGTGGATGTTTCAACAGCCTCAACTCTTCGAGTGTGAGGAAGTGCTTCAACTCTGTTACCTGAAGCCCACAAAGTGCAGGAGACGTTGCCATCATCTCTGTTTGCTGCCATATTTCTACTAGATCTGCAGCAAATAGCTCTTTTTATAATACACTGTACAAATTACCTGTCATCACAAATATTTGTAATGCCTCCTGGTATCAGTGTTTTAAATGACCAGAGGAAACTGTTTTTTGGCCTCTCAGTCACTGTGGTGGAGCAGAGGTCAGTTGAGCTCTTAATTAAGTTATAAACTCTTCTGCGTTTCTACAGATTTCATGGTCTTCTGCACGCAGTCGTGTCTTCCTGGCTCTCAGAATGGTTGAATGGAACATTCATCCTTGTTCTCTGTTGTTAACTCATAAGCTATGGACCATTGCTTTCATCAGAAATGCCTCAGACGCTGATTTATCCTACATGTACGGCACTACAGTCCATTTCTGCAGAGATCTGGTGTCGTTTCATGCTTTTCAGCCGTACATCTTTGGCATGGAACAGACATGGGACAGTGTTCAATGAAGCCAAGGTGAACATGTTTTTTCCATTCTCTGCCTCCTTGAAGCAACATGCCTACAGCTACACAGCTCTTTGTGTGGCTTTGTCGCACTGCTGTGATATAGGAGCTAACAAATGCAGCAACGTGCAGTAGTTTTCTGTGAGAGGTTTGCTCCATTTAGCACAGTCACCGCTGATTTCCCTTTCTGGAGTTACAGTTGGCCGACTGCTAAGTGTGAACTCATTGATTCATTCAGATGGTCGGGTAGAGGCCTGGTAATGATCGGAGAGATGGAGTGCTGCATTCAAATGTTCCCTTGCTGTGGTTTGCATTTTTTTCCTCAAGGTTAATTGTTTCATGACAACAGAGAGTAAATGTGGAATGCAAAAAGAGGCAATGTTTACAGGGCGATGGCCACATCTCTCCTCCTCCAGTCAGCGCCGTCACGGCTCGCTGGCTTTCTGTGGGCTGCAGGTTCTGTAGTTAGCGCCGCTGTAGCAGCTGAAAGATGTGCATGGTGCAGTGGGTGATCAGAAAGTCTGAAATTGGCCCGGTGAGAGCACCGCTGTCAGAAAAAGACCACAGCATTGAAGGAAAGAAATGGAAAATGCCATCCCCTGCTGAGTGAATGAATACACGAGTTTCTGTGTGAACTTTTGGTCATACTGCTTGGATCTCAGCATCGGCAGAGAGCACTCCTAACAGTCTGCAGGTTTCTAAAGGGTATAATATAACGGGAAGGGTTATTTATCTCCAAATGCATAGGTTATGGTGAGGCAGGAGCATGGGCGGAGGTTTTCCTCTCATAAAAAATGTCAGTGTGAAAGGCAGAGGGAGCCGACAGTTAACATCTTCACTCGTGTCTTTGTTGTATTTGTCCACCGGGGATATTTCTGTCACTCCCCCTGTGTTGACTCCAAAGCATGCTGTAGGTGTCTCCCAGCGTGTCTTTAATCAACACACAATGTTATCTCAGCACAGCCCTCCTCGAGACGCCGCTGCGGATACTGAATGGCACCATTTGAGAGATGAAAGAGCAGCGGTGCAAATGTCGTAAAAATGACAGAGACGGACAAAGAGAGAGAGTGAAAGGGAGGAGACGGAAGCAATGAGAGGGAGAAGTCTGGTTCAGGATGTGAGGGAGACACATCAGCCTGTGTGGGCAGTGTTAAATAATTTACTCCTCCCTGATCAGACCCTCTTTAATTAGCCCTTGTTCCGCAGATTTAATCAGGCCCCCTTGGTTGGGGTGTTGGGCTCTGAACTGTGCGGGGTGAAGAGGAGTCATATGTTCGCCTGCTGTGTGATCACAGCGGGGCCTCAGGTAGAGGACACGGGGACGCGTCCTTTCTAACAACGCTGCCAGGCCACAGCAGCAGACCCCAGTGACTCCTACAGGCCGGCGAACAGGTTGACGTCCAACACCTTCCAGTGACCAAAGAGTTCACCTCCTAATTACGCTGCTCAGAGCAACATGTACAATTATCTCTGGATGAGGTTGTGGGGAGATGACAGCAGGTGACCGTCACTGTTGTGCAGGGTTCCTAACTAACTGCTGGCGTGTTTGTGGATTTGTAGGATTGGGGTTGTTTAAAAAGCTAAGCCTATTTTCTGGGCCTTTTCTCCAAACATGTGAAAGTGAGTGTAAGCAAGAATTCAATAATGTTTTGCCTCGCCTGAACCCCCCCACACCCTTTTAGGGTGAGTATCTTGGAAATGTTGCTACTAAAGCACTAAACCTCTTTAGACCAAAGAACATTATGTGGATGTTGTCTCTGCAATGGCTGATTTTGATCAGGTGCAGCAGGACAAGATCAGAGGGACACACATCCCTGAAATGAGCCTTGTTTGGCCAATTCTCTCTCTTCTCTCTTTCTCTCTCTGTGCACACCTGACCAGTCACCTGCATGCTGTATTCCCGCCACCTTGCTGAATGCCACCGCTGTAACGCTTCCCCCGGGTCCTAAAGCCCGGATGTAACACAGGACATAGGACTAACAGGAAAATATGTAGATTTACTGATAAAACTAACTTTCCACGGGGAAACATTTGCAACCATGTTTTGCCAAGCTGTGTCTAGGTCGTGCTTCTGTGTAGCTGCTAGCTGCTAGTGCCAGGTGTGTTCCAGTGTAGCTGGCTCTTTGAAATGAGTGGTTAAATGAGTGATTCTTTTCTGATTTTCCAGAATGTCTCAAGCCGCTTGTGTTGTTGTAATGGTGCCTTAACTCACTGTGTTCTAGTAATACATGACAATAATGCTGTCAGCTTTGTAATGCGTTATTCCCAACACATCCCGACATAGTGGTGAGTGTATCTGAGCCTCCTCCGTCCTCCTCTTAGGATTCGTGGCAGCATCTGGAGAGCGGGGATCTTTCTGGAAATGATAGCAGTGAGGAAGAGGTGCATTTAAGCATTGTGTCGCCCAAGGCTGGTTGAGAAGAACCGCATGCTGCCAGAGGATCCAATTTCAGGCCATTTCTCCCCTAAAAAAATTATCTGAAGTGGAAAATCACCCCTGATGGCCCACTAGTGTGGCTTTCAAGCCACTAGAGGGTCGCATGGAAGTCTTTGCACAAATCAGTTTTCTGAAAAAAGGGGTCGCGGTAAAAAAAGAAAGGTTGTACTGAAGTCCAGATGACCATCTGTGTCCTCTGGTAAAAGACCGTGTTCCGGCCTCCTCCTCGCCGTGAAGAGACGGTCGAGTGCAGCAGGGTTTTTTTGCATCACACTGCAGGATCGACATGAATCTGCCAGTGCAGGATATTGAATTTGTTTCAAGCTTCACTCCCACGATGTGCAGCCAGTGCTGAGGTACACACTTTGATTTGTGACATGCAGAGAAAGGGGGGAAAGAGAAGAGGATGAGGAAGGGGAAGAAGAAGCAGCATGGGGAACAGAAGTGCGACGCCCCGCTGAGGTAATTTGCCTTGGGTCTTATAGAGCTTACCCGCACTGCCGGCAGAGTCGTATGCAGGCTGATACGGGAAAAAGGAGAAGATGTGGGAACAGCGTGAGAAGCCGGCAGAATCACAAGCGCTGTGGCTTTACCTCATGGCTTCAGAGGGAAATGGGAGCGGGGGGAGGCTGGGAGTGGAGGAGGTTTAACTAACACTCAAACAAAGGTAACTGAGCATGTGTGCACTGTAAAAATAATCAAAAAGGAAAAAAAAACTTTGAGGTCGACTCAGATTGTAAAGTTAGAGATTGTAAAGAGGTAATTCATCTGCAGTTGCACCATCTATACAAAGATCTACCTCCTTTCATTGGCATCCCCAACACTGTTTGGGTGTAAAGTGGGTCAAAAATAGAATGAATAAATATTCTGAGTTCTACTAAGAATCCAAAACAAATTTAGAAAATTAGATGATTATGAAATAGGTTTGTGGAGATAAAATGCAAAACCAGTGTAATTAACAAGTTTATTTGAAACCCGACACAGGAGTAAATGAATAAAAACGATAAAAATGTTCATGTTCAATGTTCAACTATAATTGATTGATTTCGACAAAAAAAGAAAGCTATTACAACCGTCCAAAGTCTAAACAATCGGCAAGCAATGAATCAAAACTTTATTTATGAAGCACTTTTCATGTGGAAGGAACCACTGACCCTCCGATCCATAGCTGACCATCCTCCCTTTGATCCACAGTCCCCCAAACAGAGAAAAAAGTTATAAACAGGTAATTTATGAATAAGAGCACTGGAGAAGGAGTCGAGGAGGAGATCGGGGAGTATCTATTATTGATCCACACTCCGGGATGTGCTTCAGTCAAGGTTTAACAAAGGGAAAAAAGCAGGGAGAAAAACCTCCGGTCCCTGCTACGCGCACCATTCCTTCTCTCGACCCAGCTCTTTGTACGTCTCTATCAAAAAAATGAAGCCATGAAAAGGATGAAAAAATAAATGTCTTGAAAAATCACATCAAGGTGAGCGGTGTCAGTTCCCCGTCCTGGCTCTGGGGCCGTTGTTGTGGGAGCGTCAGGGCCGTCTTCCTGCGGAGCGGAGCAGGTTGGAGAACACGTGAGCGGCTGTGACACCTGGAGAGCCCACACGTCAGCCGCTCCGACAGCAAGGCTGCCTCTCGCCTGCGGGGCTGCTCAGCCTCCCTCCTATAATTGCATCCCATGTCAACCTGTGACGACTCGGGCTTCTGCAGCACCCGGGTGCACTAATCACCGGCCGGGCGACCTCCACCTTCCTTTTACCCCCTTGTTACCTGCCCACGCCCACCCTCATCCCACACCTCCCTCCTCACTCCTCCTCCTTCTTCTTCTTCTTGCTCTGTAGAAATGTAGGAGGTCGTGTCTCCACCTCCTTCAGCAGCAGCTCTGGCTCGTTACGTGTTGAATGGAGTTCTGGCACAAAGACGCTATGGAACGATACTTTCCTTAGAAAAGCTTCAGATGCTATTTTTAGCATATTTGGGATCTATCCCTGCACAGTGGTGCCATTTCATGCATATATGGCAGCCACTCATTGCAAAAAAATGGTGTCTCTTCAAAATAAAAACACAAAAAATTTCTTGTTGAACACTTAAGACAAGAAATTGACTCCTTGAACAGATAAATTATCAAACACTTTTTTTTATCTTGGTAAGAAACCAGTAATAGTGCATGAAAGCCTCTGAAAGATCATGTGGCTTTATGCTCCTCTTCTTGTCTGTATGTGACTTTGTGTAACTTCAGATATTTCTCTGAGGCTGAAGTTCAGCTTCACACTCTGTTCTGGAGGTCACGTACTTTGACGTCACACTGTCTCTGTGCGATGATGTTTTTAGACTTGCAGCTGTTGTTCAATTGTTATTCATTGTTTTTTTTTCATTCTTGGTCCCTTTTAATAAAAACTATGTGTTCATTTAGCCATTTTCCCTTTTATTCCATCTGTTATTCTCAGTGGCGCGCTCGCTGACACGTTCACTCAGTTTATGATAATTACATCAAATTTGTTCAAATGGAGACGATAATGGTCTGTCTGTTCTCGCAGGACTGCTGGCTGCAGGCTCGCCAGCTCCTTCTTCTTCACACCTCCTTTGAAAAGTCCGAGTGTGACTACTGTGTGACACACACGCAGCTACAGGAGTGTACTTTTGTCATGGAGGACGAGGGGGCGATCCGCAACAAGTCTCTGTGCGTGACAAGCAACTTTGTAAAAAAAAAGTGTGTGCCGCGGAAAGTCCTTGTGATCTTTGGATAAGAGATATGTGTGTGTGTCTTTGTGGGAGTGTGTGACCACATCTTTGATCTCAGGTGAGTGATGTGTGTGTGTGTGTGTGTGTGAGAGAGAGAGAGAGAGGGAGGCGCAGAGCGGCATGGAGCGAGTGCCTCCTGCCTCCTGCAGATTGAGGTGAGAGCAGCCAGGTGGGGCCCGGTCTCGTCTGTGTGCCACAGTAACTGGATGTGATGGCTGGCCTCTGGGGATCTCTGCCTTAGAAGTGCTAAACGAGCGAAGCAGAGCAATCACACTCTTCCTGTGTGCGTCTGCGTCTATGTGTCGCGCACACACACACACACACACGCACACACACACACCTGGTTTATATACGGTAGGTAGGTAGTCTGCTTGGCTGCTGCCAGAGGCTCTGAGTCTGTGGAGGCGTGCGTGTTTGCTATAAAGGACAGTGCATTTATCCCCAGACTAAATATAAGAGCTGTGAGATGGATGATGAGATAAATGAGCCTTTAATGCACTAAATGTTGCCCGGTAACAAGCGTCTTAAACACAGAGCGAGAGAGCTGAACGCACATCAGATAAAAATGGATTTGAACGGAATACTGGTTAAATTAGGATAGATTAGTCGTATTGTAAAAAAAAGAAAAGAAAAAATGGGTTCTATTTATAAAGTTGGATTAAAACAGCAGTGATTAATCTCATGCCTGAAATATTTTAAACTTAAAGATAATGGCATTTTATAAGTCTCTACGTAATGTTAAGAACATTGAATATTGGGAACTTAATTCCAGTATTGTTACAGTTTGAACAGATGGTGGATGGAAATATATATAGATACACTTCACATACATATTACACACATACACATTCAACAACACAAATTCATATGAGAGAACAACTTGGAGGTTATAGACACCATCTTGTGCAGCTCATACAGCTGTGAGATGGGAGACAATGTTTAAACAATCCTTTATCGTATAACATTATGTAATCTGTTGTGGTGCATAGTTTAGAAGTAACATCACTTGACAGGTGGAGCTCCAGCTTCAAACATGCTCCGTCAGCAGTGTGAGTGCAGTTTGAGCCCTGGTTAAACTCAGGCTGAGTGCTGTTGGGTGCCTGCAGGGAGCGCCACATGGTCTGCAGCTCTGCTCCGCTCTGCTCTCCAGCCACACCAGCGTGTGACAGTCCACTGGTTCCAGTCTGGAGACTGTGACCCCACCCTGCTCCGAGCACCTCCATCCTCCCCCTCCCCTCCCCTCCCCTCACTTCCCCTCCACAGCCTCCCCTTTTCTCAAAGTGATTGTGAACCCGTCACCCCTGAAAGGGCAAACTGCCCCCCACCCCTTCATTAACCAAATGGAATTGGTTTGATTCAATTAGGGAGTGAAAATGTTCCTCCCACGAGAGGAGCTGCCACTGTTTGTGCACATTTCTTCCTTTTGCACATCAGCTGTGACTCTGAGTCTGTGTGTGTGTGTGTGTGTGTGTGTTTCTGTTCATGCTCGCACATATTTTACAGTGTGAGACCTCATGCATATGGAAGTGAAACAAACGTGTGTCACAGGTTGCGTTCTTGCCGGGGGCCAGCAGAGGCCCCGGCGGGGGTGCTATCGAGCACCCGGGGCCCCCCCTGAAAACCTGCCCCCCCCCCCCCCCAAAGCCGAGGTGAATGCCAAGGAGTCTCCGAGCCACTCCATCAAGCAACCTCACCCCCTCCTCACCCTCTCACCCCCCTCACCCCCACCCCTTGGGAACACCAGCCAATGAATTACAGATTAGATCATTGTTACAGGATCATAACAGTGATCTAATTGCCAATTTCTCTTTTTAATTGAATTTGGTGGAGTGGAGAGGCAGAGATAGGATTCCTGGGACTTTGCGTGGAGACGATTGGAGTCGCTCCTCTGTTGACCGGACACGGCGGTTAATGAGGGAAAAATACCGGAGCTTGACATTCGGCTGCAAACTGGGCGTGGACCTGCAGAGACGTCAGCTCCAATATTCTCCACCGTGCTTCTTGTTCCGTCTGAATCTTGTTTTTTTTGGAGGGTTTAGGGTGTTGCCTCGCAGAAATTAGTCAAATTGTATTGACAGCATTATGCATCACTGTTAGATCAATACGCCCGGGCTGCACACGGACGCTTATTGATGCTCTTCAGTTGTAATTATTTTCTCTCTTTTCGCCGTTTCGGGTTTTCTTGTGCAAGTGGTTTTAATCTGAACCTTTAGGCTGCCGCGCTCTGACCTGGCATCAGATAATTGCAGTTTGTCTGTGTCTGCCATACCCCCCACACACCCCCCACACACCCCCCGCCCCACAACATCCAGTCCGAGCATAAATGAGCTCCACAGTGTTGTCTGATTATAGCTCGGTTAAATTAGATGAGATAAGTTAGCCCACATCTCCTCCGCAGCCTTGCTTGAGAGCTGACAAGCCCAATACATCTGCTGTGGCCATGGTAATTGAGATGGGGAGGGGAGGTGGGGAGAGGAGGTGAGGGAGGGGAGGCTGGTGGAGGTGTAGAGGAGTGATTTGTGTGTGTATGTGTGTGTGTGAATGGGAAGGAGGGAGGCTTGGAGGTTTGGAGGGAGGGGGGGCTCCCTCAGTCTCTGGTTCCTCAGTAGCTGTCATTGATGAGGAGCCAAGGAGAAGCTTCAGCTTGAAGCTGTCATCGGCCTCTGAATCTGTCTGCCTCACTCTATCATCCCTCCTCCCTCTGCCTCCCTCTCTCTCTGTCTCTCTCTCACTCTCCATGCGCGCGCGCGTGTGTGGATGCGGAGTGTGTGAGTCGTGAGCCAGCCAGCCTGTGTGTGTGTGTGTGTGTGTGTGTGTGCGCGCGCGCGTGTGTGTGTGTGTGTGAGCGGCTCTCCAGGCGGTTGAGTCGGAGACGCCGGCAGAGCGACCGGGAAGCCGCCACCCTGACACCGCCGACACCGCCGCTCCCTCTCCCGGACTGACAGGCCAATCGCAGGCCACCGCTCGCCCTCCCTCCTCTCTCCATCCTCTCTCTCTCAAACACACTCCCTCCTCCTCATCTCTCTCTCTCTCTCTCTCTCTCTCTCTCTCTCTCCCACTCTGGGTTTCATTCCTTTGCGTTCAACCCGAGCATCCCTCCTCCTCCTCCTCCTCCTCCTCTTCTTCTTCTTCTTCCTCCACCTCCTCCTCCTCCACCACCTCCTCATCCTCCTCCTCCTCACACCTTTTGGTCAGAAGAGGAAGAGGAAGCCCAGCCCAGGGAGAGACGCTGAGAGGATGAAACTCTGACACGCCGACAGACCACAGGGAAACAAGAGCACAACTGTGAGTACAGCAGTCCTCTCACCTCTCACTCAGGCTTAACGCTGTCACACACACGCACGCACGCACGCACGCACGCACACGCACACACAGCCCCTATCTCCCTCTCTCGCTCTCTCTCTCGCTCTCTGTATGTGTATGTGTCTCTCTGCCTCTCTCATACACACACACACACACGTGTCCGGCGCATTTACTCCAAACACACAGTCGCAGAGTGACTTGACTTGCACACAGATCCCAGACGCTCCTCGCCGTTCATCCATTGCACAAGTGTCTTTGTCTCTTTGTCAGGCAGCGGAACAGCAGCAGAGAAGTGCAGTTATGTGTGTGCGTGTGTGCGTGTGCGTGTGTATGTATGAGAACATGTGCAGTCAGTCAGTCAGTCAGTCAGTATGTTGCTCTGCTTGTTTGCATTCAGCTTCTGTCCTGCATTTTATTACAGAGCACACAACGCAACACAAGCAGTCCCAGCAAAGAAAGAAGTGTTTCAGACTTTGCAGAATGTGTGTGACATCATTTTCCTCCACTTTATCACTGGATTCACTTTTCAGCCTTTTGCCAAAAAAAGTCAAAACAGCCTTTGTTTTATTGTTGTTGTTGTTGTTGTTATCATTTTTTTAAGAATGTGTCTTTGTTTGCCTCAGATGAAGCAGCACCTCAGCAGTAATGCAAGGTCAACTGAGTAATGTTTCACATGCTGCGCCTGCTGTTGGAAGCTCCTTTTGTCTGTGCACTTCTTTCTGTGTTTATTGGCAATATAGGCACCGAGGATCAGCACGAGGACACGCGTCCCTGTTCC
This sequence comes from Karalla daura, assembly GCA_029224185.1. Lineage (NCBI taxonomy): Eukaryota > Metazoa > Chordata > Actinopteri > Chaetodontiformes > Leiognathidae > Karalla > Karalla daura. The sequence goes on along the minus strand of CM055203.1, from coordinate 1,670,349 downwards.
TTATCTCCCATCTTAAACGTATAAGCTGCTATAAGCCAATAGACGCCTGCGGGGTGAGGGAAGGGGCGTACTTTCTTCTCGACGGTACAAGAATCCCAGAGCAATCCCCACTGCTTATTGTTTAGCGCTCAGCCAGGGGAGGTCTGCGCGCCGGGCTGATCTGCGCCGTTTGCGCCGCACTATTTTTTGATTATGTTCCCGGTTCATCTCTGGCCGAGGCGATTTCCTATTTCCTTCTCCCATTTCGAGAGCGGGGAGTATAATATGATAGCGGCTCACATGCGGGGAAGTGCAGACAGTGGATCTGTGCAGAGGACACAGATTGCATTTCCTCTGGAGAACGCTCGGGCTGTATTAAAGGCACTGGAGGGCTGCTTGGCACTTGTCATCAGCTCCGGCGGTATAATGCCGGCGAGGGGAGAAGCTAGACGTGGTGTTTACCGCCACTCTCTCATTTAAAGAGCTCCCATTGGCCCTAATGCCACAGCTGCATCACACTGGCCTGTCGCAATCCAGTTTATATTACATTTGCGAGGCCCGGGATGTTGTGCAGCGCCCCGATGAGCAAATGTGGGAAATAAAAAGAGAGATGTGTTAAACATCCCTCAGTATATTAGATTTCTTGTTGGGCTATAAACTAGCGAGTGAGAAGTGGAGTATTTGCATTTTGACGATGAGGTTTATCACAGATCACGTGCTGTAAGGTTGTGTTTCTTTTCTGTTTTTTTTACGGCCGCGTGACTCGTTTTCTTATACCTTCCTCTCTCTACCGGCTCCTAATTTCTAATTCCAATGATTTTCTGCTGCCATAGGTGTTATTTTTTATGTTTTGCATGTTGCTGAATCCGAATGAGGAATCGATTTCTTGCTGTTAGAAATGTGAAGTGACACATCAGCGGCTCTCGAGGCCCAACGAGCCTCTGGTTGCCGATGTGTCAGCAAAAGTGAATGAAAAGCCGAAGACTCGCCTCCTCCTCAGTCTGGCCTTGGCGAATCCACTGAACCCTTGTGGTTTCACACACACACACACACACACACATTGACACACAATGTTAAATCAAGGTAAACAAGACAATTACCCGTCCTGGCCTGGCCTGGCTCGGCTGATCGGTCGGAGTTAAACTGACTGAACGTCCTACATGAGGAAAGTCTGCCGGCCGTGTCGTTGTCGCCCATAACCACCATCAAAGCTGTGATATCCGTGGCACAAGAAAATTACAAAAGCTACATCACAAAAAGTAATTTAAACTCTCCCGATTAATGCAACTTTCATTTTGGACTTTGCCTCTGGCTTTCATAGAAAATTCTTCTAATTTAAATGCGGGGAGCCCGTCTGCTCCCGACTTGGTCACCGACCGTCAATTTAAATTTATCTTCCCACGTTGTGTGTTTCATTGTTGAGGGATGTGTTGGAGGGAAGTTAATAGCCTTTTATGGTCGGAAACATATTTAATTACCTAAATCTCTCACTGCACAGCGCCAACCTCGGAGCTGCTCTTAATGCTAGTCTGTGATCTTTGCCGTTATTAGACCAGCAGATAGGTTACCGTCGCCCCATATTTATTGCTATCTGCTGGCGTATCTGCACGTATTGATCGCATGGTTGGTAACCAGTCCTGATCATCAATAGAGATCCCTACAAAGCGAGGGCCAGAGAGTCTCTCCACTCTCCCTGAAGGCTCAATTACACAGCACGCACAAGGAAACGTGGAGGAAGGAGTTCAGCTTCTGACAAGGTCAAATTATACATGTCAGCTCGGAATCATTTTGTCGAGGTATTCGGCCATGTCTGAATGTATAAAGAAAGACACGTTGGGCGAGTCAATAAAAGCTGAACGCCAGAGCTCTTTAAATATTCAGGTGCTTTGCTTATTAAATTATGTCTCCTGGAAGAGCTCCTTCTGGGTGTTTTCATTTACTTTCAGAATATTCCCGCCTGACTTCAGGGTACTGGAAGCCAGTAATTGCACATCTTGAAAACACGAGTTAAGGAATTTACTAATTTGCCGACTAGTTACGGTCTAAACTACGTTGATTACGTTTTGCAGGTCGGTCGTACGTTTCCAGGTCCTGTGTTCCAGCCGCGATGCAGAGCTGGAAAGTTGATGCTGTAATTGGTGCTTTGTGCAGCTGTTTGCTCGCGCTGGTTCTCTTAGACAATGGATTAGCCAGCCTATTCACAAACTCATGAATACCACAATACACTGATGAAGGACGTGTGTAGCAAATATTGAAGGTACTATTTTTTATGTTGGTGGAAAGCCAAAAAGCAGAATTGATTTGTTGAGTGAGCCTGGGAAGGATAGCCTCTCCTCAAAAACCTTTGTGAGAACGAGAGTAATTGCAGGGCAAAGCGCTGCTGACAAAATACAGGAGAATTACCATATGACTCCAATTGCAAGGTTTCAAAAGATATACATACCCACAAAAACACTGGCTTTATCTCGCAAAGTAGCTTCTGCACTCGCAGCGTGTTTGAAGGGTCAGTTCTCATTTACCTGCAGAGCTGACTGCTCATGCATGAGCTTTTATTTGTCTGCATTCACATATCTGTCTCTGCCTTTCACCAACATGCGTGAGAGGAGCTTTTACTTTAAACTGCATTTCAAAACTCCACAAGTAATACGACTCAGAAGAAATACCATACACTGCAAACATGAAGCTGCTTGGTTTGTCCCTTCCAGGCTCCTGTAGTAACATGGAGGGGGACTAGCTGCTTCCTCTAGATAAACAACGATACAGATACAGATAAACAAACAAACATCGCAACTCTCACATTCAGATTATAGAGGGCTGAGATCCTTCCAGATCCCACAGACACTTCTGCTTTCCTTTCCTACAGCGATATATGGACAAATGGCTTCAAATACAGTTTTTCTTTGTAAATCTGGGCATTGATTATTATTACAGTCAATCGAGGTGTTCCTGAGCCTGTGGTTATGTCTTGAATGTCCAAACAGTGAGACAGTTTTCTATTGGAGGAAAGAGCGTGAAGAGTCAACGTTTCACTACAACACTTGAGATTAGTTTCTCTGTGAATTGACAAATCGATGGCTCTCAATAAGGAGCAGACATGTTTTTATAGGAAGGAACTCTTTAAATGCTCTGAGACCTCTGCACCTTTGTGATGTCAGGGTGGAGGCTAGACACACGTCCCAGACTGTTTACATGATGCGACATTGCGTAAACGACCTGGTTAAAGTTGCTGAAGTGTTTATTTTCCTCCATTTTATTAGTAAGTTTACAGCGGCGCAGGGTGGGCCTTCGCCACTCAGTCTCTGTTTAATAAGTCTGCACCCCCAGCGTTAACCTTCACTACCTCTGTGTGTCACTCTCTGCAGGGTCATGCAAAGTATCATCAAATATTTATGATATTAATAACTGCCTTTAGGAAAGGAAAAAAGACCATAAATAAATCTGCTCTGCAAGGCACACGATTAAGAAGTCCATTCCATTTAATAAATGGGTGAAGGGGAAATAAAAGGGCATTCCCGGAGCAGGGTGTGTGTGTGTGTGTGTGTGTGTGTGTGTGTGTGTGTGTGTGTGTGTGTGAGTGTGTGTGTGTGTGTGTGTGTGAGAGTGTTTGGGGGGGGTCAGTGGGTGGGAAAGACGCCACAACAGCATATTTTCCTCTGTAAATTTCTACATTTTCTGCATCGCAATTGTTCTTCTGAGTGCTCGAGCAAAAGCTTGAGAGGAATCGTTGTTGTGGATGGTTTGAGCATCCGCGTTCCCCAGAGGGGTTTTGGAGGAGGGTGGTGGTGCTGGTGCTGCTGGTGGTGCTGGTGGTGGTGGAGGGGAGGGGGGGGGGGCCTCCCACATCGTCAGACTCCGAATAGACAAACACGCAGACACCCACACACATGCACACACATATGTGCACAGAGCTGCTTAGCATGGAAGGCGATTGAGGCAGCGCCCAACATTAATTATCTGTTTTTCAGCCGAGGTCTGGTGACAGTGATTAGAGTGAGGGGTTTTTTGGAGAGTGGTGCACACGCGGTCTAATGAGGAAAACTGGCCTCTCTATAGAGCTCTCCAGGCACACTTGATCTGCTCTGTGGCTCTGCGAGTATATTTCTGTGTGTGTGTGTGTGTGTGTGCGCACACAAGTGTGTGGGTGTGACTGCTGCTCCTCCAGGCTCGCTGCTGGGAGAGACAGTCTGAATCTGAGCTTTACAGGCTGATGTAAGAGTTGAGACACTCCCAAAGCAAAAAAAAAAAAAAAGGAAAGAAGAAGAAGAAGACCGTCTTTTACATAATTGCTGTTTAATTGTGCCTTATTGTGGTGATTAATGTTTGGTCTGCTGCTGGTCGAGGCCGTGTCGGAACGAATGCCAGAGCTCAAGCCCGAGCTTTAAAAAAATAAATAAATAAATGAAAATCAATGTGATTGTGCAGGCAGAGCACACGACAGCATGGACCAGTCTGTATCCCACCGAGTCTGTTTGGGAAAAAAAGAAGCAAGCTGCTTTCCTTGTGAGAGAATTATAAATGGCTGTGTCCAAACTTTGGCAGCACTGAGCCAAAAATACTCTGCACAGTAGTGTGGAACAGCAGTGGATCTCATGTTGGGTTCAAAACAAAGGAGCGATTTTCCGCAGGCTGAGAAAGAAACAACTTGAATGAGGGTAGAGATTTAATATTCCGAGTCAAATTCCGCACAGGGTTCGGGTTACTTTGACCTAAATAAGCTGCGCTGCGCTGCAGGGTTTCACATGCAAACCATTGTTTTTATCTCAACATGGACGAGTTCAAAGGCAGCCGAGCATGCAGACGTTTTCCTGCAGTGATGAACTGCCAATAACACTGCTCACTTCATCCAGAACACAGCACAGCTGCCCGAGCTGCTTCTGCGTTTGTCCCATCCAGGCTCCTGTAGCAACATGGAGGAGGAGGAGAAGCTGCTTCCTGTGCAGATATAAACACACAGCAGCTCTTATTTTCAGGTTGTTATTCAGAGATCTTGCTTTCCTTTCCTGCTGGAGAGAGTCAGTCAAGTTGTTCCGGAGTCTGAGGTTACATCTCACATGTCCAGCTAACAGTGAGACAGATGTTCAGTTCATCAGACACGTACGCTTCTAGTTCCACTGACCTCAGTACTGCATGTCTGAGCTCTGGAACACTGTTTAATGTGAATGTGCAGCAGTTCAAAGGAAGCCAGACACACTGAGGTTTTCCAGGCTTTTCCAGACCGAACAATCGCTCTTCTCCCAGCCGACGCGCCGCTCCAGCACATCAGCTCCCCAGTATCGTGGACTAAATCACATTTGTGAAAATGCCAATGTTGCTGTGCACCTGACTGATAGATTTCTGCCTGGTGCCACGTTGGCTTGAGGCGCGGGGCCTACACGTCATTTTCCACACCATTTTGTCCCAAAGTCGATTACTCTGCCTCTGCAGCTATGGCCGCCTCTGAATTGAACCACACATTTAGCTCGGGAGCTGCCAATAAAAGTCAGAGAGCCCGGCTTCCATCAGCGTAATGATATTTCAGCCTCAGTATTAGTTCAGCACTGTTCTCCACAGCAGTTTCTGCTCAATTAAAGATGGTCCATATTTAAATACGAGGAGAACCGGGACGCGCGGCCCGGCCCGTGTGCATTCACATATGCTGTCGGACGGTTAAATGATGGAGTTTGAAATGGACTTTTTAAGCAGCCACACGCTCCACACCTTTCGAGTTTGAAGAAGGAGGGGGGCGGGGGGGTTGGGGGGGGCGGGGGGGGTTAGCTGTTCATTTGTAGCTGTGAAAATTTCCTTTAACGTTATTGATGTAGATTAACTTTTAAAAAGGTAAGTAAGTGAAATGTGAAATAATTCATCAAGAGTCAGCCATGTAAGAAATGTGATTTCAGAAAAACCTCGTAGACCATTACCCCAAACAGAGGAAGTAGATTAAGGGCGGGTCCCTCTCTCTCTCTCTCTCTCTCTCTCTCTCTCTCTCTCTCCCTGTCCCTCTCTCTCTCGCCCGCCCACCCTCTCTTTCTCTCTCGCTCTCTCTCTCCAGGCCTAAAAGTATGAATAGCACATTTCCAACTAAATTGCCAGGCAGAGCGGAGGAAATAAATTCCAGCTAGTGTCAGCCCTGCGTGCTCGTGCTTTGGAACTTCCGCTGTCTCCCCTCTCCCGGCCACTTCGGCTTTATTTAGCGGGAGCTGTCATTTCCCATAAATCCCTGGGAGGAGGCGTCCGTCAGAGCTGCCAGCTCCCCTGTGTGGAGCACCTGTAACAGGGGAGCGAAGTGACAGTTGTGCTGGGACGGTCCCATCAAACACACAAACACACAAACACACAAACACACACACACACACACACTCTGAGGAGCTGCGAGACCTTTGTAAGTTCCTAAACAGAACCCGCAGCTTCCACCGTCGCCAGAAAGTCAATACATCATAAGAAATTTAATAGATTTTTTGGGCCACGAGTCAATTTGAATATCCTCAGCAGCTTCTCTCCCCCGTTTCCATAAAGTGTGAGTAAGCAGTATGTAAATAACTCTGTCCTGGTAAATAAACATTAGGGCGAGTTACTCCCCTTTGTGGCTCCATCGCAGCGCTGTGTCTGCGGTCGCGGCTCCAATAAACCAGGAGAGGAGACGTCTGTCGCTCCCCGTCTCCCGCCCACTAATTGTTATTATATTTATAAATGCCGTTTAAAAAAGCTTGTGAGGAGGAAAAAAGGAGAAATCTTTTATTCTGCCCCTCTTTTTTTTTATCAGATTCAGCTGTCAGCACACATGCTCCATCATCTGCGCTCCAGGAAATTAGAAAGGAGAAACGTTTGACAGCACAATTTCACAAAACACCGCCACGCCATCATTTCATTTTCTCCAAACTCTTTTTTTCATTTATTTATTTCATTGTCTTTGAAAAACAAACAGAGCGATAACGGCGGCGGCGGCTCCTTCGCAGGTAATTTATCCTGGTCGGAGCGCCGCTCGCCTCCTCTCCTCCTCTCCTCCTCGCCTCCTCGCCTCCTCGCCTCCTCGCCTCCTCGCCTCCTCTCCTCCTCTCCTCCTCGCCTCCTCGCCTCCTCGCCTCCTCTCCTCCTCGCCTCCTCGCCTCCTCGCCTCCTCGCCTCCTCTCCTCCTCTCCTCCTCTCCTCCTCGCCTCCTCGCCTCCTCGCCTCCTCGCCTCCTCGTCTCCTCCTGTAACCTCCCGGCTGATTAGCGCGGTGCACAGGTAGGATGTCGGCCCAATCAGAGGCTGGCGTTCTGTGGCTGATACCAGGAGGAGAGGGCTGCCTGGCTGAACGATGGGTGGTTGGGTGGCCCCTGGGCAGAGGCCCCCGGGCAGAGGCCCCTGGGCAGAGGCCCCTGGGCAGAGGCCCCTGGGCAGTGGCCCCCGGGCAGAGGCCCCCGGCCCCCGGCGCTCAGCCCCGACTCGCTGAGGTCCCGAGCAGGACGTGGAGCAGCCACGGGCCGCAGCCTGGCAGGTTGTACATCACCATATCTGTGGCTGACGGCTGCTTATCTCCAGGTATCGATCGGAGGACTGCGCCGGGGGGGCCGGAGCGCTGCGGCCAATCAATGGGGGGCATTTCTTTCTCCTTGAACGGCTGCGTTTTTGATCCTGGGTGCTGATTGGTCGTAGCGCCTCCGTCTTTTCTCTCCTCTCTCCCCTGCTCTGCGTTATGAGAAGGAGTGGGTGGAGAGTGATGAACACTTTGGTGTTGGCAGCCTGCTGAGCTTCTCGCGGATGTGCGCGGCATATGTGCGAGGATCCTGTTGTGTTCCCCCCCTCGCTGCCAAGAACCCACAGATCTCGCTCAGAGGTTTGACTCAAGTTTTTTTGCGCTCTAATTTCAGGACACATAATTCCATCGCTGAGATGCAGAGACCAAAAAAAGCTTTCAGCTTTTCACTCATAAAGAAAAGTTTGTCTGGATTACCTCCAGCGTCTCCCAACACGTGTAATCTCTGCAAAATAACTGTGTGAGGTCTTTGTGCGGAGCGCGGCTGCCGGAGATCTCGGAGCGCTCTGCAGCTTTGCTCTGTGCAGCTGACATTACCGTCAGCCACAGCTGATTGTGACCTCGTCTATTTTCAGCACTGACATTTTAATGTTGTGCTTTTACACAGTTTACCAGAACGTGGTGTGTTCCAGGAGGAGCCTGAAGGTCGGGAGCCCGCGAGGGGCCACAGAAAAAAAAAAAAAAAAATCTGGACGATTGAAAGGATGATTAGCAAGTTGGCAAAAAGGAGCGGATGCTGCAACTTTTCTTCCGAGATGGATGGGGAAAGTTTCTCCATTTTTTTTTGGACTTAAAAACTGCAAAACGAGACAATTGGAGACACGCTCGCGGCTCGCAGACATATGGGCTATGAAGTGCCATAAGCCAATAAAAGTTGGGAACCAGGAGTCCAGGACTGCATGGACAGAACATTTCCTCCCCGATCTAAATCTGTGCCACTTTTGTTGAGCCTCTTCTGTCCCCTTCAGGGAACAGCAGCCTGTAAAGTGGAGGAACTAATTAAGGCACATTTCACTGAAACCGAGAGCAGCGAGCGAGCCAATCAGAGCTCTGGACAATGTGAAAGATCCGGAAAAACCCTGGCACGCTATCCATGTTGAAGAAGTTGTTTTGGCACAGGTCTTGGTTTTAGTTCATCAGTTCCCTGAAACAGAGTGAGTTTGAAGTGGGAGCGTCGACTGTGACGCTCCGTGTGGCTGGAAGTAGGTGCATTAAAATTCCCTCTGGAAAAGCACCAAAAACCAGACTGAATGCTGAAACGAAATGTCGAAAAATGCTTTTTATGTCTCGCGAGGTGGTTTCTCAGGTGTGGTGATGTAGAAGTTTACAAAGCGTAATGGAAAACATGTCACGTGACCTGACCAGGGTCACATGACCAGTTGAAGTCTAGAAGACTTGTTGCAAGGTTGCAATTGTAGTTCATCGATATTTCTGAAATGTTGTTTTAAGTTTAAAAAAATGACTAAAGATTATTAAAACCAACTGTAACGGCACCACAGCTCCAGAGTTCAGGTGATGAAAAGTTGACAGTCTGTGCGACTCGGACACTTTCTTGAGTCGTCTTTCTAATCGTCAGCATCTTTGTGAAGCGAATGACTAACGAGTCTTAAAATGTGTTAATTAATCCTGTGACATTTACAGGACGGTAAATCTGGGCTGGAGGACGCCGTCCTGTTTGTCCTCCGCCCTGTTTGCTCTAATAATCAAGTGTGTGGAGTTTGGATGATGATCTCCTCTCTCCCACTGAGTGAAAGTCGTCAGAGGGAGTTTTCAGGCCTAACCCCCCCCACCCCCCCCCCCCCCACCACCCCCCCACCCCCTCCACTTCCCCACCCCCCTCCAATCAATACGCCACTGGTTAATGTTAATGACTCTCAAATCTGAAGAAAGGAATCCAAATTTCCTCAAAGGTGGATTAACAAATAACGATTGTTCTTTGTGAGAGAGCAGCAGTCGGTGCCATGTGATAGGGCGAGCCTCGGCGCTGGGGTGTGTGTGTGTGTGTGTGTGTGTGTGTGTGTGTGTAGATGGCTCATATTGAATTCATAGGCCAGTCATGCAGGAAAGCAGCGCAGCACATCTCTGTGATTCACTTTCAGATGGAGAGCGAACAAAGACGGTTTCGCCTCTATTTGTGGTTCTGCTCGATCCAGAGAGATCACTGTTTGCATAATATCTTTCTTATCGCTCTCCTTAACCTTTGCGGAAGGCTTATTGACTCTCACTAACCTTGCTGGGAGCTGCTGGAGGACAGGAGATGATGAGCGTGTGAGAGAAACAGGCCCGTTGTGTGGAGGTTTTTCTTTCTCTCCTTTTCTTTTTTTCCCGCCCCCACCTTGCCCTTGCAGAGCGACACCTCTACCAACGCTTTGCGTGACCTTTGCCTCCTGATGGGGTTGCCATGGTGAAGCCCAGAGCGTTGGGAGTCCAGAGCGCGTCGGGCGCTGCTCGCCTCTCACGCTGCTCCAGCAGGTGCTGCCTGGGCGCCGCTAAACGGCCGAGCTTCTCAGGTTTCTCTCTGAACTCCAGGTTTGAGGCTGCCTCTGCTTCTGCTATCAGCAGTGCAGCGTTTGCTTATGTTTTTTCTTCTGACATTTCCAGCATCATGCTTGTTGAGAACAAATTCTGTATCAATGCACATTTGGTGTGCTTTTTCTTTTCTCTACAGAACCTGTTTTCACAATATAATTCGAAAAAAGCTCCAGAAGATGTGTTAAAAATTGTCAGGTCGCCTTGTTTTGCCTGAAGTAGGAGTGGTCATAATGGTAGCAGTCACTTCTCACATTCCTGGATGATAAAATTCATATAAAGTTTGGGATGAAGTGAAAAAACTGACAAAACTGACATTTCCCATCTTACTAGCAGTAGTAGTAGTAGTAATAATACTGCTGGTAGTAGTAGTGGAGAGAGAGATTTTTCTGCTTTCACACAATTTGTGAAAAAAATGTGACGGAAATGTGAAGAAGCTGAGAAGTTGCCTTGTTTCGCCTCTGAGTAGTGATATTAGAAGTACTGCTGGTGGTAGTAGTGATTGCTCACATTTTTGTGACATACAGTAAACCCTGAAAAACAACATTTGGGAAATGGAAAACCTCTCAGACTTTGTTGTGCCTATTAGAAGCAGTTGTTATGGGAGCAGTAGTAGTTGTAGTGCTTGTGGTGATTCTAAGGATGATTTTTCACAGTTTCTTGCATCTTAATTCGTAAAATGAGGAGACTAGGTGAAAAAGTTATTCAGATTATTCATCTTTATTTTGCCTATTAGTAGCAATGATAGTAGTAGCAGTGGTCATGGTGTTAGTATTGGTGTTAGTGATTTTTCACAGATTATCATGACATAAATCATCATGAAAAAAAATAGATGGAGCCAGCTCAAAATAACTGAGAGATTATTGTGCTTATTAGCAGCTGGTGTAGTAATAGTAGAATTAGTGAAGCAATAGAAAAACTGAAAAATTCACTTTGAAACAAAGATTTTTGCTTGAAGTCACTATTATAGATGAACAAATCCTGTTACTAGTTTGTGTAAAACAGTAAAAAATATCCTGTTACTGTGCCTCAAAGATCAGATTTGGACCTCAGAGCCATCGGACACGGTAGGTCTGGACCGATGAAGATGAGTGAAGGTGAATTAGAATCCACCTACAGATCAGACCTGGACGTTGTGCATTCATCAGACCGGATCCGGTTCCTTTCAGGTTTGTGTGTAATTGGACTTCCAAACTCCACAAAACTCATGCAGACTGAAAACAACAACAACAAAAAACACGCAAAAGGATAAAACCAAACTGGACAGAATTCATGGGGAGAAAAGCTACAAAAATGTTGAAATCTTGTGAAAAACACGCTCATCAATTCATTTTTGTTTGTTGGTGTGAAAAGGTTCAGTTTTCTCTTCAAATATTCACATTTATTTTCTGTCTTCTGCTCCGCGTTCACGTTGACTTCTCCACATTTTGCAGATTTGAAAGGAAACACATTCTCAATGTAAATACAAAAATACCTGAAGCGCAGGTATTTGGAATTAGTTTTTTTTTGTGTCAGCACAAGATAATTTGTACAAAGGGAAAAAAATAGAATTGAGCAGAATTAAAGCAGAATCTGCAGCTGAGAGGGGTTTCTCCTGTTCGGGTCCACAACGGTTTTAGCTGGAATTAACCGTCGCTCTGCCACCAGAGGCGAGGACCTATTGTAGGCTGCGATTTTCTCTGGTTTTCAGAGCCGAGTCTGGAGACGGGGGGTGGGAGGGGTGTGTGTGTGTGTGTGTGTGTGTGTGTGTGTGTGTGTGGAGGGGGGTCTCTCGGTGTTGTTGGCATTGGAGGAGACTGGGGAGGAGTCACAACAAGCCGGAGCTGTCGAAACACTGAGAGCCATCCTTCACGTCTGACTGTAGTGGTTAAAGGGCAGCCAGGCTCTTAAAGAAACCATTAGCATTTAGATTTGAGATGCTCCCCCCACAGAGCTGCAGAGAGCAGTTGCGTCACACCTCAGACTTTTTCCTTTTTCTTTTTTTTTTCTCTTTCTTCTTTCTCTCTCTCTCTTTCTTTTAGCCTGGAGCGGGACCCGAGTGGCAGCTCCGTAGCCCTGATCAATCTCTCAATATGCCCAAATTGCTTTAGATGACCTCCCAGCGAAGAGACAGGATTGGCCATACTGATGCTCCTCCAATCAATAGCAGATGCTATCATGGCCCATCAACAATGAAGTGTTTTTAATGGAGGTCAGGGCAGGGAAGATCTAATTCATTTTAATTTGTAAATTGTGGCATGACAAAATTCTAATCAGGGCGCCGTTGCGATCAGATATGCAGACTTCTGAGTCTCTGGCTCGGTCTCTGCTCTCATTCCTTCTCCTCCGCCTCATTTGCATTCATGCCTGTCTGTGAATCCACACAGGACTGGGAAGCATGAACGTGTACACGACATATATTAAATATCAGTCAGCAGTGACTATCGCTCCCTTTTTAACACCGAGCATTTGGTTTTTTTTGTCTCTCTCTTTTAGGGTGTATCGTCTTTACCTAAGACAACTTTGCCTCAGAAACACACCCGCCACGTGTTCCACCTCATTAAGTAAAGATTGAAAAGATTACAAATATGACATGTGCAATTTATTATCTTAATTAATTCACTGTGTTGTGTGGGAGACAGGCAGGGCGGCTCTGTCATCTAGAAACCATTTTTTCCAGCGTGGATGTGTTAGCAGGGAGCAGGCGCCGTGTTGTTTGCCCAGATTAGTGTAAGAGGTGAGCCGTTTCCATCTCCCCTTCCATTTCAGCTAAATTTGCCTCAGCCACAGTAATATGCACCATGGGATCTCTACCCCCGTGAGCGGAAATGCAATTGGAATGGGATGCGGCCGTCCGTCCGTCTTGATTGCGTGCAG